>JAOXNO010000002.1:23251111-23262483 GCA_028565335.1 Limnodromus scolopaceus
GCTATGAGGTCTCCCTGGAGCCTTCTCTTCTCCAGGCTGAACAACCCCAGCTCTCTCAGCCTGTCCTCATAGGAGAGCTGCTCCAGCCCTCTGATGATATTTGTGGCCATCCTCTGGACCCGTTCCAACAGGTTCATGTCCTTCCTGTGTTGAAGACTCCAGAGCCGGACGGAGCACTCCAGGTTTCCCCAGAGCAGGGCAGAGGGGCAGAATCATCTCCCTTGACCTGCTGGCCACACTTCTTTTGATGCAGCCCAGGATGCAGGTGGCTTTCTGGGCTGCCAGTGCACACTGCCAGCTCATGTTGAGCTTCTCATCCACCAACACCCCCTTCTCCTCAGGGCTGCTCTCCAGTCATTCTCCGCCCAACCAGTAGTTGTGCCTGGGTTTGCCCTGACCCAGGCGCAGGACCTTGCACTTGGCCTGATTGAACTTCATAAGGTTTGCATGGGCCCACCTCTCAAAGCTTGTCTAGGTCCCTCTGGATGCCATCCCTTCTCTCCAGTGTGTTGACTGCACCACACACCTTGGTGGAGTTGGCAAACTTGCTGAGGGTGCACTCAATCCCACTGTCCATGTCTCCAACAAAGATGTTAAACAGCACTAGTTCCAGTACTGACCCCTGAGGAACACCACTTGTCACTGGTTTCCATTTGGACATTGAGCCATTGACCACAACGCTTTGACTGCAGCCATCCAGCCAGTTCCTTATCCACTGAGTGGTCCATCCATCAAATCCATGACTTTCCAACGTAGAGACAAGGATGCGACATGGAACAGTGTCAAATACTTTGCATAAGTCCAGGTAGATGACATCTGTTGCTCTCCTTATCTACCAATGCTGTAGCACCATCGTAGAAGGCCATCAAATTTGTCAGGCATGACTTGCCCCTGGTGAAGCCATGTTGGCTGTCACCAATCACCTCCTTATGTAAGGAGGCCTCCCATAGGCTCCTATGTAGTCCTGTCTTCAGATTCTAAACCAACTATACTTATTTTTGACATACATTTTCGTTTTCTTTCCCCTTATCTTTTCTTCCTTCCCTGTGCTTGTTCCCTCCAATACTTTGCAACAGCATTTTGTGTACTTCAGGTCTACCTTTTTTCCCCATCATTCCCCATGCTCCCAGCACTGGCTTAGACACCCAGAGCTACATCTGAACTGTCCCCGTGCCAAACTAAGGCCAAAGCACATCTTGACTGTCATCAGAGGGATAAGTAGATGGTATGGGTAGGGATGTGAAGGTCAGGGTACTGCAATACATCCCTTGGTCTGGAAAAACAAAAAATGAGGGACATTTCAAAATGCATCATTGCTTGTAATTTTAGATGTAGCCTAAGATATTCAGCAATTCATCAGCGATCGCACCTTATGGTGACCTATTGCCCCACATCTTCCTCTGTTTTTCAGTCTTTTGGTCAATCATCTTTTATTTAAATAATAAACTAATTTGGGGGATTCTGTATTCCCAACAGTGGTCTTTAACATATATAGCTGATCTCTGTCCTGCAGTTTAATCTTCACAGAGAAAAGTTACTTTGCTAATGATTGTGAATCTACATACTCATCTCAAGAGCCATCTGTTCTTTTCTTGGCCTTTTATCTTCAAGCCCTTTGCCCTTTTACTTCCTTGCAACAAGAAACAAACAATTCAGAGAGATCCCCTCAGGATATCAAAGCACTGCTTTAGCCAAGTGACTTAATTCTTTATCTTCCCTTTTCCACAAAACAACAGCAACCCTAACCTAACAGTAACTACGCTTGTGCACCTGATTATCCTGGAGCTTTGCATAGATCTGTGTACCATACCTTATTTTATTGTGTGTCATTTTTCCAAGTTGTCAAGATAATTTTAAATTTTCATCATCTTCTTCAGCACGCCTACAGAACCCCACACAAACCAGAGGACGGTAATGAAGGCATAAAATAATACCAAACGCAGGCAGATCTCTTCAGAGCCGTACTGGACACGACCTTGCATTTTTATAACAAGCCACTGTCCGCCACTCTGTGGTTATCCAAACAAAGTTGGAGCTGTCATTTAGTTGCTTTTTTTTTTTTTTTTAATCTCTAGACCTGTTCCACCAGCTTGTTTGCAAAAAAATACTGAGTAGCTGTTAGTTTGGTGAACAATTTACTGCTGTTACTTTTTATGAGCTTTATGAGATATGATCACAAATAAGTGTCTGTTTGCAGAGATTTTAATTCCGAGCCTGATGCTCAGGCTCAACCATGCCCAGGCAAACTTTCCAAATTATGCCACTGATAATGGCAACTCAAATTGTTTCATTATGACAATTGAGTTCTACTAGTTTAAAAAACACTATCTATTTTAGTGTCTAAAATCAGTATGAATTTAATCTACATAATGCCAACATCAGAATGAGAGCAACCTTAGCTTTAGAATGAATAATTAAATTAAATAATTGCATAGACAAGAGGACTAAAGCACAGGACAGACTTAAAAGACCATAATTAAAGTCCTGCCTTTTAGGCAAGTTACAAAAGCACCATTTACATGACACCAAAAAAGAATAAACAGAATGATGAAAAGACCAGATCCTAGACTAGATTACTGCAATGGTCTGATGTAATATGGCAACTGCTAATTCCGCTTGCACGTGAGACATGGAGACAACACTGAACAGGCAGCACATTAATACCACGGCAGGCTGAAGCTCTCTTGGCATACTTTCACGTCGTTTACACAAAACCTTCACGTAATAGCTAAAAGCCATCTTCAAACGTTACAGTAGAAGAAACTAAAGAGCTTCTCTCTGCAAAGGGAGAGGAGAAGATTCTGCAAATCAAAGTTTCTAGTCTACAGGGGTTGTTGTCACTCATTGATAGATTGAAAACAGCCACATAAAAAGGTCCTGCTAACTTTTTGCTGCAGGAATTTTGAAATTGAGATTGACAAAGTGGAATTGTTAATTTTAATATGCATTTTAGAAAGTTATCAGAGTATGAAATCACATTAAAAACCCAATGGAAACTTCTACCACAAATTAGTCATTTATAGGTACCTAAAATAATCAGAATATCCCTTGGGAAAATACTTTTATGACAAAAATTGTCTTTCAAATTGTCTTTCTTCTTTCAAACCGTAGTTTATTCATTTGTTCTTCAGTAACATATTTCCTAAAATTTTAATCCTTTGCAAATCACATACAGTACTTGGAGAAGTTATGAGTCTCAGCAATGCTTATGAAACCAATCCGGTACATAAAAGAAGAATGTAGAAAACAATAAAAGCAAAGTTTAGAAGTGGTTGAAATTTCCAAGGAAAGACATTTGTCAAAATCATGAATCAGTGTTGATTCATGAAACATTTTCCAGCTTCTTGGTCTGGGGTTCTACAGAATAGTTCAGAGGATCCAATTCAACTCACCCCTGTTTCCAGGCAGACTTCTGGAGGTGTTGGAGCTGGAAATCTGCTTTCAAATGCAGCGAGTGTAACTAGGACAGAGATCCCAGCTCTCTACAGGGGGCCCGAAAACCCCAGAGATCCTGGGGACAGACACATGCAAAGGGACACAGAAAGAACACCAATGCACAGAGCGACTGGAAAGGCTCCCAAGGAGCAGACTTCATTTCAGAAACTCTATGGGTCACTGTTTGAAAAATAAACAACATAAAAACAAGTTGAGGCAAGTGTGGAAAGAAACAAAGAAGAACTAGGGCAGCTGGTGGCAATTTTGACTTAAAGAACAAACTCCATTTTTTCCACACATTCTAATTTGGTTCTGGAATGAAAACAGGGGGCCAGACTGCATAGTCCCTCATTTATGTAATATAATTACTGATGCCAATAATTTTTTGCCAACTAGATACAACTGAACTTGCTTCTTTCACGTTTTGTCCTGTGTTTTCTTTTAAAAGAACATTTCCCACAAAGAGAGAAAAACTTTAGTCCAACCTTTCTGCTTGTTAGTCATAAATAGCAGGACAGTTATACGCTAGACATAACTTCATTCTAAAAATCCGTGTCACGTAAGATGTGCATACACCAGTGGTCATGGACAAAAGCAAACCAGGTTCCTTGTAAAAGAGTGGTCTCCCTCCCAGCCTCCAGTAGCTACTTACATTTTTGTTGTTTCTGTTGTGGTGTGGTGTCTAAATAAAAAAATCTTAAATATCTGATTGATGAAAACACCCCAAAGTAGTACTATAACTCAATACTATTCGTTTATAGCAATAGGAGGTCTGATACTCTGAAGCATTATAAGGAAGACATGAGATGATTTTTAAATTCTTGTATAGCATCAGTTATTGTCATAGAATAAACATAATATTTTCTAGATGCAGTAGTTGCTTTGAATCCTGACAAAACTGTAAGAAATATGAGCTAATTATCCCAAATTATAAATCAGTAAATCCACAAAAGCAATTTCAACAGTCTGACTAGCAAATATATAAAATGAATTTATTAAGATAATGTGATTAGCAAGTTTTGTGGAGTTCTTTACATGAGTAAAGCTTATGCTACTTAAAACGTTGCTGTCTTTCAAAGGCAAGGCATGGCTTTAAGTGAATGGTAATTTTTAATTGAGAAAAAACAAATAACTACTAATAAAAACAATTCTTTAAAATAAATGCATATAGATTAAATATGTGAAATGTATGTCTGAAGATGAGGTTATCATTAATATTCTCAAATCACTATATAATATAAAGATAGGAGGTAAAGATTAAATATGTTCACATTTGGTAATTTTTAGAGAAAAAGGAACATATTTTATTTCCTTAAGGGTAAGTCAGAATACTACAATTAACGACATGTTAAACCTACATTTGGTAAATAACAAAATAAATCATCTTAAACGTAGAACAAATGCAATAAAACACTGTTGAGGAGTGAATTCTCCAGTGTTTAAAAGTTAGTATTAATATACTAGCATGAAAAAGTAACTGAGGTATTTAATGGAAAGTATGGACATTCCTTGTTTTCATTGAGACAGATGAGAAGGGGGTGGCCTGTGATGTATATATTGCTGTTACTGACAAAAGAAAAGGAGAAGCTTTCCTCTTAGACATTGAAAAAGCTACAATTTAACATGTGCACGTGCATTTCTGTCAAATACGATAATACAATTTTCAAAATACCGGAGATGTGCACATTCCCATTTCTTACATCGTTATCCTTCTCCATCACTAAAACGTGCCAAGACAGTTCACATCTGCTCTCCACATTTCTCAAAGTATTTTCTTTTTCATTTTCTAAACACAGTTCTAGCAAAAAACTTTCAGGACAGAGCTCGTTTTAGCTGTTCATTCCCCTTCCCTGCTTCTCCTCTAACATGACCATCGTTCCCTCTGACAGAAATACTTCTAACTAATTCGTAGCCTTAACATTTTGGCATTGTTTAAACCTGGGTAGTTCAGCAAACTTTCTAGCAGCAGCAACACATTTCATTGCCATTTAGGAGGTTTTGTAAGTATAAGCTCTATAAATAGGTTAGCACCAAAGTTTTACAAATTTCAGAGCCAAATTTCACCGTTATCTTTTATTTAACGCTGCTGGAGTACTGCATTCTAGAAAAGCAACCTCAGGAGCAAAAGCCATAACCAAATGTGCACACATACATACACAAATTGGCAAAGTGATTCCTGTGCCAAATACAGACACGCAAAAAAAAGGCAATTTCACATTTACTGTTTTCACAAGGCCGTGAAGTCAGAAGCAGAGTAACAAATTGGTAATATTTAGATTCAGATCTTACTTTCATTTGGAAACAGGTTAGTTCCATGACAGTAAAATTGAAACAAAAAAAGTTGCAGCGTGGCACTCCTTTCCTTCCTTAGTATACTTGAAGAAAAAGATGGCCAGTTACTTAAGTCAATTAGTTTTCATAATATGCAACACAAAAGCAAGACACACCAACATCAAAGGACAGTAGAGGATCTATGTCTCTGAATTATACGCACACTGTGACAGGATACAAGTGTAGGAGTTTATATACTAGTGCATATATGTATATACAAGTGTAGTATGTTTATATAAAAATATATTCAATATTTCATGAACTATACTCTGAACTCTCTAGGCCAACTTTGCAACAGAAGCTGTATTTTCTGTATGCATTAATTTTAACTTATTTCCACAGTACTTTTTAGATATTTGTTTGTGGACTATTTTTTTTTTTTAATGCTAAAGGATGTGACAAAATTAATCATCCTTTTCATCCACACTCACTCTTTAATTTCATCTTTATTTTTATTCTTCTGATCTATCATCAAGTTGCCAGGGATGCAAATCTCATTAGTCAGTATTTTATACTTCCATGTTAAGAAATATAATTATTTCAACTTGAGATAATATTTTAATCACTTCACTTCAGTATTTGCTTGGGAATTAGTCCAGGAGATGAAGTCACCTTAATCCAATTTTACAACTTACACTTGGAATAGAAAAGATGAAATGTAAATAATTACTGAAACGTTGCCTTCATTCTGCGCAGGGTGTCCTGAATTTTTCGAGAATGTTTTTCTGTTGGTATCTGATGGAAGTTTGCACAGTTGTCAGCTGCCAAGGCAGAAATGTTTGCATCTTTATAACGAGTTATTCTTTGTCTGAGGTAAGACTGCAGCTTGAAATCTGGTGTATATGTATAAGGATTCTCTTGAAATGCGTGAACTTGGCTCACAACTTTTGCAATATTTCTTGAAAGAGAGAAAAAGATAAGTTTGTTTTGCTGATGATTAAAAAAAAACCAAACAAAAAAAACATAAACCACAGAAACGCAAATACCAAACTAACGGAAATTCAAAGGCATTGGGCATTCTCTTCTATAGTACATGTCCCTTTGGTCAGATGTCAAAATGACTGAAACTATTCTCATTACCCCATTAGACAATATTCTATTTTAAAAAGTTAGGTGACATACATTAATACATAATTAAAATAATTACCGAAGTTTAGTCCACTTGTGCGCTCCATTTGTCATTGTGAATCCTCCAGTTTCAAGTTGTTGGACATGCATTGCCAAAACATGGGCTGATGGAATTGTTGGAAGTGTTTTGAATCTTTCTCCTTCCATCAAGCACAAACTGTCACTTTTTAAAAACACCTAGTTTGAAAATGCACCAAGATAAATCTCGTGTTAAGTATTGGGGGAGGTTTTACCAAGTTCTCCACTTCATGTGTTTAGCACTATGTATTTATTTGTCATGAATTTTAACTTCTGGCATTGAAGTTGAAGACAACACTATGAATTAACCCGGTGGCATACATTTTAAAGTACACAAATAAAAAAGTAACTTTAATCAAAAGATAGTTCATACATAATTTTAAGTCACAGCCGAAATTAAATTCTAGAACTTCACTCTACAATTTGGAATTGTATAGATCAATAGAATGCTTGTGATAAAATAAACATTTAAGATTTTTCAAGACTACAGCCACAAAACTCCTGCAGAAATCATCAGAAAAAGTGTATCTAACGTCCTAGCTTGCTTTGAAATTTCTTGATTTTTAGTCACACATAGGATATATTTTTGAGAAATACCAAGATGAAAATGAACGTAAACTCTTAGATTGAGAGTCAGAAGTCTTCAATTGTATTATGAAGGAGATTTTAATTCAAAGTAATAATTATGGCTTTCATCCTGCACAGGCACCCTTTTAAGCAGATCTTGCATCCTCTCCAGCCTCAAAGAAGTATTTTTACATTAAAGACTTTATACTATACCTCAACAGCCTTGAGTTCCTCCATTATTTCAGCTACTTTTGCAGGTAAAATTTTCCAGGCCTTACAATAAAACAAAATATATTTTTGGTTTTCACATTTATGCCGATATTGGAACAAGATTATGTTAAGCAAAATAGTTACAGAACAGAGTGCCAAACTTACTGGTAACTGTCGTACAATAAGATTTTCCAAGCCTGCTAGGATTTGCATTGCAGTAGCAAAATTTCTTTGTTCATAGCAGCATTTTGCTGTAAGAAGAAATTTTGATAACAAGCTCACCTGCAGCTGAAAAAAAAAATTAAGATATACTATATATATATAAAAAATATACTAAATATATATGGTAAATCTACATAATAGATACAAAATATACTAAATATATATGGTAAATCTACATAATAAAATTAAACAAAGGAAGAAAAGATGTGTTTTCTTTTTGTATTTGTTACCAAAATTGTTGACTGTGCTAACAATTGCACCCCAAGACAAAGGTGTCTTTTCTGGTATGTTAAAGTCTGACATTTGTTCTCCTCAGGCAATACATTTCTTACGTTCTATTAGGTTTTGACACCTGCTACTACAAAACATCCAAGACTCTCCTTGTGACAACAAATGAAATTGTTAACTGCCCACTCACAGCTGTATTTCCGAATATTTTTTTGCAGCTTTGCTATGTTACAACTCATACACAATAACAAATAAAGAACTGTTTCATAATTAATACTATGATAAAACAATGACGAACCTTAGCTGTGTGACCCGTTACAATTTCAGCAGCAATCCAGGTGCTGATACTGTCTGCGTATCTTAATAATTGTAGAAGGTACTGGTCTTGCATGCACTTCGACAGAAACAGATTACAGACTTTAGGTGAAACTGTCTCAGTAGAAACAGCTCTATGGAGAAAATGAGAAAAGAGGTAAAAATAATTCATGCTCATTTTTGGATTTTCAAAGAAAATTCTGATTTGCGAAGATGCCAACTTCTAACTGTTTAAAATATTTTTCAGTGCCTGCAGTCTTGATTTTATAATCTTTTACAAAATACACAGCAAGCTATGTTGCTTTTTCTTCATTATAATTACCAGATAATTATATGTGATTACAAGATAAGCATATGCAGTATACTTTTCTGTACATAAAGACACCGTCACCACTTGTTACTGAACAAAACAAACCATCCAATCTGACACAAAATAACAGCAAGAAATCCAAACTTATTAAAAATGGCAGCCACAGAAGAAATTGAGCCTGATGCCTCATGGCACCAGACAATTTCCAAAGCCTGAACCTCCAACCAGTATTCACCAGCTGATTTAGCCTCTGCCATTTAATAGCCTGCAAAAGATGAGCTGCTTCAGGTGTTCATTCGCTACCCTTAAACAAAACAGTTTCTACAGGTAGTGCAATTAACAAGTACTAATTAGAAGCTAGCTGAATCCACTGACGATGTAAGAAGACGACCATAAGTAAATACACTTAACTCCACATGGCTAGATGAAAACATTAATTACCATTGAGCAAGTAATGTAAATAGGTTGGTAACCACTCTATTCTTATGTATCTGTGGATACTGATACTTCATCTACCTCACAGTGCAAAACGAACATCCCACAGAGAGGTTTTGGAGTCTCCATCCACATTCAGAACCCAAGTGCACATGGTCCCAGGCAACCTGCTCTAGCCGACCGTACCCAAGGCAGGGTCGTTGGACTATGCAATCTTGAGAGGCCCTTTCCAACCTCATCTCTGCTATGATGGTCATTGAGATTTTATATACATACACACAAGTATTATATATTTGCTTGTTTCAGAAACTGTTACAATTTTTTTTCCGACAAAAAGAGAAACTCCGAAGCAACCCCACTAACACAAGTCTTCAGAAATAGCCTGACCCACTTTAGATTTCAAAGAAATCACCTTGCAAATGTGATCTATCACATATGCATATGTGCATAGGTACATATTCATACACGTGTATAAAATCTCCTGAAATTCAAAACTTTATGTAAACAGACTATCTAGTCTGTCAAAATGATAGCAAGTATTTAAAATGTTTCTCTCTTCCTGGATGTACTAAAGGCATAACACAGTAAAATATTGTGCAACAACAGAAGGGCAGCTAAAATAAACAACTTACTTTTGGACAGCAGCACATTTGTCTTTAACACCAAGTGCTCTTGAATTTAGAAAGTGTACTGGATGACATTTATGAAATACTTCCTAAACAAAAAAGAGCAAGATATATCTACTGTTAGATCTAGCAGCTCTTCTAAAACACTCAGGGATAAAAACGACAGAGGCTCCCCCTGCCTCCCCACCACCTTCAGCAAATTTATCAGAGGGATCACAGCCTAAGAATACAATTAGCCATGCTAAATTTTTCTGTAGAGATTTCAAGAGAAAAACAGATTATTTTAATTAAAAATCTCATTAAATAGTATGAAATAAGCTTGAAACAGGGTTGGAAAATGGAGGGTTGGAGAAAGGAGGCCGAGTATAAAGAAAATAGATATTATTTGATATATATAATAGATATTGTGAAATTTGTACTTCCAAGCAAACATAATCCTTTGTACCTGTTGCAATAATGTCAGCTGACAACAAAGCTGTTGTGCGCTGTATTCTATTAAGAGATATGGTCCCACTTCATCTGCTTTAGCAAAGGAGACTAGGAATTCTTCTGTAAAGCTGTTATAGCATGGCTTTGGCAAAACTGATGAAACTGTGTGCGGTCGCTCTCTCTGATACTGTGCAGTCGGTCCCATACCTTTGGAAAGTTTCCAGTTAAAGTTCTGTAGAAAAAAAATAAGATACAACTTCTCTAAAGCAAACATTATGTCTCCCCTTGATTTAACTTTCTAGAAAGTTTTTTTAGAGAAACACCTTTGTGGATGCGAAACTTAAAGGCTAGCCCAGACACTAATGGGTTCATTCAACATTGCTATTTTAAGCTAATAAAATAAGCAGAGTTGATGAGTCTGAGCAGGAGGCTACCAGACCTCAAGCAACAATCAAAAGTTCTCTGTATTCAAGCTTGCTGCCATAAAATAGTTTATATTCTGAAGTCGTATATTTTATGTTTTACTTTTTACTGTCTCTTACTATTTCTTATAATCTTTTTTCTTAGAATCAAACAGCCCTTTCCAAAGAAAAGCCTACAGTATGTACAGCTGCTGGAGTTACCTTTCGCTAGCACAGTATATGCATCCATCAGTGAATACAGACAAAAGTTCAGACAAATTTTTGCTACAAGCTTTGAAGCAGGAAACCCCTAATTCCCCACTGTTTTCCTATATTTATAGACTTACCAATATATATACCTAATAAAAAGTACTAATGTTTGACAATGGGGAAAATGTTTCCTAGTAACTAGTCACATGCTACCATCAGGGATGAAGAGTTCAACTCTCAAAATTTTGATTATCTGATCTATTATTACTGAAACAGCTGACAGGGCGGAATCAAGGCTTAAGATGACTTTCCAGTTATAGAACTGTGGAGGTTTTAGATAATTTCGAAAGAAAGATTAAAATTCAGGTACATCAATTTTACTAAATGAGGATCACAGAATGATATGGGGTTGGAAGGGACTTCTGGAGACCATCCAGTCCAACCCCCTGCCAGAGCAGGGTCACCCAGAGCAGGTTGCACAGGAACGTGTCCAGGCGGGGTTTGAAT
>JAOXNO010000002.1:23291778-23302053 GCA_028565335.1 Limnodromus scolopaceus
TTTTTTTTTTCATTTTTTTTTTTTAAAGATCAACTTAGGATTTTAACAAGCAGAAATTGAACATTTGTTAGAATTGATTACTAAAAAAAAAAAAAAAGAATATAGAGCATGAGTCTATCAAACCTTTCTTCTACTGAAAGCACAGCTATAAATCTCTGATTTCACAGACAACCACCATCCTGCCATCTTCATTTCAGATCACACATCTTATGACATTGCTTATTAGGGTAACTGGAAAAATAGTTACCTTTTCTAATTCACTGTGATTGTCCTGTGAATTCAGTGGGAGCAGGATAACTTCCAGTCTACTAAGAGCCTACTTATTTGGAAGAATGAAATTCTGTTCAGGCTGAAAGAACACTTTATTTAAATCGATGATGAAATATTTGAAGAAAAAGAAGATTTCAGAATAGCAAAATAACCTGAAAACATATTTTGGTTTACTTTTCTGTGTGCCAATCTCAAGCGCTGCTAAAGGAAAAGCAAACGAGACATATGTTACAGCTTTTAAATCCTGCAAGATTTTTGGGGAACTATCATTCCAAGGGAGATTATTTTCTTAAAAGTATCTTCATGTATCCAAACTTAAACTGTTATCCTGGTAATCCAGTAAGTAGAGCATATGGTCTTGTTTCAACAGATTTTCTCCTCCTTAAAGAAGAAACCCTACCAATAAACTCAATTTTTGTTCTTAAGTGATGGCAGCTTATTCACCACACCTCTCGAGTTAACACAGAGGCTTCAGTAAACCCACTTCCACCTCAAGGCAAATGACTTCACTGCGGTACCTTTGTTTCTTGGAATGAAAAAAAACTACCAACAAAATCACCCATCCCCCAAAAAAGCTAACAAACCAGCTGCAGTGATTTTATAGTGATCTCACAGACTTATTTTAGCCCTTCTCTCCATGACAAATAAGCATGCAAATAAATTCCTAGGTTTATATGAATTAATATTAAAAAAATATAAAGACTCCATTCAGAAAAAAGCAATTTGCACATAAGATGAAAGACAGTTGTTCCTGTTGCTTGAGTACTAAGACATATCTAGATTTCTGCATACTAACAAGCCTTCTCATAAGAAGTCAGTGACTGAAATTGCTACAGTCCTTGCTAGAAATACAAGCATATCTACCACATGAAATAGGTTCATGTAAATCCAGAGTAACAGATGACATTGCAAAAGCAGAAGACCTCAGAATGATTACCGATCTGATTATTACATTGCACTCTTCTCTGAGTACTTAAGGCTGCATAAACCTGAGCAGGAAGGGGGGAAAGGGAGGGGCTGCAGGGAAAAAAAAAAAAAATAAAAGAAAAAGAAGTGTCTACAACAAATGGATCTTTTCCCAGAGTCTGAAGAATGCACCTGCAGGATTTAAAGACTAAATAAAGGACCCAATATGCATACAATGAGTAACTCCCTCAGAGAGCAAAACCATGCCATGTGCTACTTATCCATATTTCCTATTCTTCTGCACTATGAATTTACTAAACACACATGAAATTAAGGTGAGAAGAGACTAGAAAGGGAAAAAAGCAGTTAGAATATTCAATGTTGCATTAATTTTTTTATCTATGATGAATCAAAGGCTCTTTACACACTTGACATTCCTAGGTTACTATTCCAGTGGAGGCGTTGGGGCATAGTGAAAAGAGGGATGGATGGATGGAGACTGAAAATAACCCTACATGCTGAGGCATGGGAGGGCTGGAAGACTGGCTCTCAGGCAATGAGAACAAGGTTGAGTTGTCAGTAGACAAGAAAAAACCCAACATCTTCATCTAAGCATAATTTCTGGAAATGAAATGTGTGACGTTTGTGCTGCTCATTTTTATCAAGTCACAGCAAGGCTGGAGAAATACCAGTCATCCTACATTTTTAGGCAGCAGTTCTCCTATCCCATGGATTGTTTACAACGCTTCTGAGCGTGACACACAAGAAAACCATCTAGTCAGAGACCAAACTTGTCCACCCTGAGAATATGTAATTTGAGTAGAAATCATACTGCAATTACCTATCAACATATTCTAGTAGTCTAATTATCAGCTCTTCCCCTTCTTATTTGGCCATATATAAAGATGAAATTCTTGAAACAACATATCTATCATATTGTGCACATATTTGAATTCTGCCATGAAATACAACAAACACGGAGGCAGTAATTTAAGAACACAGAATAGATACAGCATATGTACAATTTTCAAAACTTTAAATGCATACATAAATTAAAACAGTGGAACCTTTTCACCCCCTGAAACAGATGGGATGTTGCCACTGATTTCAATGAGGACAGGTTTACAGTCAGAAACACTGCAATTTTCATAAGTACCTGGGAGGCCCACTGCAAGGTGGTGAACTTTATGCACTGACAGTAACATAAAGAGTTAAAAGTCTACATATGCTTTGGTAATGTTCTCTTACAAATGTAATCAACTATTAAGTACGCTGTTCTAACATACCAGTGAATAAACTATATTTGTAAAAAACCAAAATTTAAAATGATTGTTGACTTTGCAATAGCATGAATTTCACTGTAGCACTTTACTTTTAAAGAGGAAAAAAGCATCACCACGTTTCCAATATTAACTCTTAAAGTGTGCAGATGAGCAAAATTCAATCTTCCAGGATGCTAAAGAGGGTGAGGGGGGAAGCAATCACACAGTATTTAAGTCATTTCATCTCCACATAAGTGACTACAGCAACTATATAACGAAGACTTTATTTTTACTACCTGCTCATTACTTTTGATTTCTGACCCTCTGCCTCCACAAAGGTTATCTTCATTATTGTTTGTGCTCACTGCACCGTTGTTTAATTCTGGAGAACTAATTAGGTTTGATCCGTATCTGTTCCCACTGGGTGTTGTTGTTAACACTGAAGCAGTCTTGTTGAAATGTAGTAAAGAATTTTCACTTGACCCTTGAAAAGTTTCAGAAGAGTCTTCCAACGCCATGTAATTGTCTAGCATTTTTTCTCCAGCAATTGATTGACTTGGGCCCTTTAGCATAACAGCTGTATTTGGCATTTCAGAGGTAGCATCAGAACAGTCTTCTTTGTGATCAGATGAAGCAAAACCCATCTTTTTACCATTAATAAGTGACATACGCTTTTCTAAATTCATGCCAGACACCTGTGTGCACACACATGTAACTTCTAAATGAAGATCATTAACCTGGTGATTCTTTGGTTCTATTTTTGGTGGACTACAAATAGCAAATGAATTAAGATTTCCCTTTGAAAAAGCAACCTCATTATTATTGTCTAGAGGTAGCGATTCTTGTGTTAGCAAGTGATTTTTTCTAGCTAGCGGTCCACTGTTGGTTACAGAAGTAAAAAAGTTATTTGTATCTGCAGGTTCAAGTGGTAGCTTTGGAACGGTTTTAATTTTTCTCAAAGAACCTTTCTTAAAAATGCCATCTCTCTCGAGGTCAGTAACACATGATTTTATATCCAAAGCAGCACTAGCACAATTGTCAGTATACTCTGCGTGTTTGCCCTCTTCTTTGTTCTTTTTAGCTTGAGTTACAAGTTGAGAATGCTGAGTTTTCTCATTTTCCAGATCAAATTGCATTTCCTTTAAACCACCTTCTCTGCCAGTCACCATAGCAACCGAAGAAGAGTCCTTATGACAGGTAGCTGTTACATCTTCTACTGCAGATGAATCACCTGCTATGTTGTTTCTCTCATCTGAATATAATCTAGATCCCAAACTTCTCTGACACATTCTTCCCTTCCACATGTTATCACAGACATCTAGATGCAAAAACAGATGCTTACATTAAATGTGTATTTAAACCTTCTAATCTTTCCTACTAAACCTTTATACTGCTTTTTCTGCCACTGCAGTTAGCTATCTTCAGTATGTTACACAAATTAATTACTTCTGGATAGGTCACTTTTAATCATAAAGGACAATCTAAATATATTAACCATGTTCATTAAGGGTTGTATGCCCCCGTTCCCCATCCCAAACCACCTAATATTTAATAATGACTTTAATCTAGAAATAATAATATAGAAAGGAACCTATAACAGGAAAGTACAGAAACATTAAATTTTAGAAGTCATTAGATATGTCAAGCAATCTAAAATTCTTGACTAAATACATTGTAAGGTTACCTTGAGAAGCACCAAATGATTCAATTGAAAGAACCCTTCTTCCAACAGCAGACAGGCTTTGACAAATATTACTTGATGAAGCAATCTTCATTTTTTCTTCACATAATGACAAAATGCTCTGGAGAAAATTAGTGTTAAATACTTACTTAGTAATGAACAGATTTGTGAATTTTGACTAAAGTGAATCATGTTAATTCACATAGTACATCTGAATTTATACGATGCTACATTGGCGGTTTTTCTTGCACTGCTCATTATACTGTATGTTTCTATTATGTTGTTGGATTAATGTCTCATTTTTACTATGGGCCATCATGAAATTATTTAATACAGTTCAAGTTCTAGCTTACAGTTAGAGCACTAAGAACAACTGATAAAACTTAATCTTAAATGTTATCCTTTATAAAAAACATACTGAAAATTTAGAAAGTTAGAGCTTGGATTATTTGTAAACAGTGATTCACTTGAAACCAGTGACATAGATAGGATGACAAATGTTTTTATTAGTGGAATTATATTAAAAGCAAATCCTGGATATTTAAAAAACTTATTTTTACTTATTGTAAAAAATTATTCCCAATTAAAACAATTATTACCAGATCACAATAAGAAACAGCACTACATATCTCTAATGTGTAGCATGAGCATCATTTGATGGCATTAGTACTGTTTCCTCAGTAACTGGTCCTAGATAAACACTGATGAGAGCTTGTACAGCTCTAAGAAGCTGCTCTTCTTTCCCTAATGCTCAACTACTCTTCTGCTGTTGTGAATGGAAGGAAGAAAATGGCTCTGTTTGTTCCTATATCAGATTGAGGAAGGACAGGAAAAAGTGGAACATTAATCCAGCTGTGCTGGAGTCTAATGAAATGCCTAGGAAAGTCTATGCGTTTTCCTTCCATACAGTTCCCCTCAACTTCCTTCCATTCAAGAAGGGGCCCAATGGAAAAGAAATGGAAAAGAGAACAGACAGTCACAAAGCAGCCATCATATATTAGCCTAGACCAGCCTTCATCCACACTGTTTTGGGGGTGATGTACGTAGTCAGCAATAGCTTTCGGGGACTACAGACCAACTGGAGATGGTAGGGAGTCCTGTATGATCACTTGCCTGACTACGCTCGAAAGCGAATAGAAATACAGGAGTTGATCAACCAGACTCTATGTCAGGAATGGTCTCCTCCCTGGGTAGTCATCAACCAGGGAGCCAATATTATTTGCTTTATATAATTAATCTATTCATTCTTCTGTTGCCGTTCTCTTTCTGCAAAGGACTGATTACAGGCGCTATACCATTTAGAATATACATTGAGCTCAGGGAAAAAAAAAAACCACCAACAACCAAAAAAGCAACAAAAAGAAAAGTAGACAGCACTATTCTGAAGCAGAACAGAATCAAAGAGTCACATTGGGACAACTGTTATTCTCTGACTACAGTCTGAAAGTCTGCACAAACAGTGCCTTAAAGCTAATCTTCCACACACCAGTGTGAAATAACACCGTATTAGGTAACCAACCTGTCAAATTTACATTCTTTGAAAACATCATCTTGAAAAATCCTATTCTAATCCTAAAATTAAAGGTAAAATAAGAAGCTAAATGGAATAAAATACAAAAGATACACTAAGATACCTAACCAAATACCATTAAACATCTTTATATTTAGAGAAAACTAGTTAGTAATAATTCTTTGGACAACACTGCTTTGACCATGCCAAGAAACAGAGGTTTCCAGGGGCACGGCTCCCTCTGTCCCCTTCTTAAATGCAATGCAAACATCATCTGAGCCACCATACAATTCTCACAGCAAAATGCCTGTTCTCTTACTTTTAATGACTCTGTCTCTGTAAACTAAATATCAAATGGGAATAAACAGTTAAAGAGAAAACTTAGATCCACAAGTGTATTCACCCAATCTTCTGAAAAATCAAATCATCATAAAACATCTACATCAGCTTTTCAGGTTTTATCTCCACTAGAGTAGGAAGAAAGAAGAGTTTCTGCTGAGTCTTGGAAAGTCTCAGCTTTCTTGCAAAATCTGAGCATATTACATACGAAGATCATCTCTCAATTAATTAGCACACATGCACAAATACTTTTGTCAATATTTTTTAAACAGAAAAGTTTGTAGGGCAGTGTTACCTCAATATCTGGTCTATTTTCGGGATTCTCTTCTTGCATTTGTTCCAGTAGAGTATGCAGATCTTGCCCAAATTCTGATTCTGTCTCAGGTTCTACTATATATTCTATTGCTGCTTTCAGCGTTGCACCCAAAGAATAGATGTGTGCCTGCATGAAGTTTAAAAAAAGGCATTAAACATGCTACCAATTCTCCTCTCTAGCCAAAAAGACCACCAGGGATATGGCTTGCACTGTTTTCATTTCTAACTTTTTAGCTTACCGGAAAGGTGGTTTAATTAGAACAGAACAGGAGGAACAAAATGGTCTTCAGTCCTGCTTTGGGGGATACGCTTGTTGAAAAAAGCTCCCAAAACAAGAAAAAACACTACCCTGTGGGGTCCAGCTAGCACCTTTTTTTCTTCCTCACCAGTAATCAGTATTATAATTGTTCATCAGTTACAATTAAACATAAGACTCAGCCCCCTGTACATGTGCAAGTAATATTTAATTTAGAGACTGGGAGATTGAAGTGGCATTCCTCTTAGCAAGGAAAAAAAATAGTTTAACAAAAACTTTATATACAGCAGTATTTTTAAGTGCTAACAAGCATAAAGAAAGCGAGCAGAAACAATACAGCACAGTAACATGTGTCTCTGAGGACACTTACGAAGAAATACTCCACGTTTGTCACCTCTGCTTCTCTTAAAGCCCATACCCTCGTGATGAGCTCCAGTAAAAGTGGGGGCGAGCAACAACTTTCTTAAACCTAGCACTAATGCATTAGATTTGCCATACAATACAGCTACCTCTTAATTTTAGAAGTTTTCTGCTTCTTAAAAAAAAAAAAGAATAAAAAAGAAAAAAAGACCTTTTCAGATCTGCTTTAGGAGTAATGGTAATTTATCCATGATGGCTTCTCTTTTATTTTCACATTCCATTCAGAGAACACAATTCAGTAAAATTTATAATCAAGATAAGTGCAAGTCTGTGTAAACACTCAGTGGTAGAGCCCTACTGGGCTACTCAAATATACTGGGCACAGACTGGCTTTCTTTTTTTTCCAGATAAGTGAAACTATACAGGCAAAAGGATATAAAACTAAGAAGACATCCTGAGCAAATAACCCACTGACGAGGTGACGGGAAGGCAGTTATTTCATCACACTTCCTGAAGGTACCACTACCCCCGCCCATATTAATATCAAATATTAAATACTCCGTTTCAGTAAGCTATGTCATTTGGCATTTCTCAACGGACATCATAACAGAAAATTGAACAAAATTAAAAACAACAAGGAAACAAAAACTCTTAAAAACATAATACAGCTCTATTTAAAGAACTTTTTGTATAAATGCAGCATTGTACTGTGGTATTTTAATACACTTTATATTAGTAAGTTATTCCATGCATTTGATATGATCTACAAGTGACACCTCTGTCCACAAACTGACTTTAATAAACAAAGCAAGCAATCACTCCTCTAAGAACCAGAGGAAAAAACCATAATGTACAAGTTATGGATATACACTGCGCAGACCCAAGCGATGCCAGAATACCAAGGTGAAATAATGCCATAAATTGTGGGGACACCTGTGAATTCAGAAGGTACTTCTGAACGGAGTAACCAATTTCAGCCTCCCTATACCACTCCTAAGATCAGGAATAGGTCGAAGAGTTGCTTTAATAGGAAAATTTGCTTTTAGACTCTAACATCCACTATATAATTTACACCAAGCTTCACCACTGATGATACTTTGAAGATAATACATTGCTTATGTGCTTTTACATCACTTGGCAAAAGCAAGCAACGCGTTACATTTGTACTCTATCAGCAAATCCTGCACTTCTATTTATTCAGCAATGTTCAATTTACAGAAATGCTAGGGTTAACAAAGGCAACGGCAGCAAAAAAAAATAATTAATCTACTTAATCCTTCTTGTGGGGAAAGGGGGGGTCAGGAAGAGAGAAAAAGCAACTAAGAAAAAGTAACACTTGGCATACACTTAACAACCCACACCAAGAGACAGGCTGTAGCCACGAAGTAAGAATTGAAAACAATTTACCTCAAATTGTCAACTTGATGCGTTTTTCTTTCCCCCATTTGGCATTTAGCAAAAGGAATACTGCTGGGAAACTCAGTGGATGGAAGAGATTCTTGTTCCTGCCTCCCCTTTTTGTTCAGTTCAAGGGGGGTATTTTGCTTGTGTCTACAGGCATCGCTTTTGAGGCTATTTTATCATTTGGAGATTACCTATATGTTTAGGCCTCTCCAAAAGATGCGTGCGATTCCTCAGCATCTGATTTAATTTACAGAATGTAGTGTCTATCTCAAATACATAGTGCATAAGACTAAACAAGAGTTTATGTAGTCCTCTCACACTAAAAAAATTAAAGAAATAAAGTACTACTTATAATACAGAATAGAAAAGCATATTTGAATATAATCTCCTTATATACAGCTCAAATAACAACTCTTAAGACAGAAAGATGAGGAACTTTACTTTGAGGGAACAAAAAACTCGCCTTTTGACAAATTTTATTCATCCACATGAGGATGGATGTGGACATTATAGGACACGGGAATAGGAAGGGCAGAACAACGTATTCTCATCCCACTTCTTTCAATTAATAATTTCTGTTCACTGTGGGGTCTAACTCACATCCCCTAGTCTGCCTTTAAAAGCATAAGTGTCTTTGAGAAGCACGCAGACAGGCTTCATTACCCTCCATTTTGCTGTCCTGTCGCTTAATTAAAGATCACCACATCTTTTCTTGCAAAAGAAAAAGGCTGGTCTCATATTGAATAAAGAAATAATTTTTTTCCCTGCACAGAAAATAGGGTTTTTTGAGATACTTCCTTTTCTCTGACATCCAGGAAAACCAGTTTTGAAGAAGTTAATTTCAATCACCATAGCTTGTAATGAATTTCTTATGTCAAAACATTTACTGGGAACTTCAGTGTCTTTTCCAACGTGCAACTTTAATGTAAATCCCTTTTTTACCTCTACCCTCTCCCAGCTCCCCAAACACCACCACCATCAACCCCACAAGAAAAAGCAGAAAGAAAATCCAGCCGTTTAACCAATTTCCTGAGCTGGCAGTAAACATGGTTAATAGTCCAACGTAACCTTAAATCTCCCGTCTGAACTGGAGCAATGAGAAAACGAGTTTGTGATCATCCACTAGGTGGGGCATTCCCCACGTCTGTGTATCTAAAAATCTGCTGCTTCTACTTACCGCATTGCTTAAGTGACATTTTCTTCCTAAGCTTTCTGGGAAAGGAGAGCGGGACGCTAAATGCAATAAATAAAGCAAATTCATAAGTATAAAATCCCTAATGCTCACTAGAAGGGACTGATCTCCATGAAAACAATCTCACAATTACACTAAGTTTTTTTAATTGTGCTATAAGGAAAGTAACGAACAGGAAAGGGCAGTGAATAACTTTTTCTGGAAGACAAGCAAAAATTTATACTGTATTGGCAGTTAGGAATTTTCTTAAAGAATTAAGAGACTTTTTTTCCACTGATGATTTTTCCCTAGTTTCTGAAAAAAAAAACCCACCTGTTTTAAACCTAGCTCAGGCAAATAATTTATGAATTATAGGAACTGTTGCATTACAGGGTAATAATATTTATAGCATGCATTTCAAGGAAGATCCAAAAGAAAGAAAGAAACCACAACAGAACCACCTCTTCACAATTCCTAAAGATACTTTTAAGTTAAAGACTAAATTTAACTTGTTACCAAAAATCCAGACTGTACTGGCAAGACTGCTCTACAGTATCAGCTTTAAAGAGGATGGTAGGAAAGGGAGCGAGTTGCGTTAGGAAGCTAGATCTCCAGATTTGCTCTTAGGGACTACAACCAGTCTTAGCCAAAATTTAGCAAGTGTAACAAGAATCATAGGCAAAAATCATAATTTTATGCATCACTGAGAAGGTCATCATGGAAATGCATAGGGAAGAGTGTGGCTAGTAGGTCGAGGGAAGTCATTCTCCCCCTCTACTCTGCACTGGTGAGGCCACAACT
>JAOXNO010000002.1:23302153-23330165 GCA_028565335.1 Limnodromus scolopaceus
CTCCAGCAGGGGAGTTGGACTAGATGATCTCTATGGTCCCTTCCAACTCTAAAAATTCAGTGAAATTCAGTGAAATAATGTGTCCTTTAAAAATCAAAATGGCAACATGAAGAAAAGACGTTTGAGAAAAGTATGATTCGAGGTCTGGAAGTCTTCCTTTCAGCAACAGGCTAAGGGAGTTCACGGCTTTCAGTAAAAAATTTGAAGGTTGTAGTCATACAAGTAGCTTCAAATCAAGATATCTTCTAAGACTAGAATGGTTTCCAACACACAAAGGCATAACCAGACTCAAAAGTGAAAAGAAGAAAAACAGACAAAAATTCAAAAGGTATATATACACTACATATTTCTAGAATGCTCAGGCTAAGTACTGGCAGCACTGCTGAAGTTTGAGGACAGCTTCTGCCATCATGTTAAAATTTTATATCATGAGTGAAATATATTCAAAAAGGCTTCTGTCAGTTCCAGTCAAGAGTTACTTGGCTTGTTGCATGCCATGTTATGGCCATTGAACATTATAGGAAGTTAAATCAGAGAACAGTAATGATCCACTCTGGATTTTAAAATCTGCAACTCAAAAGATGAGGAGCAGAAGTAAAAGCTCCGAGCCTACACACAAAGCACCACAGAGTCTCTGCCGTACTGCTGCGTGGCAGGGCTAATGAACTAAGCTTCTATAGGAACTAATACTTGCAAACACTACAGAAAAAAAGCTGACAAAAGAGCTTTTGAATAGTGACTGCATAAGCATTTAGCATATTGCAATTATGAATAACGACCATTTACATTTTGTATTGAGATTTCACCGAGTTCAGAAACGTAGGTCTTTGGCAGAACTGAAAAAGACAGACCATAATAGAACTAACACTTCCTGTAAAATATTTCTGACTAAATAATAAGCTATGGGAATAGTGTAAGACAATTCTTGGTTTTGACATTCATCTGACCCTGATTTTTACCTTGCAGTTTTTTCTGTTTTTATTGAGATTGCTGCACACATATAGATGTTTCCACCCTTTTACAATTCAAAGCACTTAAAGGTTCCATAAATGAACGCTTCAGTGTTTTATAAAAGTTTTATAAACAAATTCAAGCAAATGCTTGAGAAAATTACTATTGGGAGAAAACATTTAATATTTACTTATTTCTTTTTTCAATGTACTCACTCTAAAATGCGCTATTTTTATGCAACAAAACCAGCAATACTCTTCAGCAACAAAATGAAAGGGAAATGGGCCTATTATTTTTAATACTTTCCTTCATTACAAAGGGACTGAACACTTTTCCACATAACTGTAATTATTGGAAGGTACTATGTTAAATATTAGCTTTTTAGTCATTTGGCACTTTGGATGTGTAGATAATTAGTCTGCAGAACGTGCTAAAAGTGCTAAATCATTGTATAATAATTGCAAAACACACTCTAGCTTGAATTGGTAGCAAATGCTGAAAAAAACCCAAACATTTTAAACCAAAGCTATACTTGCAGTTTGTCCCTTCTAACTACAGTTGCCACTTCGCTTTGCCTGAAAAAATTCTTCCCCAAAAGACTTCTAAAAAAAAAGGGCACAAAAATGTAGCTACAGATCAGATTTTCTCAAATGATCTGCTCACAGATGAAGTTCACAGGCATTTTAACTCTCAAATAGCCTTTAATTTACCTAACAGCTAAGTGAAAGCTTTCAAGCTTTAGGCGAACATCAGGTGATGGCTTTACATCACAAGGCTTCACAGATACAATCATCAAAAACGCAGGGCTATTAACAACATAAGGAGCAACGAACCAAGAAAAATCTCAATGCACTTGGAAAGAGCACGTATCACATACGCTGTGACTGAATGTGGTCTAGTCCCTACATTTTACTAGGTTTTGGTTTCTTGTGACCTTTTTTTATATCATTCAGGTTGAATTGAGGAACTCTACTTAGCACGTCACTTATCTCACTGTTTTGCAGTTATGGGCTTCTTGTCTGTAATGGTTAATGTCAACTGTTTTATCTCCATGAATATGTCTAAGCTTTATCCACACGTAGCCTTTTGCATCTATGTTTTGCAGCGAGAACGTCCACAATTTACTGCACAACAAAGAAGCACTTCCTCTTGTTTGAGTCCACCTGTGTTGATCTCATTCCTGCCACCTACTTCTTCATTTATGAGGGCTGGCAAATATTCTGTGGCTGCTGCCACGGAATGCTTCACAGATTTCTAGCATACCTTCTCCCTCAGGGCATTCTCTTCCAGGCTAAAGAATATTACTCTAAGTAATTGCTTCTTTTATAAATGCTGTTTCACCATCTGGTCCTGGAAATTTTTGATAACTCCTGATAAAGAAGAGTTGCAATGTAAGAGTCTTCTAAAGGTCCTACAAGATGAAAATGGGTTAAAAAATTAATCAGTTTTTCTGTTACAGCTTTCTTTGAAAACCTCTTTTATATCTTCTTCACCTGCAATCATCGCAGACTTCGGGCAGCATTTCTGTGTTTTGATAGATTTGGAAAAAAATTTGCTAGTTTTTCAGACTTTGTAAGCTTTTTGCATACTTTCTGACTTCTAATGATCTCCTTAGGCTGCTGTATACAAACCTCTTTTCAGGTTTTTTTGAGATCTTCTTTGACAGGAGATACACGTTTGTTTAAAAAAAGAAATCATACAATAGATTTACAGCAGTCCCCACGCTACCTGCAAACAGCCGTATGCTTTGGCTTTCCATGTGGCTATGTAAAACACAGGTGACTGCTGTCCAGAGACTAAATTACTAGCATCTATAGCAGTAATTAATTTGAAAAGCAGTGTTGCCAATCTAGAGCAATAAATAAATGAGTGAGAAAACACAAACTTTTCAGCTGGACCTCCATATAGTTTCAAGAAACTGTTACTTTAACTATTGCAGTGAAGACTGAAATATTATCTTTAGCCACTGGAAGCCACCTTTGTAAACATTCACTTCTCTTTAAGAAGCCAAACAACAATAAATATACACAGAAGCTTGACCAAATTTAAACCACGCTATGTGTGTGAAATTACTCATATGATTGCATATGTTTTAAACACAAATTAAAACAGGTTTATTACAGTTCCATCCCATTTTCAGGCTCCCTTAATGACAAAGATCAGCACCCCACCACAGTTGAATAGCACACCAATCCACTCCTCTCCTGTAGGACTGCAGAAGTATGATTATGACAGGTAAGGAAAAATATCACAATAAAACTGCTGGAGACCTCAGAAGTTAGGTAGCAAAAGGTAGACACATTTATCTCTAAAGCTTCTTGAACACTATGATTTTGTTTTTAAACTCCCTTTGAAATTGAGTTTCATATGTCACAAGTCTCCTTATGATTTATCAGCCATTAACCTCCCTACTTTTAAGTTACCTGCCACAGGTAATTCATTTACCACTTAATTTAACACAATTTATTCCCTGTAGGCACAGAAAAACAAAACCTGGGACACAGTGATATACACACTAAGCAGACTAGCTCTATCTTCTCTCAACTGTATAAATACAAGATTTTTTTTCATTGTATGGCATATATCATGTTATATGTAGTTACTGGTGTTATTTGTTTTACATAAAGAAAGTATATTCTTTTTATCCTAAACCTAAGAGGAGGTGCCTACTGGTAAAGCCTGTCCCTCTAAGTTGAGTAATGCATTCATACAATCCTGTGTTGGGGGATGCTTATTCCACGTTTTGGAGCTAAAGAACTGACATGCAACATTTCCAGTGAGGAACACTGGGCCAATAAACTCAACCAGCATCCCAGTGCCTTTACCATGCCATGAATCAGTGACATCGGGACTCTGACATGTAAAATACTTGTTGCTGTACAGTAACCAGTTCACTCTTCATGAAGTAATAATCTCTGTAGGTTTTCCCTATTTTTTTTTTCTACAAGGAACATATACATGCAAATGTGAAAGGTGGCCAAACACCCCTGAACTTAGTCCACTGCATAATATCTTGCTAAGACTACATTCAAAACATCAGTTTTCACAGAACAGCTGTAGATGACTAAAATAGCAAATGAGCAGGTAGCTCTCCTTGTATACATCAGGAATGTAACTAGAGGAGGGTAAAGAGGATGGATTTGGGTTTTGTGTTTATTTTTCTCTTCCCCTTCCACCCCCCACAAAGTCTGTCAGTGTTTAAGAGGGATTTGGACAGCGCCCTTAACAACATGCTTTAACTTTTGGTCAGTCCTGAACTGGTCAGCCAGTTGGACTAGATGATCAGTGTAGGTCCATTCCAACTGAAATAGACCATTCTACTCTAAAACCTGCTCCAGGGGTGACAGAATCACAGAATGATATGGGGTTGGAAGTGACCTCTGAAGATCATCTAATCCAACCCCCCTGCCAGAGCAAAGCCACCAAGAGCAGGTTGCACAGGAATGTCTCCAGGTGTGTTTTGGATGTCTCCAGAGACAGAGACTCCATCACCTCTCAGAGCAGCCTGTTCCAGGGCTCTGCCACCCTCACAGGAAAGAAGTGGTGCTTCCCAGGGGTCAGTACTGGGTCCAGTCCTGTTCAATATTTTCATCCATGACCTGGATGAAGGGATGGAATGTACCTTCAGCAAGTTTTCTGATGCTACAAAACTGGGAGGGGTGGCTGACACCCCAGAAGGCTGTGCCACCATACGGTGAGACCTGGACAGGCTGGAGAGTTGGGCAGAGAAGAACCTGATGAAATTCAACAAGGGCAAGTGTAGGGTGCTGCACCTGGGGAGGAATAACCCCCTGCACCAGTACAGGTTGGGGGCTGACCTGCTGGAGAGCAGCTCTGGGGAAAAAGACCTGGGAGTCCTGGTGGACAACAGGGTGACCATGAACCAGCAATGTGCCCTTGTGGCCAAGAAGGCCAATGGCATCCTGGGGTGCATCAGGATGAGTGTGACCATCAAGTCAAGGGAGGTCATGCTTCCCTTGCCTGATTTCTTGCTCTTAGGGATACACCAATCCTAAGCTTGGAGGAGGAGCTGGTTTGAACCAGCTCTCTTGAGCCCCACTACCTTCCAGAGCCCTAACCCATGGGATTTCTCCAAGCAGTTTCTTGAATAGGTCAACGTTAGCTTTCCTAAAGTCCAAGGTTGCAATGCTACTTGCTACTTGCTGTTTTGCATATACTACCCATGATTCTGAACTCTATCTTTTCATGGTCATTATAGCCAAGGCTGCACGCAACCTTAATGTCCTTCACCGGTCACTCTTTGTCAGAAATAGGTCCAGTAGGACACCTCTTCTTGTTGGCTTCTCCACCACCTGAGTCAAAAAGTTATCATTAATACACCGGAGGAACCCACTGAACTGTACATGCCCAGCTGCGTAGCCTTCCCAGCAGATCTCACGGTGATTCAAGTCCTCTAGGAGAACCAATGCCTGTGACTGCAAGGCTACTTTCAGCTGTCTGTCAAAGGCCTCATCAACTCCCTGATCCTGATCTGGTGGCCTGTATAAACACACACAACACTGTCTCTCATATTGGCCTGCCCCTTAATTCTCACCCACAAGCTCTCAACTCTCTCTTCATCTGCCCCCAGGGAGAGCTTGATACAATCCAGTTGTTCTCTCACAGAAAGAACAACTCTACCACCTGGCCTTTCTGGCCTGTCTTTCCTAAAAAGGACAGCGTTCCAGTCGTGTGAGCTATTCCACCATGTCTCAGTAATTGCAATGAGATCACCGCCCTGTGACCACTCACAGATCTCCAGTTCTTCCTGTTTGCTCCCCATGCTGTGTGCATTGGTGTGGAAGCATTTCAGAGAGGGAGCTGAGCATGTAGTTTCCACCCTTGAGGGGTGGTAGGACTTCTGGCTCTCAAAAATACCAGCCTGCTGTCCCACAAGTGCTAAGCTACTACACCCAGGCACCTTTCTGGCAAGCCCAGTTACATCCCCACCCCGCTTTGAATCTAGTTTAAAGCTCTCTCAAGGAACCCTGATAACTCTTGTCCTAGAACCCTTTTCCCCCTGCGAGGTAAGCTATTCCCATCTGTTACCAGCAGGCCTGGTGTCTTGTAAATCAAGTTGTGATCAAAGAACCTAAAGTCCTGCCGGTAGCACCAGGCTTGGAGCCAGGCATTGATCTGCTGGCTCTTCCCATTGACCCCTTCATCATTCCCCACAACTGGAGGGACAGAGGAGACCTGTGCTCTTGACCCCTTGACCAGTCGTCCCAAGGTCCTGAAATCTCTCTTCATTGCCCTTGGACTTCTTTTCACTACTTGATCACTGATCATCTAAGAAAGCTTAAGTCACTTGCAATGCATTTCCCAGGAGACATGATCCTTAGCTTCAAAAGCACGTTCTCAATTGTTCTTTGAAGCTTTTTTGAAATGCTGTAACTAAGGAGAATGATGCATGAGTGACTACCATTTTGTCATAATCCTGAAGGCTCTATTGACTAAATCTCAGGTATCCTAATAAAATAACTCTACAACCATCTAATTCACAGTGAAAACTGAAGTACTTCCAAAGTTTTATCCAGAGATTAGGCAGTTGTCCATTCTGCCATCTACTTTTAAGGCAATCAGTTCCTGAACCTTTCAAAAATGAGGTGGTATTTATGAATGTTCTCATACACTGGTGAAATAGAGCTATTTTCAGTTCACGCAAATGGTAAAAATCAATTGTTAGTCCTTGTTGCAGGGAGTATAAAGTCTTCAGATCCAACCTACCAATGAGGGTGGATCTTTTAGTGACCTGAATATTGATGTAAAGCAGACATAAAATTAATGAATGAGAAATCTTTTGATATCAAGTAATGACAAGGAATAATTTTGCTGGAGGTCTTGATGTTGCCTTTCAGGGTTCAGGCTTACATGTCAAAAGCATTTTTGAAAATTCTAAAGAATAAACGTTGGAAATAAGTAGAGAAAGCAATAGCAAATTAAGTTCTGATGATGGATTCACCAAAGAAATGAGTTTGAATGAGTAGCATCAGAAACTGACAGATAATTCTACTAGGACTAAGGAAGACAATTTTATCCATAGCTGAGAAAGTATACTCTCAGAGAGTTTATGTGGAAGAGACTGGAGATCAAGAACCGATCCAAAACATTTGTGCATCTTTAACATTATGGAGCCTAGAGTTTTGTGACACTGCACAAGCATAAAAACAAAACAATCTGTCCTCTTTTCCACAGATTTTTGCTCCTGACAGGACCTATCTGCAACTTCATCCAACACAGCACCTCAGGCTTCTAAAAGAGTAAGCTTCAACCACCACAAGGAGCAACTGCTTTAAGACAGAACACCAAGTTTTCTTTTTACTCCCAATCTTTACCTCACAAAACCAAAAATCCTCAAATAAGCTGATTTGAAAAATGCTTTTCTACATCTGAAGATAATCTTCCTCAATCTTAAGGAAAATATATATCTTAGCTTTAATAATGCCTTCTTATAGAAACCTAATAGCAAGCAAAGCAAGGAAGAAACCTAAAATACTACATATTTTCATTAAGCACGTTACCCCTACAGTCAGTCATTTATCTTCTGAGGAGATTTTTCTATCTAAGAGACAGACTATTCCTGGTAAAAACAGAAGTCAGTCTGTCAAGAGTTGTGTTTCAGATTTAGATGCAAAACTGCAAAAATGCTGGCAATGTACTCAAAAATCCAGCTAGAGAAGACCAATACGACAACTTTGCAGGCCCAACTTCAGAACTAAGCAGCAAGCTGTAGGTTTTTGAAGTAATCAAATTATGAACTTTAGGATATTCTATAGATTAAAGAAAAAAAGACTGCTGTAAAAAAAATAATCCCATTGGCCTCATATCCTTCCTTTGGTTAGCTCTTTCTGTAAAGCAAATAAAGGGTGATACTTGCTCAGTACTAAGATTCCTGAATGGAAACTCAATTGGGCCAACGATGTAGAAGCAAGAGCAGGAGGATTCCATTTCCCCTTCTATAGCACAGTAGAGGCATAGGTAACCAAATAAAAGTAATTTATTTTTGTCACTGAAGAAAAAGACAGCTTTAAATAACACTCAGAAGATAGAACGGTTTAGACTAAATGAGGAGATAAGTTACCATTTGCCGATGACAAGCCTTGCTGCTGTTAGACAGAATTAGTCTCAAGAGGAGGCTACATGAAATTAAAGGAAACAGAGCTCAAGAAAGAAGACACCAGGTGTTTCAAAAGACTTATTTCCCCCATCAGATAAAAACAAAACCAAAGACCCGTCTAGAAGAGCATGTAAAAAGTTTTCTTTTTTCCTACCACATGAAGAGCTAAAGAAAGAGCAGAACAGCAGAAAGAATCTCACAGCATTCAAAGCTACTGCTTTAAAAGACCAGGTAAGTGGCAAAGGCAAGGCTTCCTTTATACCTTCTACTGTTTTGATTTGGGAGAAAGATGAAGGACCAACAGCTGAGAGCTGAGCTCTAGCTAAGTAACGATCATATATTGAGAACTACTGCAGCACCCAACTGTCAGCTCAGTTTTCTTCAGTAGGACCAACACACACACACACAAATATATCTACCCTGAACCTTTCTTTCTTTAATGATTACCTCTAACAGTAAGTTTCATTTGGCATTTCAACCCATGCATTTATATGCGTATAGAATATTTGTATGTATAGGGTGTATATCAATCCAACTGCCTTGTCACTTTTCATAGGAATAAGACACACGAATCTTACCTAGTTCTCAAAAACAATGCAATCAATTTTAGCTTGTCTTTTTTATTGGCACTAGTTATACCACTTTGTGTAAAATTGTTTATTTTTAAGGTTGTTGAAACACTTGGATTTCTTTTTTTTTTTTAGAACTATAAAATAAATCAACTATAACCCACTGAGAACTGCAAGCTGACAGCTGTCACATTCTAGCAGTGACAGGCAGCGTTCAGCCTTTGCTGGTTCTGATTCTCTCCCAGGTGAGAGATCAGCACACCTCACTCCTGTCAGCAAAAAGCAAGAACAAGTTCTTGATGAGAAAACAGAGAATGTGGCCTTCACTTTCTTCCCATTCTCTTCCCATATTTCCCCTGTCTCTTCAAGGTAGCATGGAACTCTGTAACACTTTTTCAGTTCTTTTATTTCTGACAGGCTTTAATCCTGCTGCATACCAAGGATTCTGAACTACTGCATTTTATCACCTCTAAATAATGGAAGAAGTCATTAAACAGAAGCATTATCCAGTTTGCTTTAGATATAAAAAAAAAATAGGCAGACAAGACCAAAAATTCACTGATCTCTGTTACAGAAGTGCACTAGAACAAGCAAAATTGAATAGACACATTATTAAAAGATTATAAATGGAAGTTCACACATGGCAGACGTCAGTCCTCCATCTCACTGAAAGCTCATATCCTAGAAATGTTGGGTTCTATATCAATGAACCTCTGTGTCAAACTCAATGGCAGTTTTGTGATGCAGACAAATAGCTATTTAAAACTGGTTTGAGACAGCCAGTGTTTTTAACCTGAGGCAAAATTGTATTGTAGTGATATAAAAAAGGCTATTAACAAACTCACCAATATTCAACTATTCCTGTTGGGCCTCCAATTGGTCAAATTTCACAAGTCTAACACTGTCCTACTTCCCAGGGCAAGAAAATGAAATAGGAACGATTTTCATTAGGAAAAGATTAAAGCTCTTGCTATTTAGAGGCAGGAACCAAAACTCAGCATTATTTTATACTGAAGAGGAATTGTTTGATAAGCCCAGTATAGCCAAGTAGGCAAATTTTAAAAGAAGCCTCACATCTGTATTTTTGCATCTCAGTCTCTTAATGTCATTCTAGAAAAGAGAAAAGCTCACATTCTATACGGCTCCCTACAGTAGCATACTAGTAAAACATGAGAAAATTAGAGGCTAGTCTTTATGCTCAAGATATTTCTAACTGAATTCCAGCTCAAGATTCAATGAGAACAAAAAAAGCAGTCAGTACTTGCTATAGCAAATACAGACACATCTTCCATCCTAGAGGAGAAACAGGTGAGATCTTTCCATCAAAGGAGGCATGTAACAGCTTCAGTCATCAGAAAGCTTTTATTGAGCACAGCCACATCACATACCTACATATACATTAAGAATAAAAGTGGAAATGATAAGTGTACTGCATAGAAATTCACCTTTTCTTTGGATCATATGTCTAAAGTTTCTCTCCCTGTTTCCCTCCCTCTCTTTGCAGCACTGAATCTTAACAGTGCAGTTACTAGGGCACAAGGGTAACAGAAGTCTCTAAGGAGATAGCAAAATTAGAGGAAAAAAATTAACATGAACAGATACTCAGGAGATTCCTGATGTCCTAGAGACCAACGGGAACTGCTTGGCTGCCTTTTTTGTCCTTGCACTGTGACAATGCTTACACCAGGAAGAGGACATAATGGAACTACGCAATTAAATGCTGCTCCAACCACTTAGTGGCACAGGCATTTCAAAGTCTCTTGAGATCCTGAGAAACTGCATTCCTTCCTCCAACCCCACAGGTTGGAACTGTGGCAGCACTAAAGAAGAGTTGGAAAGCTCAGACATTTCTTACTAGCATCAAAAGCCACTTTCACAGCTACTTCCTTCTCAACATCTTTCTCTCTAAAAAGTCTACTCTACACCCAGCGCTGAAGCTGACAACTCCCTGAAGGGCTACTTTTTACCTTCATGTTCTCAACAGTAGCTGAAGTTGGTGTTATTATTCCCACTTTACAAATGGAGAGCAGGTCAGGAAGCAAGGCACAAGCCTAAAACAAGACACATGAAATCAATTACTTCTCAGTCCTGTGCATTGTCATTTGGATTTACATTTCTTGCTATTTGAAATTCCAACTAGAAACTGGATTTTTAGTTGTGCTGTTTCAGACACCAGGAGAGTAATGCATTTCAATTTGTTTCCTGTGTCTATTACCCTTGTGTACTTGTAAGTGCCAGCTAAGTTTAGTAACTAGACTGGCGTCACAATTCCAATAGAGGTCTGCATCAGTAATTCACCAAGCAGGAAACAAAACATCTCTTGTTGAAGTAACTGTAGATTTATTTGAGGGATTTTTAAAAAAGAAGCGTTTAAAGAGGAAGAAGTTATCCCGTAGCTATACTGGAGTAGCTATACTCATTGTGTGCTTCCATTTCAGAAGCCACAAAATAGGTCACGCTCAAATAAAGCAAAACCTCTGGCTGACATTAGTATTTTAAATCAGCTGAGCTTTGGCAATGCAGTAACAGCTATCAAAGACCATCCTGAACATAATTTATAGTTCCAATACTATTTTTTTTCTATATACTGTAATTGGATATTTTCAATACAAACACTACTTTCCATTGTTCTCAACAAAGCGTACTAAGCAGCTGCAAAAACACTCCTTCAACAACGAACAACAAAGTAAGGTCATTACCAAGGAAGGAGCAAGCAGTAACACGAAAGATTTCATGCCCCTGAAAAGAGAGCAGCTTACTGGTATAGTACAAAGGATCTTATAATATTGAGAAAGCACAAGGGCCCAGAGATTCCTCAGAGAGATGTATAAAAACCAGTGCCATTCTGCTATTGCATAGCAGGGGGTCACTAGGGGTGAGGAGATAGACAAAAGTATCAACATCTTTGAAAAAGTGAAGAACTTGAAGTACTAGTACCAGGAAGGAAATGGCTAGCTTGGAAAGATTACAATATCATAAAACCCTCCTAACAAGTACATAACTGTAGGTCTTAGAAACTACAAAAGCAAGCCAAGGTCAGCGTGGAATCCCTGGCAGAATTCGATCCGGTACTAAAGTACCTAAAATTCAACCAAACAGTAACAGGCAAAGCTTTGAAAGTTCCACAAATACTCAGAATCCCAGAGTAAAACAGTACACCTCTGCCTAAAGGAAGGGGAAAGGCCTAGCGTTTCTGACTTGTGCATTGCCCTAGGACGGGGCATTGACATGGGAAACAGCTGAGGGAACAGGACACTGCTGTAGCACTGCTCTCTGTGCTTTGCAAGGCTCCCCAACGTGCTAAAGAAATCGGAGCAATGGACAAAAGTGAGCGAACCCTAGCCCTTACCCCACTTGGCAATAGACAAGGCAGAACGTGTTGACTTCCTTCCACACAACTGTGTACTTGTGTATTGCCATCCATCTTTGCAAAAAAAAGTAAGAAGGTCAATGTTCAGAGACACTCCTGACTCAAACAGCTTTCCCTGACTGTATAATATTTCACTGCTGCTGCTGGTATTAGGATTAACAGGCTTCTCAATACTGCTGAAAAAGAAGAGTTAAACAATAAACCTGTACACAGGTAAGATGAGCCTTACCCATGAGGAATACAATGGCCTTGTATATCAGACAGAATTAAAATTTCAGGTCCCTTAGTATTCCCACAGTCTTTCCAAATCCCTGTTTCACCTTGTCCCCTCCCTTTGGTCTTCAAACATCTTTCAGTGTATCCATTTGCTTTAAGCCTAAAAGTTCAGCAACTCCTAGAGGAGGAAAAAGTGTTGGAGGGAAATGCAAGTTTGCCAGAGAAGCAAATAATTTCACAAATCTTAGAAGTGTTTCTATGTGAAGTCTTGGAGGCTTGTTAAGGGGCAAGGGATAGAGAACATATTTATGTAAAATCTTAAGCCCAGCTTCATATGCACAACAAAAATTGAAACAAAAAATAGTCACCTTTGGGTGTCTTTGGGACTTGCTTTAATCAACCACATCTGAATATAAACACTACTACAGTTGTTTAGTTTAGTTTACTACATCAAGTTTAGATGCAACACTAGTCACCTCCTAACCACCCCTCACTCGTGCTGGTCCCCTGCCCCCAAACAAAGACTCCCCAACAACCAGCCTGGGGGTCAGGGGAGAGACCAAGCACAAAATCATTAAAGCCCTGCTGGCCTATATAACTACATTAACCAAGCACAGCAAAAGGGAGAAGTGTTGCAACTCTAACCTTCAAAGACTGCACTACTTCATAGTCTATAATAGTACCCTTCCTGCCTTAACACTCGCATCTTTCTTGTGCTACTACACACTTCCAAGGTTCACTTATCCTTCCCCCTGCTCCCCCAAGAAATATATAAAACTATAAACATGACTATGAAGGCTGTAATTACAAAAGCAAAAGGTATTTGTATTGAAGTACAGAGAAACAGAATTTTTTAATATCTTGAATAGCACATGTTGCTAATTAAAGTATTTGAATTATCTAAGAATGCATGCCAGAAAAAAACCCACTGTATTAAAAAAAGGGTATTAAGCATACAGGCACTCCTGCAGCATGAAATGAGATGGGTGACTTGGGAGGCTAATGAATTAGTATAAACAATGTAAATCTAATTTAATTTAACAATGTAGAGCATTTGTGCATTGCAAGGCAACAGACAGTCATTTGTTTCTTCATTAAATCAAAGGTAAAATTGCTAATTACCCTTCCATGAATTATTTTATTGAAGAGGATGGCAAACAAATTTTATATTTACTCATAAAAGTTCATGGCTAGTCCCCAAACAAGCAAGTGTAACCAGTGAAGGATACCAGTGAACACAATATAGATCACCTGTGGTTTAGAGCAACACATTATTCAGCCAAAATAGATTCTCATATTTTAACAGTTAGTGAACAAATGTTAATACAGAAAATTGTTATAGCATTTTAAGTTTACTTTTGATTTCCACAAAACGTATCTAAACAGCACAATTTACTATTAACAATCTTTAAATGTGTTAAAATTATAGTTGAGAATGATGGGCATTTGGTACTGCCAGAAGTACTAAAATGATTAAAAAACCCTCTATTTTACAAATAAATTTATGAACTTGCCTCAAAAGTGTTACCGGTGATATCAAATTCTGGTGGAACAAAGGCACCCTCTGGATCATCTTTGAAAGCAAAAGGAAATGTGTCAGATTAAAAATTAGTAGTCTTGCTTGCTCAAAAAACAAACCAATGTAATGATACACTCACATCTGATATGAAAGAAACTATGTATATAGCAGCATTTTGGTTCACTCATATCTGATGTACAAAGAACTTGTTACTTGTGGTTCTAATACGGTAAGTAAAATAAAGTGCTATTTTCAAACTTTCTGCAGAAGGATACCATATTTTTCCTTCTAAGAAACAAAACAGACAAACACCCCCAAAGAAATATATTTACCATGCCTAGCCACTTCTTGCCTTCAGACATTTATGTTTGGACCAAGTTATCACAGAAGCTGGTGTGGCTCAGCTGTGGATTGCAGGTTCGATTTGATTAATAGGACATTTCCATTCCCTATTTTCCACTGCAGACCTGGGAGATAAGGGTTCAAGCAGCAAACCAACCTGAACAGCAAATTGCCTCTTCATCTACAGGCCAGCTTAGAACTTTGACTTTTCTGCTTAGTTTGTTTTAATTATGATAAAAGACTGCTGCTGCATCCGAGCATACATGTAGTATCAGTGTACTGACGTCACATCAACCCGGTAAAGAACGCCAGGGGATTAAAAAAGTGCCCGACTAAAAACCTACTCTTCACGTACATAATCAACTCACCAAGTCTATCCTTCTACGAAGCCAATGGATGACTGAGATCATTTACAAGCAAAGACTAAGTTTCCCTATTCCACAGGGAGGGGGAAAAAAAAAAAAAAAGTATGCTCACAGGCACAGCACGCTCATCACAGCTTTAGCTCTAATAGAACTTTTGTGCCTATATGTTAGAAGTGAAATGAAAAGCTCTTTTATTGTGAAGACACCAAACTCAGTTATATGGTAGAGAGGACTTTTTCTACATACTCATAACCTGGCATGGCTGACTACCCAGATGCCACTAACCGATTTACAGCTCCTTTCTATGTTCCCAATTCTACTTTCCCATTGAAAAAGAGTAAACAAGTAATTCTGCACTAATTCTGCACTCCTCACACACCAAATTTTTTCATGATTTCCAAACTTCTTCCTAACAGACAGATGTTTTGTCATTCCCCTCCTCCCTCCAAGGCTACTGCTGCTTTTCACCTCCCCACTCTTTTTCCTTTCTTCCCATAGGACACTTTAAAGGCTGTACAAGCATATAGTTTTTGATCACTGCTAAGGCTCACTGTATTCTTTTAATATAATGTTTACAATGGAAATGTGTCTGATTTGAAGAGACAAGAAGATATCAGAGCCCCTGGCAGAACATCCTATTGTACGTTTGCCACTTTAGCACCGCAGAATCTGCAGGAAGCAGAACTCGCTGCTAAAGCAGAGGCGACAGGCTGCTCATTTTCTCTCACTGGCCTAATCCAGAGGTTATCATTTCCTTCTGGAAGAACAAATGCAACAGCAACACCTATAGGGAAGCGAAAAGGACAACCTCCCCAAGTGCCTATCTAACAAACTATATTTTAACCAAATAGCAACACGATCTGAGGGAAAGGGGAAGAGAAAGAGTCAAAGCCACAGCAGAACGTGCGCGTGGGAAACAGAACACCCTCAAAACTTTTTGCATTCCCAGGAAAAATGCAAGTTTCTTTAAAGAGATCTAATGAAAAGTATCTTCCTCAGAGACTAACATGGCTTCAGGGAACAAAATCTTTGTGTATTTGCTTTGCACAGGAATTTGTTATCCCACATTTTAAGCACTCAAATATGGCAAATTCCTGGATCAATTGTTTGGCAGCTATTCAATTAGACTAAAACATTCGAGAAGAACTTTTTTTTTTTCCTCCCCAGTTGCAAGCAGAGATCTTAGCTGAGGGGCATCTTTCATCCACTAAATTTATTCTCTTCAACACGCCTTTTGTATCTTTTTACAAATACAAAGCCAGCTTTTTTTCTTTTTTAAATTTCAAATTATGACAAGCTCCTTAAAGTAAAGGAAATTGATTCCTCATTATCCTTTTAACACAGAACAGAAGTTGACTCACATACACTTGAGGAATTAAGCATAAAACAAATATCACAATTATGAAGATACATTTTCATCTTAACTAAATTTTATGATGTTACCTGCTTATTTGAAATATTATCTTTAATTCTAAGGAAGGCAACAAATATTCATTTGTTGCACAGTTACTCCATCTTTTCTAAATACGGTGATAGAGATTTTGACTAAAAGAATAAACACTCTGATACAGATTTCAAAATAAGTTAGATTAAAGAAAACATAACCTGAATAGTGTGTACACAGACTAGAATGATTCTTCCAGTGAAAAATGACATAATTTTAAAAGGGCTACAGAATAAGAGCTGGGGCTTATTTTTGGTTTTGTAATATCCCTAACAAGCTCAAGACAAAGATTCCTTAGGAGGGTCATGTGAAAAGGGAATAGCAACAATAACACACTTTTTTGTCTGTGCTGAGATCAGAAGTGGTTTTTTAAGTTAAGCATCCTCCCATTCATCTGCTACGATACCTGAACATCTTCCATGCCACCACATACTGTTTTTTAGCATATTAAAATGCATTTCTCAGTCAGTCACCACACTTCCCAAATATAAAAATCATGACTTAAAAGAAATAAAAAGTAATCCTTTATTCAAGAGAATACGCACTAGAATTGCCTCAATCTATGGCCACAATCAAGATACATTGAATGTCAGACTTCTCTGAAATAGAACATAATCCATGAAATGAGAACTGGAAGATACCAAGAACATGCTTTACATATATAGAGACTTGTGCACACATACACAAATGCATAACCTACATTCCCCTGGATTACATTCCCCTGGATCAGTCTTAAAATAACTAGGAAGAATCTTCTAAGCTTTGTTAATCAATCATAAAACTGATCATGTCATTTCATACGGACCTATGCTCACCCACTCTTAAATAAGTTTTTGTTTTCTCTTTATTTTAATTACAAGTCTTGAGAATAGAATGCAGTGCTTTACTACAGTCTCTACTATGAGTTTCCATAGTTCTAAAACAAACGGCCTGGAAACACAAGTACTTACCACTGAGCTGTTCCATGAAGCATACATTGCCATTGGTGTTAAAAGCCAAAGTGTCAGGAGTGATGCAGAGTGTCTGGAAGATTGCAGAATGGGCAATGCTCTTCAGAGAATGGCAACACTCCAGGCAAATTGCCCAGATATCTTGCTCAGTAAGACAGCTATCCCGCAGTGACAAAATATCAGCAAGGGACACATTCTCCTGCCAAGATATGAATTCATAAATTACCCTGGATTTCACTACTTTGTGCATCATAGATTATATTTGACACAATTGGCTACAAATAACGTTTCCAGCAAGTTCTCAGACTTTCTAGGACACTAATTAAGACCCCAAGAAACACCAAGTGCCTAACTCGGCTCTTAACACAGAGTCTATTAAGAAGCACAGTTAACCTGAACAAAGGTATCACAGCACGTTAACATCAAAAAAAGACTTATTATGAGAGCTATGTAAGACACCTAAACACTGCATCAAAGTTGGAGAAACAGGCCATTTGGTGGTAAAAGCAGAGAGACTAAGTTAAAACATTTTGTTTAACCCATGTCTCCCTTAAGCTCTCCCAGGTGCCTCTGGATAAACTACTTAGACATTCTCTTCACAGCGGTTTTCCCAACCATCTGTGATCTGGGAAAAAGTACCCTCTACATTAGCTGAAGAACGATGCTGTGGTGAAGTTTAGTGGTGTAGACTACTTGACACTCACTCAAAAGCCAAACTAGCCATTGGAAAATTATTCTTATATTTTGAATTAAAACCAAACTCTTTGGTTGTCCTAGGCCTCCCCATTAGACCCAGAGCTCTTAGTGATCAAAATAGTTTATGGACTTCGTTTCTGAGTTACTGCCCTAAAACATGTCAACTTCATTTGATCCCATCATCACAGTAAGGCTATGAAGAGTCCAGTATAAAAAAAAAAAATATGTGGCTCTAACATGGCTTTTCTGGCCAAATGTTCAGATACAGTGCTTTGTTCAAAGCAGCTAGACTTTTTAGTGCCATTTTTTAGAATACATTTGAATACATTAGCCAATACTTTTTACAGAAGTAAAAAGATTTCATGAACTTAAAGGCATGACAAAAAAAAACCCCATACAAAACAAAACATCAATTCCACCTGTAAGGAAAAATAAGCTAACTGAAAAAATGAAGTATCTACAGAAGTTACTTTGTATCAAAGCTACACCACTATTAATTGCGCATACTAATTTGTCATTTATATGTAGGAACTAAGATGAAAGACTATACTTTTGAGTTATATTAAATATACCTTGAACTGAAGATGTAGCTGCATATTACTTAGAATAAAGGAAAAAAAAATATCTCATTGTCAGCAAAGCAGAATGTGAGTATTTTAAAGCTCAGAGAACTGCAGTGGTTTAAACTTCTAATCCCTTGGAAAATACAGTTATATCTTTACACACTTAACTACTGGAGAGCATAAATGATATTTGGATTACCATTTACAGAAAGGTTAAGAGTTTGTTAACATGTTTTTCAGAGAATTAAGTATTGTACTCATAATATCCTTCAAAAAAGGACCATTTTAGTCCTTATTTGAGTCACTATTATTTGAGAAAGTTAGCTTCTATTTTCAATATTCTAGTTTTCATCAGCCTAGAGATGGATTGATTTACTAATGGCAGCATTACTACAATGCCTTCTAGCACTAATCATGGACCATGGCCTCATTGAGTTCACTCCTACATAGCAATGAACAGCAAAAGCCCTTACGGTTCAGGTACATGAGATGAAAGATCTAATTTTCACTGTGCTGTGCTCAGCACCATACAGTAATGCTGCTATCAGATTTTGAGGGTGGATGAGGAAGTTTTGCTCATCTTTATGGGCAACTTCTGGGCATGAAGGGCAGAACAGAGGTTCCTGTATCTGGAAACGTAAACATGTGACAAGGAGCTGGACCATAAACCATTAGGCTTTGAAGCTGAACAAACTAATAAGTAGGATGAGGGTAAGTTTGGAAAGGAAAGACTAACTGCTTATTTTATGGCCAACCAAAAGAAGTTTCAAAAAGGAAAAAAAATATATTTCACTAATAAAGATGTAAAAATCTGTGCTATGGACAAGAAAGGCTCAATTTAGACATTATGTGACATAAGTAAAACTGCAACCTTTAAGACAGTCTCAATATCAAATTCCCGTTACAATCAGGACTTGATAGAATTTCTTTTGAGTCAAGCTTTGAGGTTGAGCTCTACAGCAGATATCAATTGTCAGTAGCAGTATCTACAGTTTATACCTACAAAACTACCTTTATCGTCTGGTTATTTGGGGACTAAACAAAAGATGATGATGATCCTGTGTCAGACAAACTTATCTTCCTCCCAGCAGAAAGAAAAGTTAGATAATACAGGAAAAAAAAAAAAGGAAAAAAGAAAAAAGGCTTATGAACATTCAGTGGCTTCCATCAGCAATGGATGGCTAGATAAAGATTTAAAAAGCAAACTAGAACACCACCACCACCACACAGCAAACCTTCCTCTTTCCAGTGCTCCAGGATGTGAAGTTATTTCCTCCACAGAAATCATGTATTTCTCAAATGATCAAACTATCTTGACCTTAATTATTAGAGCTGCTATGGCAGCAAAGCAAGGCCTTTCTAGAGAACAAAGCCTTGAAAACACCAAGACGTGCGTTTGATTAGTTTGCATCCCTAAAGCAATACGGAAACAAAGTTTTCACTGTGGGGAAAAAAAAATTAAAAATAAACCTTTTAAGACTATAACACAGAAGCTTCTGGCACTTGGGGTGCATTAAAAAGAGCGTGGCCAGCAGGTCAAGGGAGGTCATTCTCCTCCTCTGCCCTCGTGAGGCCAAACTGGAGTTCTGTGTCCAGTTCTGGGCCCCCCAGTTCAAGAAGGACAGGGAACTACTGAAAAGAGTCCAGCGGAGGGCTACCAAGATGATCAAGGGAATGGAGCACCTCTCTTATGAGGAAAGGCTGAGCGACTTGGGTCTGTTTGGCATGGATGAGAGAAGACTGAGAGGGGATCTTATCCATGCTTAGAAATATCTAAAGGGCGGGTGTCAAGAGAACGGGTCAGGCTCTTCTCAGTGGCGCTTGGCAACAGGACAAAGGGCAACAGACACAAACTGGAACACAGGAAGTTCCATCTCAACATGAAGAAAAACTTTTTTACTGTGAGGGTGGCAGAGCACTGGAACCGGCTGCCCAGAGAGGTGTTGGGAGTCTCCTCTGGAGATATTCCAAACCTGCCCAGAATTCCTGTCCAGCCTGCTCTTGGGGAACCTGCTTTGGCCAGGGGGGTTGGACTAGATGATCTCTGAAAGTCCCTTCCAACACCTACAATTCTGTGACTCAGTGCTTTGGACCACTGAAAGCTGGTTCACTCAAATTACAGGAAAACTCGAGTGTGTTACCTAACAGAGATGCTGATGCCTTTTCTCTATTGTCTCATTATCAGTAAATGACACTTATAAAATCAATTACTGTTTAATAACTTCAAGAAGTGAACTGGTCAGACAACCATGCTTTGATTATTCACTTTAGTTCTCAATTTTCCCTTATATTTTCTTCAGAAAGTATGAAACAGTTCAGTAGCATATGTAATTAAGCAGAGGAAGAGAAATTAATTTGCCACAGACAACTTCTTAAAAAATTTTAAATTAAATATTAAGGAGTGTGAGATGAAGAAAGTCCTAATAAAGTCATTTGAAATACACCCTCACCCTCAGTATTTCCTACTCTTCAGCTTCAGCAGCTTCTTGCTTCACATAAAGGCTTTTGTAAACCCCATACATCACACACCAGCCTCATTCTTTATACCATGTACAGTGATGTACAGGCTCCACTAAATGACTAAGCATCTGAGAGTTCAGTCCATCAACATTCACAGTGCTATGGCACCTCAGTCTTTTTGGCAAGATAATTCACACAAACTTCAAAACAATCTATTTCAGAGTCATGGGAAACGTGGCAGACATCATTCACTACACTCACTGGATTTGAAGAAAAACACTGGATTGCCTGGGTAAGCTCACCGAGTACTCTTCAAAGCAGCCCTTTATTATTAACTTCTCTAATCACCAGGTGATAGGTCATGCTCATTCTCTCAAAAAGACTACTGAAAATATTAATGCACCTGGAATGACTAAATAAAAGGGACTGGTGGGAATCCACAATTAAAGTATATATTGAGCAGGTGAGAAAAATGGGCTTTGGTCTTCCTCACACAGAAGAGTTGACCCTCAGCCTTCTCCTGTCCTGAAGAAATACTCCAAATATTTAAGCTAGTGTGTAAAATGGAGGACACTACCTCCTCCCTCCTGTATTTTGCATGGGCCAGTCTGAGAGGGCCTACTACACCGAACGCTACGTATGACGGGAGAGTCAAACTGCTAAGCCATTAGATAACTTACGGAAGCTGGAAGGGACTTTTCATTTTCAAACTCACTTTTAAATCCTGAGTCAACTCAGGTTCTTGATACAGCAAATAAATCTTGCAAGATCTGGCTTGGGGAACAAGTGGTTCACATACAGTTCACCAAACTTTTACTTAAAAAAAGACTAAAACCCCAAACATTTGGCCCAAACATTCACTAGGGAGTAAGGAACACAATTCATGTGGAAAGATACAAATAAAGATAAGCAAGAGCAATAAAAAGTGCAAAATCAAGTACAAATCCAGACAAACGCGATGGCAGAACTGGGTTTAGCTACAGATTATGTGGCAATAACAACTGAACAGAGAGATGACGGTGTGGGTTGGTTTGTTTGGTTGGGTTTTTTTTTTTAATTTCCCAGTGACAAAGGCCTTTTTACACAGGGCACAAGAAATGGTTGTACAAAAATCTGGTTGGTAGCTACTGGAAACTTTTTTCAGCAAATTTCCCTTTATCAGGTGTGACAGGGACACGTACTTCCCGGCTGCAGCATTAACCCCCGGCTGCCGCAGGAGCTCGGCCGCGCTGGAGGGCCGTGACTCCGCTGTCGCATGGAGAGGGCGCACAGGGACGGACTCAGCCCAGCTCGGCAGCTGGGAATCACCGGGCAGGAGAGAGCCAGGAGCCCGCGGTGAACAAACGGAAAGGGCACGGTTATGCCGAGGCGGCCCGGCCGCTGCCGGCGGGGCGGATGAGCCCCCGAGCCGCGGCCGGGGCCAGCCCCACAGGGCGGGCAGGAGGGGACGCCGGGGGGTTCCCGCGGGCCGCCCCTGAGACCGCCTTGCCACAGGTGAGCGCTCCGTCCCCGCACCTGCCTCACTCACCTCATCCTCCAGCAGCGTCGGCAGAGGCTGAAAGTCGTAGCAGTTCGCCGCCTCCTCCTCCTCATAAAACACGTCCTCTGTGGCGCTCACAGCCTCCATTCCGCCCGGCAAGAGAGCACAGGCTTCACCTCCGCAGGCTGCCCTACGCTCCCGAAGCACGGCCCTCAGCCCCCGCCGCAGCTCATCCCCACGCCCGCCTGCAGGCGACCCCCCACGGCACCGGGCCCGCTCGCCGACCCCGCTTTAACCCTTTCCCCTCCCGGCGGGGTCCGGCCGACGGACACCCCTTCCCTCTCCCGGCGCCCCGCCTCCGCCCGCTTAAGGCCTCAGCTGGGGCAGCGTTGCCATGGAAACGCGGCCCGCCGCCGCCTTTGCGGCGGCTCCCACCCTCCTGCGGCGGCGCCCGCCCCCGCCGCCCGCCTCGCCCTGGAGGGTCACCGGGTGCCGGTGGCGAATCCCGGAGCGCCCCCGCTCCCCTCCTCCCGGGTCACGGTGAAACTGCCGGCAAGAAGGCGGTGGGCCCTGAGGGTCTCGCACGCCGCACTGCCAGCTGCGGCCGCCGGGGCCTGTCTCCGGGAGAAAGGGGTCGGCGGGAGGGAAGGCTAGTGCGGGGCGAGCGGCCGGGGCGGCGGCGTTGCCCGGCGCCCGAGGTGCTGACAGTGGGTGCAGGCGGAGAGCTGCTCCCGCCGCCCGGCGGTTTCCCCCGTGAGGGGCACCGCGGCCTGGCCCAAACCCCGCCCTGCCTGTCCGGGCGCCGCCTGTGTCGCCATCGGCTCTCCAAATCCTTGGATTTACTGGATAAACCCCGGCGTTTAAAATTAGGCAGGTGACCAAGTTATTTTGCGTGATCACGGCCGTAACTCCTGAGGCAGTTCAAACCATAAGAAGCACAAACAAAACCAATCTGGCTTTTCCTGTGCCCCAGCCCATTTTTGCTCTCCACAGGGCTTAGGTTGCTTGGAATAACTTCATTAAGACTCTCTTTGAAATTGAAGGTTCAAGATCAAGGATTCCTTCAAAAGTGCCACCACGCGCTTTTGTTTCAAGTAAACCCCATTGGAAGTGGCTGTGCCCTGCAAATTGGCCGTCACCGTTCCCCTTTACTCTGCCCGGGAAGGGGAGTGGGTGCTCAGGACGGGCATTCGGTGCCTGTGCCCCCTGTGCCCACCCCTGGGCAGGGGTCTCCTGGTTTAGCTTTAGGTACGCGTGGGGCCACATCAAAACCTTCACATCTCGGTGGTAACCAGCATGGTGGATGGAGAGAACAGACTTGTTTTCTCCTGTGGTTAAATTTCACGACTACAGGTGCTTGGAAAATAGTAGTGCCATTTTCATTATCCTGCTTTCCTGTATTCCTGTAATTCTATGTCAAAATGGAGTATGTTAATGAATTAATGTGTGCACAGTACATCAAGCAAGGCAAGAGTTTTATATTCTAAGTTGTACGTAGTACCCTTTGGAAAAGATTAATGCTGCATTAAAATATACATTAACAAGCACTGTGAAGCAAACAAAGATACTTTGATTAAATGCCCCATAAAAGTCATCCTGCAGCAGTCCTCCCAATTTCTGCTAATTAAACATGACTTGGATACATTCCACAGTTACGGCATGCTACTGAGAAAAAACCCAAACCCAGGCAGATTGGAATCTTTCATATATATGCTGTCTTCTTACTAATATTTTGAAGTAAATTGATGTGAATAAAATGTTGTTCATGATTACAAATGTTTCTAGTCTATATATACTTGTCATTTGGTAACTCAGGCTTTTAATTGTGAACAAATATTAAAGCATGGGAAACAGCGAGTGCCTGGTGCTTCTGAAAATAAAGTCCAACGTAACTCCAATAACAGCACTGTTTTGTTTATGAAATGTTTCTTAAAATGTATTTCACCAACATATTTGGCAAAATGTTTTCCTCAGGCAGCACAATCTACCCAAGAAGAACCCTAAATTCTGGACCCTCATGGGTTGGACTCATGACTGCACTGTAAAGAAAAAGACACAATATCTCTAGTGTGTAAACTGGGTCTGAGATCTGCACTCATCCATAAATACGTTTAAAATAAGCACTCCATTGCAATCACTGCTTTAGTATTCATAAGCATTTCCATAAAATGATAGTTTAAGTCAAACCTATGGGTGCTGCATGGAAATTCACATGCTGGTTTTGAAAGGATCAATATTTTTTGTTGTGTAAGAGAAATTAACTTGCTGAAGGCGATCAGTAATGGAGCGATAGGGCAGCTCCCGGTGAGGTTAGCAGGCTCAGGCTCAGACACCTACCCTGCTTTGTTTGGACCTTGAATCTAGGCTTGGGTAGATTTTGCCATAGTCAGTGACTGTATCCAAGTGATTTGAGATGCTGGGGCCTCTCTCTCCGTCGCTCTGGTTAACTCACTTGCTCTACTGAAGATCTACAAAATGAAATAAGCACAGGATTCCTGGGTAAACGAAAACTTGTAGCTGACTTATCACAAGTGCCTTGATAAGCAGGGAGAACAGTCACTGGAACTGATACGGTTTGTTAGATTTTTCCAGAAAAATTGCTTTACTAAACCTCTGCTCTCATCAGTGATTCTGTTGTTTTGCTTTTTCCTCGTTGGTCTCACGGTTGAGGAAACTGTCGGAAAAGGCACTGTAACTTGTTTGATACATGCATGTAGCAATTCTCACACCAGAGTATTCATTCTTATTAACATCTGCAATTAATCTTGGCCCATGGAAGTTGTTGGAGGACATACAGCACTACACAGTTCAGCATTAGAAAAAAACCCCACATGTAGATGATTCTGTCAGTGTGCCTGCAGTCAGATTTTCTGTTTCTTTTTCACAATATTGCTTAAGAAAGTAAAAGTTCTTAGGAGGATTTTATAGAGTATTGGTAGGCATTTTTGAAAGACATTTTGATGGATATGTGAGTGTCTGTGGAAATTATCTCCTGGGTCTGAGGTTGACTGAACCTCAGTGAATATATTAAGTGAATATAATATTAAAACCAGAAATATATAAAACAACAATCAGGTTCTCAAAGGTGACGGTTCTCAAAAGACAGAAATAAAAACATTATTTTGCACTAATAATATTCTATGGCCTGAGAAGAAATAAGAAATCTTAGCCTAGGTTAAAGGAAAATACTGTGACTGAAACTGTTTTGGTAAAGGATATTTGAAACAGATTTCAGTATGGAAGTACCAAAGAGGTTTCATTTCCCTGTGATCAGATTTTGAATATGAACTGAGATCATAGTAACAATTACACCAGGAATCACAATTATTAGGGATTTTGACTTCTTAATTGTAAATCAGAGATCAAAAACCACTAAGCAAAGGTAAACTCCAGGAATAGTGTAGGTATACAAGAGAAACCTCTTGACCAAAACGTTATGGAATCAACATGGAGTTTTATGTCTTAGACTTGGTGTATCATCACAGACAATACAGAGGGACTGGATCAAATACATCTGATTTCAGTTTTCTCACAATTTTAGCATGCTCCCCTTAAAGCTGTATCTAATATCCAGCAAATGCCTTGGAGTTAGGGCAGTTTGCAATTTTCACATATGCAGTGATTGCAGCAAAACAGCTGACGATTTCTGTCTCTGACAGCGGTTGATAGTAGATGTCTAGAGAAGAGTACAGGGACAAGGTGGTTGTGGATTGTGCTCTTCCAGTACAGTCTCACAGCCTCCACAGAGGCACAGTTCAGATATTCCCTAAGGTAGTGTCTTTTGGTATAAGAGAAACTGGAATATTTTTTCTTTAATGAAGTTGTTCATTCATTCTTTTAGTCTGAATACTTTTACTGTCCCCCACATCCTATTGCAAAATTCCTCAGGTGACCCGCACTTTGCATAAAGTAAACTGTTTTCTTTTTTCATTTTAGGCCCTTAATTTCTTGTATTTGAAAAAGTGGTGGATAGATCCCCTATTTGTCATTTTTCTATCATTTGTGATACTATTGAGTTGTTGTATCTTGCCTAGTTTCATCTTTTCAGGTTGAAAGGTCCTGGTCTAGTTGCTTATTTGCAGATTAGAAATTATTCCATGACTTTGATCATGCTTTATAACTTTACAGTCCTTTTTCTAATTGTGTCATTATGTAATTAAAACTTGTGAAAGAGAAGGTTGAAAAGGAAGGAAGGAAGGAAGGAAGGAAGGAAGGAAGGAAGGAAGGAAGGAAGGAAGGAAGGAAGGAAGGAGGGAGGAATTTATAGACTCTCAAGAGATTTTTGAAAATAATATATTAATGACCTACAAACTTGAAGGAAGTACTTCTCTTAACCATGATTTACTGATTTAGTTATGAGCCTCATGCCTTTTATTTCCAGATATCTAGATCCATGCAATATTGTAAAAAAAGAATTCAGTGGGCTCTAGCCACAGAGAATACATTCATGGGAATTCAGGGAGTGACTGGCAGCGTCTGTGCCTCTGCAACATAATCTACATACAAGCTATAGGAGAAAGGAAATCATATGGGATACTACTGTTACGCCACTTTGTGCCACTGGAGTTGTCTTTCATGTTCTTTTGTAGGTTTTCCCTTTTATATTCTCTGGTTATTCTTTTTAATAGACTATATAATCATAATTGACTATTAAAATTTTGGAGTACCAAGCTTGTAGATGAAAGGTACACATTTGTTACACTATAATTAGATTGTACATTCTCCTTTTAAGAGTTTTCATATAATGGCAATTTGCCTGAAGGTTCTCATTTTAATTTAGTTTGGGTGAACTGAGGGAACTGAAAGATTGCAGTATAAAGAATTGGTTTTTATGTGTGTATGACATATCCTTTTCAATTGTTTGGGTTTTGTTAATCAGAGATTGCTTTAATGCCATGGGCTTTAACACTTTTACACTTTATGAAATGACTGTTCTTCCTTTAGCAGTTACGCGTATTTCAAAACAGAGAAAAGCTTTCTGCCAGTTGCCAACTGCTGCTGCCTTTGTGGCAGAGAAAGCATTGTAATAAAAAAGCAAATTATGTGTTGCTGCTACTGAAAAACCGGAAAGAATTCAAAGGTAAAGATACTGCAATTTTGAAATCAGCCCCATTGCTGCTATGAATCATATATGAGCATAAATCTGCTTGCCTGAAGTGGCAGGTTAGTTTGTATTCCAAGTACTTCAGAATCTTACAAAGCAATAGGGGTGCGTTAGCTTTGTATTTCTAAAGAGGATCAGAAAACTCTATGTATAGACTGCTTATTGTATGGCAAAAACCATATAGAGGCCTTCCCTGTTCATGGGGTTGAATGGTAGAAATGTAAACTTCAGAATCATCAAGCACAGTCTTCCATCATTATAGGCACCTGTTACATCGTTCGTTTCATAGAAATATCAAACTCCGCCTGTTCCTACCTGTTAGGAATCTTCTGATTTCCAGCAGTTACTTACTCACTTTTACCCCAACATTGCCTTTTCTCTTTTAATCTCAGTTTCTATTTCTTTACAGATTACCATATTATGTGTACATCTGTTCTGTTGTCTTTGACTTTGTTTTCATCTTTTCCAAACAGTGCTTTTTCTTGAACCTGTGCTCTAGTCATGATTGCTTTTCTACTACACTACACTTTTGTTGTCTTTATAATACTGATAAACCTGAAGTTCATCATTTCCTCAGGTGCTTCGGAGATCTGATCTTTTCAATGGTATCCTCTTCCGTCTACCTCCTTGGTGTATTTCTTTGTGGAGGTGTGTGCTTTTTTTTATTTTCATAATCTTGTCACATGTCTATTATCTAAAGACTTTGATTTCATAAGGCTGAGAGAGCTGGGACTCTTTAGCTTGGAGAAAAGAAGGCTGAGGGGAGACCTTATTAATGCCTATAAGTATCTAAAGGGTGGGTTGAAGGAGGATGGAGCCGGACTCTTTCCAGTGGTTCCCAGTGACAGGACGAGGGGCAACGGGCA
>JAOXNO010000002.1:23355626-23366385 GCA_028565335.1 Limnodromus scolopaceus
TAGTGGGAGGTGTCCCTGCCCAGGGCAGGGGGGTTGGAACTCGATGATCTTTAAGGTCCCTTCCAACCCTAATGATTTTATAATTCTATGATTCTATGAATAGACAGCTCTCAGAGTATTTGATAGAACAGGCACTAACCCCAGGTAGGCACTTCCTGGTTAAAGGTTGGGATTCATCTCATCAACTTTAGCCTTCGGAAAGTCAGCTATATGGTATGAGCCACTTGCAAGGCTGTCTTTATTGTTGGTGGAGAGAACAAGGCTCTCAGAGAAGGTGATTAGTCCTGCCTATCAGGAAGGGATGAATAACTGATTGGAAGTGCTTGTCTTTTGCCTATAAGGTCAGCTGTTACCCCTCTGTAGGTGAAGTTTGGTTTAGATACCTAGCATTTAAATAGTTCTAATTAGTAGTCACTAATCCTTTAAATTCTCCAACTGCTGAATAAAATAGACTTTTCCTCTTCTAAAAGCCAGGTTTGCCAGTGAAAGTACACGCTACTTGTTTCAGCTTATACTGAAGTAAAAGCAATCATTGCACACTACCTGTCCGTTGCGAGTCCCAGCTCAGGCACCAGGGGACGTTGAGGTCCAAAACGTTGGTAAATGGTGGCATTCTGCCTCCTCCTGTACTGGTCAGTCCTGGAGGTAAGGCTGTGTCACAAGGAAGTCCCATCCTATGTGTATATATATGTACACACACATATGTAAAAGCATGTCACATCAAATATTTATAAACCTAACGTTTCAGGTTTGGCTTTTTTTTCCCCCCCTAGTTACAACTTAGACAAGCAGAAATAGGCTGGTTACTTGAACAGAAATTAAATGAAACACAGTGAGAAGTGGCAGGTTTTCTCTTCTGTGTGGGTTAATGAGACCCTCCAGGACAGCAAGAAGGTAGCTTTAACTGTTCTGATTAGCTTGACCTAAAAGCCACTTCATGATTCACGAACAGGAAATGTAATTTAAAATGATCAAATACAGACTAGTTAACAATAGAGATTTAAAAATACCCTCTTCACAGCATCTTCTGCTCCTTCCAACCCCATGCCAGGTTTTATTGAATATAATGTCCTGGGCTGTGAACAACTCCCACCAGAAATCTTATGTTTTCACACGCAGGATGCTTTTTCATCCTCTTTCAAGTGACATCTTTAAAGGCACTGGATACGAATTCAGGACAACACTGTATCATCCATTCTTCTCCCTCCTTCCTCACCTCCAAAGAAGCAGTCTCTCTGTGGGTGCCCTGTGTTTCGCTTGCTGGTGCAATCTGCCTGGGAAGGAGCTTGCTGAAAGCCTTCACTGCATGGGAGTGCACTGCTGGGTGTCTGCTTCGGGGAGGTTGTCCTAGAAACCTGCTGGGAATTCTCTTGTTACAGATGAACACTGCCCATGCTAGATTTTTCTCATATTGCTAGCTATTTTTGGTGGTGGTGCAACTTCATTACTGATGGGGAACTACTGGCATTTTAATCAGGGACATCTCATTCTAATCAAACTGCTGGTGAAAAGGGAAAAAAGGATATATTTGATCCATCTTCTAGCAAGGCAAAATTGTTCCTGTTGAATACTGCGGAGCCAGAGAGGTAGGACTTCAGATGACTAGAGGGAAGACTTAAAACTCGATTCTACAAACAGTGGTTTGAAATGAAACCTAAGCTGCAGGTTCTACTATAATGAGAGCAACAGGTTGGACAAATGACAGAAAGATGCGAGACATATGTAATGTAAATCAGCACATTAAGTAATCGTTGTACTTGTAAAGGACTCCCTTTACAAATGTTAGAAACATATTTGGACAATGAATATCAAACAGGCATATGAATCAGTTCCTTTTTTTCGTCTTTTTCTTTTCCATTAGTCCATAGCCTGAAGTCTTTTCTAAGCCAGAAAAAACACATCTCCTTAATGTGGTCATTGTCCTATAGCAAATTACTAGAGGTCATCAAATCATTCATTCTAGTGAAGGCCATTTCCAATCTATCTCATTAGTGCAATGTTCAATCCAGTTAAAGCTGGGTCAAACTAAAGTGAGCAACTAATGGACTGAAACGCTGCATTTTTTTATATAAAAGTTCCTGAACTCAAAAGCATAATATCTCAGATACAAGATCCAATGATAAACTGTAGCATTTTTGTGAGAAGGACTTTAAAAATAGGTTATAATGTATCCATGCCTGATTTCTTCTGGGAGAGAAATATGTTATAAAGGGATCATATTGAGAAGATACAGCAAAGACAAAGATATATCCCCAGTTACAACTTGGAAAAAAAGAATGGCTTTTTATGTGTGTCTGAATATCATAAAAGTAGCAATAAAAGGGATAACCCCACCAAATACCATCCAGGTCATATTTAAATTTGAAAGCAACAATAAACAGCCTGTAATCTATGCAGATTTTAAAACAATACGGACTCTGGCACACATCCCTACTTGCACATACAATGTCAAATTTACCAACAAATGACTAGTGAGATTTGCAGTTGTAACATTCACTTGTGTACTGCATGTTTTATACTTGCACGTGCAGAACAGGCACGGGATCTCACATTGCAGTCTGGACATGATCCTGACAGTGCTCTTCTGAACTTCTGGCTCCTCATGTCTACATTGGTATCACAAATGAGTGATCAGAGTTCTGCAGGGGTCCCAGGACATGGTTAGCCGACATCTACACGCTCGGTTATAGGCAGACATTAGGTTGCTCTGCCAAGCCAGTGGGAGGCAAATGAAATCTCTCTAGACAAGCTGGCAATTTGCTTTGCTTGAGGTAATAGACTGTGCAATTCACTCTGTGGACATATGCATGACCATGTAATTTCTCATTTCAGAGCTGTTGCTTAGCTTAAACAGCTTTCACAAGGGGGAAAAAAAAAAGCCCTTGCTGTTCTCCTTAAAATTGTCTTGAAAATTGGCTGAAACTGACCCTATAAATACAAGTTAATTAATGAATAGAAGTAGGACAGTGTTTTTGAACTAGTAATGGTCGTATGAAAGAAATACAAACCTCTGTACAGTCCTGGTGCCCAGTGTAAAAAAATATGCTAAGAAACCGCGGATCCAGAATCACAATAATGACAATAGAACTGTAGGAAATACCAAACAACTTAGCAAAATAAGTTTGCTTAGCTTATCAAAAAATAAATTAAAAGTTGGTTTGATTTCTAGTAGGTTTACCTCAAAAACAGGGAAATGCTACTCACTAAGAACAGTCTTAGTAGGGATCAAAAATACCCACTGGTAGAGACAATTCACATTGACAGGACAGCACAGATTTAACATTAGCTATTGAAACAAGTAATGCTGAAACGTGATTATTTGCTTCCTGGAGGATATACTTTAATCAGAAACTATTATTGGGCTCTGATATATTAGTCAGCGTAGGTGGTCACTTCTGGCCTTCAAACTCTGTGAAAATATAAGTTGTAAGTGCCTGGTCTCAGGAATGGGTTAATTTAACATAACCAACATTTCACTCTTTGCTAAGAGTGGCTAGAGTTTTGAAATGTCACAAATAGCAAGGAGGAGAGATGGCTACACTCTGTCTTTGGCAAATTTGTGCAGATAAATCCTAACCTTAATTTATGTTAATGCTTTCTCTGTTTTCTAAAAAAAATGTGGAGATTATAACTCATGGGTAAAATAAGAAAAGATGCACCTCACTTTGTCCATAAAATATAATTAGACCTTCACATAATAAAAGGTAGCCAGAGAGGCTAGATTTTCAGAGGTATTTGGCACAATATTTCTCATCAGAATTGTTTTGAATATAGAACCGTAAACTTTCTATAGAGCCATGATACGTCATATTTGGGGCCTTCCTTATATGTTTGAAAATATGAAGCCATCGGTATAAGTGGGGCTTAAAAATGCATTGACTCATTCTTAGTGCAAGAGAACCTCATGTTCCCGAAAGCTAATTTTGTTGTTATAGTTTTCAACCTATAGCTGTAAGAAAATATTTTTGTCCATGAAAAACTTACAATGAAAATTTCCTTCTCAGTTTAAGGCGATTTTCCCCACTCATTTATAGCAACAGAAATGGAATGTTTTCTGGATTTCATTTGGCCCCATTATTTATTGGAAAAATGTCAATTTTGTTCAAAATTTTATATTTTGAAAAGGAATCCTGTGAGAAAGAAATCCTTTGAGAAGCTCTAGTTATAATAGCAATGTTTGTAGCTCATTTTCTTTCTTTCTTTTTTTTTGGGGGGGGGTGGGGTGGGGTGGGACAGGGGTGGTTGTGCTTTTGTTTTCTTATATTTTGAACAAATATTCCTTGTCTTGAACAGTGTCCAAGGTGCTCGTCTCCCTGTTCAGCTTATATTGTTTGAAATTTTGGGGGAATGACTTAGAGGTCAGAGGCATTAAAGTTATGATCATCACAAGCTTTTATTTTGGTGAAATAAACACATTTCTCTGTTCTTCCTCTCGCCTGCCAGCGCTGATGACGATAGGTATGGTGGCAACTGTCGGGACTATTAATGTGCGGTGGGGGAAGACAAGGAAAAGGATGTATCAAGGAGCTCTTTGCTGTTGTTGTTAGAAAATTTCTTAAACCGGAAACAAAATCCATCAGGTGAGAACCCCCATTTTCACGGTGACAGTAATTCTACCAATCAAATCAAATTTGTGCAGTCTGCCTTGATGCTGGCATTTATCAAGATTAAGTGTAAAAAAAACCCCAAAGCTGACAGCGATTAGGAATGAGATTTTCCCTGTGTACAATGGAGTTCCTTGCAGTGCAGTAAAGTTCACAAAATTCAAGTAACTTTTTGAATGACCCACCCTCCTGGTTTCTACACCTGTTCCTGTCAGCAAATTCCAAAAACCCAGTGTGCTGGAACCTCTTGTTCAAATTTCATGCTTCCTTTGTATTGCCATCAATGTGACCTTTCAGTGTCTCACAGCAGAGTAATTGGCCTTTACTGGACTGATATTCCAAATCTGTTTGACTGTGCCTGTGTGTTACTGGGCACCTCCATGACTCTTTATACAGAAAAATTCCCAGTTTTGCCCTTGTTAAGTTTTGCAGCACTGTTCTTTTTAATATTAACAACTTTCTCCCCCTCCACCTCCCCCTCCTGCCAGTGTTGCCAGGAAAGAAAGGGATGAGAGCAAAACCAATATTTCCATGCCTGCAAGACAGACAGCACGGTTGACAAGACACTGTGTTGGTGACAGACTGAAGAAATCTTGGCTGAATAACGCACAAAACAAGCCAATATACACCCTTCACTGTCATCAAACAGGTATATATGGTATTTTTCCATATTCTGCTCATCACATTGTATACCTGAGTGCTTTGTTCTCTATAGCAGTTACCACCAGTGTCAGTAAATTCTGACCTCTGTCATATAACAGGACCAATTTGTAATCCTGGAACAGGTCAGGTATCTGAGGGCAGAAAATAAAGGTCAATTGTCTCTTTGCATCATTCCTGTAAACCACAGTATTGTTACAACAATTTAGGTAGTTTAAACCAACCATAAGGAGAGATTCTGCCAGAACTGTTTCTGCAGTTCTGAATTCAGCTCCAGGAAACAAATAAATACAAACAAATCTGCATGCCAGGGGCAACACACAAAAAAGGATCTCTCTTATAATATCAGCCTATTAAACTAGACATAAACTAGAAAGAAAGGAAGGGGAATAGGAAGGACAGAAAGAGAAAACAAGAGTTCTATCCATTATTGTGTCTTCCTCTTTGTAACCTCAAGTTTGCATTAACAAAATACAATTGAGCTCATAATTACTAAAGAATCTTTAAAACATTCACATAATTTTCCTTTCCCCTGTATTTTCCATGAAACAGACGCATGTGCATATTAAGTTATATTTTAAGATTCATCTGGGGCAACTTAGCTGAGACATATCTTTTTGTTTGCTACAAGAGCTGCCTGGATTGAATTTTCTTGGCAAAGAAATTCTCTGTGAATGACAGAGTAAGGACTTTAGTTACCAAAGTTGCAAAATTATTTCTTCTTCTGCACAACAAGCCAAAGCAATGCGTAGCCTGGTTCTCATAAACTACCAGAGTACAACCTTAATGTCCCGCGTTCTGACTCTGCCTAATGCATTAACAGAAAACAGTCCCATACTATGCAGCAAAATAGGTTCAGCTGTGGGATGGCAGCTTTAATTGACAGTTTGCAGGTGGCTCTTGATGGGTTATGGCTTCTCTCTAGCCACCAACTCACTAACTGATTTTTGAAGCCTTCCTAATGTGTTTGAATGCTTCACTCCTGTAAGGTGGTGCTGAGAGCCCCGACAGCTAGAGCTGGTGCATTCAGCCCTGAGTTTCGGTGGTAAAGTGACGGCTAGAATGAAAATATAGAGGAGCTCCTAGAGTGCTGCTGGGGTGATGGGCCCCAGCATGCTGCAAGGTCATCACTCCTGACCACTGCACGGGGAACACCTGGCACTAACAATGTGAGATTGTTTTTAGTGAAGACAGAGTAAATTAGGTTGCCTTATTTAATAAAGAACTTACATCTAGATAAAACATGGCCAGCTGAGTGCTGGGAAAGCCCTGGCTGGTTATTCTCTTATTTAAGTTGTTTTCCTCATCTCTAGCATTAGCTTAAGAGTATTGAATCACAGATATATTCCACTCCATTACATTATAAATCTGCAACATAAAAAGTTCTGCAAACAGATCTCCAACAGACAGGTCATTAAGGTTTACTGCGATCTAAAAAGGCAATAGGTTTATAGACCATGTCATTTACTACAGTGGAAGTTATTTTTTGTATAGTATCATTTATGTGAGAAGTCACAAGATGCTTCATGAAACTTCAAGGCTTTTACACTTGGTATTTGAAATATTGTGCATACAGTCATAAGCTTGGCCATTTCATTTGTGGTTTTTGTGGTTTGCCAGGTAATTGTGCCAGAGCAGTTCAGCTTTCATTGAAAAATAATGACTTCTAGCAGCAAAGCTACCTTTAGTAAGACTGACAATGTAAGGAATTCAGAGAGGTCCGCTTGAATCTGCAGACAGAAGTATTGTTTCTAAATCCAGCGAGAACCACATCTGTTCATCTCCCATTTATTGAACTTCAAAGGGAAATAACAGTGATCAAGTAATACCTTTCTTTTACAATTATTTCCTCAGAAGCATTACAGCAGTAAGTGTATCCACTTTAACTCCCTTTTATTATAGGACTACGAGAGTCTGCATCTATCTAACCGCATTCCATTTTTGTGCTCTCAATAGCATAGTGTATCTCTATAGTAACATCATATAAATAAAAGACCATTTCATTTGAGAAATCCTATTTTAAATCAAATAATTTACTATAATTTTTCATTTTTCTTCTAAACACATTCAAAAACATATAAAACCCCCAAATTTGTGCCAAGATTTAGTTATTGTAAGAGCATATATTGTGCCCAAATTACTGACAAGGTATGTAAGATCAGGGAATAATGAAATGAAACCATCTCACATTCAAATTGGAAATCACTCTTTTCTGTAGAGTACACAAAATCTCAGGGTAAAATATCCCAATTGTTAGTCAGTGCCAAGAGTCAAAATCATTTTGTCTCTCGTGGATGCCAGGGTCACCTGAAGTGACCATCTCAATTATCAAGTCACAGTTTTACATCTTCACTGTGTTCTTTGCCTTTGCCTTGATGTGTCTGAGAAATTAAATCTTCCAGTGATTAAGGATCTTTTGTCCTTTACTTGTACAAGAATAGGACTAGTTGGTTTTATGCCAATGGTATCATTTATGCTTCAATAATTCTTTTCTTTCCCTTGTGTTACTACCCCCTCCAGCCATGATTTATTTTCTCTAAACAAGCCAAGATCATTTTTTATCAAACTTTATTCTGCCTTCAAATGTTGTTACATATTGTCCATCTGTGCTCTTCAGCTCAAATAATAAAAAAACTCTACCATCAAACTAGTTAGCGGAATACTTTTATTTTTTTAGTGCAGGAAACCAGAACTGCTTATTGTGTTGCAGATAAATTTTAACTAGTGCCTGATTTTTTTTAGCTTGCCCTATATGTTTGAGCACAGTTTTTACTTTTTCTCTTCCCTATTACACAGGTCATTCACAGATATGCTGTGACTGTCAAGTTTTCAAATGTTTAACCCCAAATGCCCAACTATTGCTTTTCTTCCTAAATGCATGGCTTTCTTATACCTTTGTTCAGTGAAAAAATCTTTCACTTACCGTGGGTAGATATTCCTACATTCTGCCATTATTGGTAATATTTGTTCTAAAGCCTGTTTCTGGAAGGTCAAAATCTCCCATAAAGACAGTAAATCTTCCCTAATGCTAATATTTCTCTTTCTAATAATATTATGGAGATCTTTATCCAGTGCAAATTAAACTCCAGGGGGCTAAAGCAGACATCCAACATTATCCAAACCTTTTTATGATCCTTCCTTAAATCGTTTTTTCCTCAAACTTGTTCATTTTGTCATGTTATCTCTTTTTTTAGCTTAGCATATTACGAATATACAAAAATATAAGGCTTTCACTACCCTGCCTTTTATTTCTAGCTTTCCTGCGCTATGTGTACTCTTCCTACTTATGTTGCACCTTATCATTATTATTGTGCCTCAGCCAGGTTACCCTCATTATATCAGGCTTGACACTCTGCACCATAATTCAGCTTCCTTTCTTTTATTGTCCAGATGATATTAATTCCTAAACTTCTATTGCTTCTCAGTAGTCCCATGTGATTTCCTGGCTGGACTGGCTTCATGGCATTGCTAACCTCACTACTGCTGTCACCAACTTTCTCTCCTTCAGATTCCTCAAATGACTCTTTCCTTGCAGTGTCTTCACTTGACCTTCTGCGTCACTGTCTGTGGCACCCTGAGCAGCCAGGATGGACTAAAACAGCCCAGAAAGCAAATATCCACTCCCTTGCCATACGAGAGGTCCACAGGTGTGAAAGGACTATAAGAAAGGAGGACAAGAGGAAAATATATTGAAATTCAAAGTCAGTCATTTTGAAAGGGTTTCACTTGCTTGTAAGATAAGTCGTGTGAGGAGAGAGTTCTCCTCTCTCTCCCCAGGTAACTCACCTGCCGAGGGTTTCCGTGCTCTCTGGGACTGGCCTCCTTTCAGCCCCTGCCCTACAGGACCTGTGCTTTTAGGATGACAGAGCGCTGCCTTTGATGTTAGAAACTGTGGAGAGCCAGGTGTTTCCCCAAATTTCTTTAACACAACAATCGAATATTTATCAGTTAATAAACGTATCTCTGCGAATGTGAGGTTTTCAGAAATGTAACTGGTGCCTATGATGCTGCGTAATTTAATCTCAATGGGCTATTTTGAATTGTTGTCAGTAGGAATAATCTTGCACTGGCAGGAAAATGGCAACATGTTCAACATGTTTTTGCCTACCTAGCATCTATATTTCTACATCTGAAGATGTGAGAAAGTTACTTACAGATGTTGTCTGACTATAGAGTTCTTTTTCAATTTTTTTTTTAAATTCTGTAGAACTCTATGACAAAAATACCTTGAAATTCAAATGAAGCCATAAATTCTAAAAAAAAAATTCCAAAGATCTGACACTGCAGTAGAATCTACGATTTGGGAGAAGGGTTTCTTAAAGGACTTGCATTCCAGGCAGAAAAAAAGAACATGGAGTCAGATGAAGGCAAATAGAGAAGTCTTAGCTGACAGTGAGGACAAAAATAGGATTGATTCTTTGTGCAAACAGTCAAGCAAAAAACATTGTTTTGGTAGGAAATGAATGGGACAAATCTGACCTTTGTTATTCCAGCTCCTCTGAACTATTAAATAGGGCAAGTATTGAAATAAGGATTAAGGCTATTTTTGCTGCCACTGGAGCAGCACAAAACAGCCTTAGTGGGGGCTCAGATCCAGCCATGGGACTCCGTTAATTAAAATAGACACTATTAAGATATGTACTGTCCCTAATAATCAGAGCTATGCAATTTGTACTACTGAGTAAACAAATCATGCTTTAGAAGTTCCCAATTGGCTATTACAGTCTAGTCTGTCAACTGTCATTTAGTTACAAAACCAATTTTCCATGTAGTTTATTTGCATAAACAACATGTTTTCAAAGAGCTTCATGGAAAAAGAAATCACATTAAACAAAATTAAAATTAGGTTAAAGTAATGTTAATAATCTGACAAGCTCCCCAAAGCCAAACTAGTAAAAGATTTTTTTTTAAATTTCATGCTGAGTTTTTTGATGTGTTCACCTCTCTAGGCAGACTTATGCTGTGTTAAAAGAATGATCATTGCTGCTTCTTGAGTCCTGTTAATTATGCGTGCATATGCAGGGTTATTTGTAATTGGTCCCTCTCCAGACATTCTCTCATCTCAGTCTGTTTTCATGAAAACTTAAAAAATATCCATGCCAACTATGGTTTATTCCCTAATATTTCTCTGTGTTTATATATTTCTGGTATCCTATACTCATGTGGCCCAGATTGGACAGACAGTGCCATACTGATTTTCTTTGGATGGATCTGCCAACATTGCCTTACTGGGTCACCAAGGATTTTGACATATTATAATTGCAGACAAGGCTGTGCTTACGGATGCGGTGAACTTTTAGTTTAAATACAGAACACTTTTCACAACTTCCTTATACATCTTAATACATTAAACCTAATGGGATAAGACAGAGACCCAATACAAGGCACTTGAGGAATTTTCACAGAATAAGGAGCCAATGGGCCCCCTACCATAAAAAAGACATTGAGGTGCTGGAGCGGGTCCAGAGAAGGGCGACAAAGACGGTGAGGGGTCT
>JAOXNO010000002.1:23379210-23391461 GCA_028565335.1 Limnodromus scolopaceus
CCAGCTCCGTTGCCCTTCTCTGGACCCGTCCCAGCCCCTCAATGTCTTTCTTGTGGTAGGGGGCCCAAAACTGGACACACACCTAAAGGAATGAAAGAAAACACTGGCTCTGCTCAACAGTGCGCCACAGGTTAAGGGGAAGAGCTGGAGCAGGGTGACAGTCATTTCGTCGTTCAGACTGCAAGGCACTACAGAATTTAAACAGATCAAAATGTAAAGAGACAGTAGGACCTGTAGGGTATAGAGACACCGTGTTTACAAACAAACCCTTGCCTCTCAGGCATGGTCAGCTGCGTAACCTTAAGGCAGGATGTTTGTCTGAGGTCGAACTGCTCTAGAAATTGCAGACCGAATTTCAAACCTCCTTGCAGAGAAGTGAGCCCTGTAATACAGTCCTGAATTCAGTGATGCTTTTTTAGCTCCTGAAAAGCTCAAGTAATAGGCTGGTACAATAAAATAGAGATTCATTTGCACTTTCACAGACCTAGTAACAGGGAACAAAACATCATGGTTTATATAGTCAAGGTTATCTCTTCTTAGCAATTAAAAAATGGCCAGCTCGGCAAAGCAAAAGAAAACAAACAACCGAACCAAAAGCTCCCTTCTCTGTAGAGGTAACAGTAATAGCTACAGTAACAGCTGCCTGAAGCAGCAACTTACTGCTGACATTGCTTGACTCAAGCCAGCCAGCCAACTCTGAACCCAGCTGATGGATCCTGATTGAGCTGGCTGCCTCCTACAGCTTCTTTCTGAACGTTAGAATGCTGGCACAGGAACTTGAATTTATGTTCTGGTAAGGAAGTTGCTGAGCTGCTAATGCCTTCATTGGCCTGACATTTTTGTCACAGGCCACAAAATCTCAGTGAGAATACAGGTGGTCTCCTTTACAGAGAACTATAGCCACCTTCCTTTTTCCTGTCCATGCAAAGAAGACTATGGTATAAAGGTTACTGGCCTGATTCTGATGACAGCTTTCTTTTTCCCAAATATGCAAATGGACAAGTCTCCTCTGTCAGACAATCTATTCATTGTAAAAAGCCATATAATTTAGAGCAGAAGCTACTTCCAAATTTGTGGAGTCACAGTCAGCTATTGCACAAGAGCAAGGATGCCTAGACCCCTGTTCCCACACATGGTGAACCCCAAGCAGCTTTGGGACAGAGAATCCAAAAGGTTTTCCTCCAATTTTCTGATTGTTAACTCCATTGTGCTGTTTCACTCTCATTTCAGCTAATGAGGAAATTTAGGTAAGCTGACTAATTTTGTCTCGATTTGTCTGGATTTTCCAGATGTCTAGAGGCAGCAGACCTCCGAGGCAGGTAGTCCAGGCAGAGAGCTGGAGGGAGGAGGAGTGACACTGCTTAAAGCCATTTCCATCAGGTTTATCTGCCTTCAGCCCTTAGTGTTTGAGGGGAGGCTGCCCAAACGCCTGTGTTGTCGATCAAAGGTGGCCTTGACTTCGCTTTAAGCACAGAACTTTGCTTTTGGTTTAGACAGCAAGAATGTTTTAGGGCTGCAGTGAAGGCTCCCTTGGTGGGTTAATATCTGGACAGGGTGCGCAGAGGGCAGCTGGCAGGCAGCTGTGTGGTGAAGGAGGATGTGTTCATGGGCTCTGATGGTGACTGCTCACTCATGTTAGTGCAGACACAACCTACAGACCTCTGGGGAACAACACATATCATCAGGAATAATGTGCAAAAATGTACGCTTTATTTTGAAACCAAAATTCTTTATATGAGGCTGGTAAGAATTCTTGTAAACAGTCTGTGTGACTTAAAATGTCACTTAAAGTGAGTCACTTAGATATGAAATTTGGTCATGAGAACTGCAATTTCTATATGTGGAGAAGAACACTACAGCATCGGAGTGTATTTTTATCCTGATAGTACTGTAATAACAACCCTTCAGATTTCTGTCGATTGCGTTGTTCTCCAAAAATCACCTATTTTGGATGAAATTGCTCTTGCTTGATCTCAGGCAGAAAGTGAACAGTAAAAATCTGTTCAGTCATTTTTATGTCATCAAAAAATTACCAAAACTAATGCCGACTTTGAAACATGTTACATGTGTATGTCCACGGGGAATTTACTAGGATAATATATCTCTTATACTCCAGTTATTTCATTGACTTTATTTTTTTATAGGAAAGAAAATCAGGTAAAGTAGTAATGGTTCACTGATGATAATTGACCAAAACCCCACAATAAAACAAAGCCAGACACCCAAAGCATTGAAATTACCTCATTTATCTTAAGGAAAAAAAAAAAAGTCAAAAGCACAAAAAGCATTTTGGTCAAATTTCATGTTACAAAACATTTTTATATTTATTTAATATCATGTTTTCCTACTCTGTAGTTATACTGTATATTTTCTGAAAAAATAATATGCAAACATATTATTGCATAACACATCTCTTCCAAATTAGCCCAGAAATATTCACTAAATTAATTTTTAACACAATAAGAAAAGTGTTTTAATATTTTACGTTTAAATTCCAGAGAGTTTTATCACATAAGATATTCTGTGGAAAGCAGCACCTATTTACTTCTTTGTAAGCCATTATGAAGATGGAACTAGCCTCTCAGACAAAACAACAGAGGTGATCAAAACACAAGCTGAATAAAGCAGCTCACTGAGTGGGTTCTTGCAGAGTGAGTATTTCACTTGGCTGTGTGTGTAATATTTTGCATAATGGTCTACAGACCTCCTAAGATTTTGCTAGTACAGAATATACATATACAGAGTGCTGAGACACAGAGAAGTGGTATTTCACATTATGTCTATGCTTGTTTAGGGCTCACTGTCCATATGGAATGAGTAAAAGTAATATTAAGAGAAAATAATTATTAAACAGAAAATATTTCATTATGCAAACAAAGAAAAATACTGTATTTTAGAGACAGTTCAAGCATATACAGCATATACATAATAAAGCTCAGGCATTTTTTTTTCATATTAGCTAAAGAAGCAGTCATGAAACTGTTGCATATTGGCTTAAAACTTGACAACCACCTAGTGCATTCTTCTTGCTCACCTTTTAAAAATACACAATCTGAGATGGATACATTGCACTGCTGGATTTTACAATATATATTTCAAATTTACAAAAATACAGAAAAACAAGATTTCTTCCACTCAGATACTGAGCATTAACCCTTTGAGTACTAATTCCCACCTGCAACACTGCAGAACACATTCATCTGACTTACATGTTTTTATAACATTCTAACAATTATAATTGTCATCTTTATGTACACTATTAGGAAATGTATTCCTACATATTAAAAAAAAGGTAGAGACTAATAAACTGCTAATAATAGAAAAATAATGGGTTGAAGTACGTGAAGATTTCTGCAACATATGCACAGAAAATTGCAGACTGATGATTTCTCAAGGGAATTGTCTATTTCCTCTTTGCAGCAATGTAGCAATTACATGAGCCTGCGTTAAGACATGACAGCAAACTTTCTCATGTGGCCATACGCTGTTGTGCTTTTTCTGTTATTTATGGATGCACCGCTCACTTTCCACTGGAGACATTTTTCTCTCAGCTCTATGCTCCTATTCACTTTCTGCAATGCATTACTATTCTGTACCCTTCCTATTTGAAAAAAAAGCAGTTTTATTTCATACAGGGATAATTATGATGCAGTTCTGTACTGTGAGTTGATGCTTTGTGTCCAGATGCTCATGGAAACGTGAAAAAATTTCTTGCCAAGAGCCTTGTTAATAGAGAATGGTACTGACCCTGCAATGCCCTACAATTCAGCAGAAATCATGAACACAAAGAACTTCTCTGAAGGTCAAATTTGCATTAAAGGATGAAGACAATCCAAAATTTGCTAGGGAGGGAAATGGATTTTCAGAAAGCAAGCGGTGAAATTAATAGATGGACTCTAAGCAGGTGTGGAAAATGACTGAAATTTTTCTTTCCTGACAACTCTGGACTACATTGATCATGTAACTAAATAGACAATATCATATATACAGTGTCTCTGAACTAGAATAAGCTATTTTAAGAAAATAACTGTAGTCCTCAAAGAGTTAATAATAAAACTGCTTTACCTTAACAGATGTGGAAAGGTTATCGTGAACTAGCTTACAGATTTGTTCAAAAGGCATACTTTACAAAGAAGTGTAAAACTTGTTGAGACAATTGCTATTACACCGTACAGTGTCACGTACAATGAGTAGTGCATGCTCTGTAAAGACATTAGAGTGGACCCTTATCAAAGCTATCATATAACCTTATACAAAGGATTGTGCCACTTAAACTAGTGCAGAGTGATTTTTTTTCTGTAGATTTATAATGCTCTAGATTAATATCAATAGGGTTTTTCACAGCCTTGTACACCACTTTTTTTTTTGCTCTTTTTTTTAACACATGTAACACTAGAAAACAGCAAATGGTATATCCTGACATATGTCATGCAAAATACAACCAATACAGCACCATAGATGTAACAGAGACATTACCTAGCACTTCTCTCCAACAAGAAAAAGGACAGAACAGAGACTGTACATTACACGACTCTACAGGCCTTATGCTATAGAAGATCTTTAGAGGCAGTATCACTTTTGTAGATCTAAAAAGCTGTAATTTTATAAAATCCTGTGTATCATTTCTACCATAGTCACTTCTGATTAAAATCCATGGCACAGTAATAATATTTTGCTACAAAAATAAATAAGTAAAAGTTTAACATGCTGATATGTTTATAAAAAGTGTCTGAAGTTACTACAGAACAAAAGTGAAAACAATGAATGAAAATGATGTATTCTAAATAAAAGTTTTTCTGTGTAACAAAAGGATATTGCCTCTCATATTCAGTTGTCTAAACTTCATATTCTAATTATCTTGCAGAATAATTTCATAACTTTATTTTAAAAATAACTTCACTTTAAAACTGTCACTATCTCTTTCTTTTAGACTCTTCTTAAGAAAATGGAAATAAAGGTGGTAAAGCTGTACAGTTTACTGACGAGCTACACAAATATGCCATCTTATCTAGTTTGAAATTAAAACAAAGCTTACAATGGTTTAGGGGAAAAACACATTATGGTGGCCCATGAACTACACAGTAGTTTCATTTTTCCAAGGGCCAGTTTTGATATTTCCTGTACTATCTGAGCTGTATATCATGGCTTCATGCACGTTTCCCTTGAGAATTCCATTGTGATTCGTCGTATTAAATGGCAATGACTGTGTCCGTGGGTGCATTTCAAAATGAGCTGGGTGGTGCACAGTGTCACTTTCTGGCATTTTAGCACAACTATATATTACAGTACTTGCGTCGCTACTTTCGGGCTGATTGACAGTAGGATATGGATCGCTTTTCGAGCAGCAGGCCCGTCTGTGACCTGTCTGGCTGTCACGCGTGCTGTGGGGACTGTCCGTGTGTGAGCTGTGGATGCTGCCGTCGATACTTGAAGGAATGTGATAGGCGTATTCTCTTTCACCTGCAGACCTATGCCGACTGAAATAACGTGGCTTAGTTCTGCTTTTCAAACATCTATGAATGTGCATGTTGGGTCTGAAGGTTCCCTCGTTGTGGACATGAATGTGAGCTTCATCATCAAGTAGCTGATCACAGTGCATTTTTGCACAACACGGTGTCACCGGCGAGAGGCAGTTAACATGATTTTGAACCGCATGTAGGTTAGTGAGTTTGCAGTGGCTAGCCACCGGATGATTAAACACAGCTGATTTGTTGGGACATGGGGATTCCTGAAGACAAGGTGCATGAACTTGAGTGTCACCATTAATATTAACCTTTGGGCGCACATTTACTTGGACAGAATAGGTGTTTCTTCTAGATGGGCAACAGGACCACCAGCAATGCCACACATCATCTCGCTTTGCACAGTGATGGATCAGGATGAAAAGCCCCAAGGTCACACAGAAGGCTCCGTAAAGACAGCTAAATATCATATCCAAGAAATGACCTTGAGACACTGCAAGTGCTCCAAAGGTCCACGTGGCAGTGAACAGGAACAAAGTGAATGCTGCGGCTCGAAGCTGAGCCTTAAATGAATGCTCATTTTCCAATAAGGAAGAAGAAATCATCGAGCAGGATGCGTGGGGAACAGACACAGAGTCTGCAATATGACCATGGCCCACCTCAGTACTTGGTATTCTCTGCGGGTCTTCTGTCTTTTCCTTTAACTCATACTTGCGTTCAGGATGGCGCTTCAGCTGCACGTATGTGCAGAGAAAGTAAACACAGGTGACTAGCACAATGAATGCCACTGGCCCGTAAAAAGCACCGAGACTAGGCTCCCATGCCATCCAGCAACTGAAAACAACAAAAAAAGAGTGTCAGGAACATTTTATAGCCCACATTAGATGTGATGGGCAACTGACTGATGTGAAACTGGGCTTTCTGACTAACTTCTTTGACCCACAGTGTCTCAGAAGTTAAGATAGGGTGGTTGTGGAGAAAGGGAGTGTACCTTTAATAAAATTAAGTGCAGGCATCACTTTAGTATTTTTTAATAAAATAAAATTTCTAGTATAATTTACAGGATATTAAAGCAGAAAGTTTCCAAGAAATGTAGGTCAGTTCAGAAACTAGAATTGCAGTGAAGTATAAGACCACTTATGTCAACCCTTTTTTTTCTACTATTAAAAATGTCAGCTCTAATACGTTGATTAAAAAGTAAATGAGGCATACTTTATACAATCTGTGTGAGCAATAGAAATCTACAGATTTCAATGGTTTGTATCAATGAACATTTGATATGACACAAACTCTTAAGTCTGAAGGTTGTTGTTACAGAATTTCCTTGTTGCCAAAGTAGAGAACAGCCTGAGCAATAAGAGAGGCTGAAGAAAGTCCTTCAGTTGAACAGTCACTGCTTTCTGCAGTGAGGGGACCCGAAAGATACATGCCATTCCTGAATTCTCTGCTCTTTCTGAAATTCCTGGGAGTTAATTTACATCAATTGGAATGTCCTCAGAAAAACTAAGAGAATTGACGGTCTCTTCGTGATACACCAGTAGCATAATATTATTGTCGCATGGATCATTATTTGTTAGGCTTTAAATAATAGAACCATAACTGTTTCAGAGCAGCTTAAAGTAGTTCACAGTATAAGCCTCAGGCAGCTGCATAATTTAGCAGCAGTCTATCAGGTCTGTCCTGAGGCTGAATGATCTAATCAAATAAACATGGGGGAAGAAAACACTTATGGCTAATGAAATCCCAAATGGAAACTGGGAGAACTTGGGTCAGGGGGGAGAAGGAGTATTTGCCTAGTTTTTACTCTTCCCTATGATCTGCTTTTAGCCATGGTTACAGACAGGGAAATGAGCTGGCGGCATAAGGTAGTACAGCTGTTATTAGGTTCTTATATTCTAAATATTGCATGGATTTATGGAAAGGGGAGTAAGTTACTTTCCTTATCTGTCGGACTAGGACAAGAAGTTATGGGCTTAAACCGCGGCAAGAAAGATTTAAATTAGATTTTTCAAAAAGTTTCCTAGCTGTTTAGGATAATTAGGATAATAAGCTGTTGGAATAAAGGGTGGTCTATCCATTATCAGAGCATTTAAAGCACCTCAGATAAGTAACTGTCAGGAATAGTTTGGAAATAGCTAATTTCCCACTGGGTCTGAAAGGGAGACCAGGTGATTTGTCATGATCCATTCCAGCTCTAGAAGTGACACTGTGTGACACTTCCTACTCATTTAGGCACGTGTGATTGGTGCCTCCAATACAGCAAGGGACCTTCTCGCAACCTTATCACACCCTTGCCAAGCCAGGAATCATCTACCACTTCCTATAAGAAGGGTAGAAAGAATTTTTCTCCTAGGCTGAGAACCTCTCAGCTAAAACAAGGCAGACCCGCTGGGTATTTATCACAAGAAACTGCAGAATAACTTCTTTAAATGTTTAAAATCTGAACCTTAAACAAAAACATATACACATTAATGAACTTAGAGACACTTCAAGAAATATATATTTTACTGTCAGACATGCACACGAAAAGATTCCCTGAAAGATATCTGTGAAAAGATAGTTAAGTTACTACCTATCTTTAATTGGATAAGCAGAGAGCACAAAGCTACATGAATATTTGAAGTACATTTGAATGTTGCATATTTGATGCAAAGTGGAGAATGGAATGCTCCCCAGTGGAGCAGTCTCTTGGGATGCTCTTATTTCAAGTGGAATTTCATTTTGAATCACTTAAAAAATCAGTTGCATTAAAAAAAAAAAATCAAGTTTGAGCATCTACATTTACTGTACTATTAAAAATGAATGTCTTATAACTCACTATGCTGTTGTTGAATTAGAAACTGTCTTTTTACTCATTCTTATAACAATCCCTCACCTGTGTCTTGCTTTTTGTACAGCCTGTACCAGGTTATTGATTGTCAGGTACCAGGTTATTGATTGACTATGATTAACATGATTAAAGAAGTATAACCTCTGTAAATGTGCCAAAATGACAAATGTCTTACATTTATGAACATAAATAGAGTCTTTTAATATACTTTTGATTATAAGTGATTGTCTAATTGGGTAAGTTTGAATAAATATATGAATATGAGTTAGGCCCTAGGCAGAGCAAACAGTTAGCCACGGCATGTCCTAACTTATTACCAGAATTTAAATTTCAGTTACCTATAAAAATGCCTTTAAGGAGTCAAATGCTCACTTACAAAGCATTCTATTTTGTTTCCACTTTTCTTACCCAGGACATAACTAATTTCAAATGTATTACAATAGATGCTCAAAGCAGTAACTAGGAGTGATGTCCTCCAGAGCACCAGTGCTGACAGAGCACTAATATACCCATTAGTGCCGGTCATTGCCATCCTGATCATTTACACAGAATGTATTTAACTTCAAAGTCTGATTCATTTTCTGTTACACTTTCATGGAAAGACTTATTGTACTTTACTGGTATTTCATGTTTCATGCTAAGAAGTAATAACACTGTGGTATCCAGGCAGCTTGTGGAGATACACTGCACACTAACACACTAGTACACTAGAGGGCCATGTCAGGATTGCAAGACATTGTGACTGGAACATTTCTAGATGGTGAAAATCCAAATTAATTGATTTTTAAGGGAGGGATGGGGGTGGAGGTGGGAGAGGAGGTGTTTTTACTGTCCTTTCTTCACATAATTATTTGTAAATTACTTTAAATAATTCACCTGACAGATATAAATTCAAGGTAGATAATGAATTGAAAGCATTTAATTAATTAGTATCTATTAAATAGGCTATCGATTAGGCATTTTTAATGTCCTTTCGCTTATTCGGATGTAAATGAGGAGTAATTCTGTAAATGAAAAGTGATTCTATTGACCATAATGGAGTCAAATTGGTAGAGGTGAAGCAGCAACCCCCAGATTAAGACATTGCTCTTTCATAGCTATTATTTAATAAAATTTCATAATTAATGTCATATCAAATGGCACGTCCGTACCCTTTATGAAGTCAGTTACATTTATCAACATAAGAAAAAGAGTATATTTTCTTTAAAAGTTTTATGATAATACTTTATACTTACTATGGTGCATTGCCTTCAATCCCATAGTTATTGATATTGGTTGCTGCTGTAATCCCACATATAATAAAAGGAACTCCACCACTAATCAGGTAAAATCTGTTGAGAGATAACAACTGATATTTTAATTTGCCTGACTTGTAGTCGAGTACCGCTTTTTAAGTAATTGCGCCTTTTTGAAGTATCCGCAGTATACAATAATGCTGAAATATTAAACATATCCTTAAAACCAGAAAAGCAATGAAGTATTGTCTCAATATATACTGTACTTTCTAAAGCAAACAGCTTAATATTTAATATTTATATAGGCCCACTTTTAACAATCTCTTGATGTAAGTCTTTAGCAAATGTAATTACTATTGCAGTCACATGAAGAAAAAACCTTTGTCTAATGAAAGAACCTGCATGTCAAATAAAGTTATTCTGCTCGCCTAGATATTTATATTTATTATTTATTAAATATGTAAGCATTATAAATTAAAAATATCCAGACAAAGCAGCTGTATCCACCTTAACCTGAAAATGTTCTCAGTGAAATTCAGTGAAATCACAGAAATGTTTTCCTAATTCCTGGATGACAAAAGAAATGGGGTTCAGTTTGGCAAAGAAAAAAGGGGCAACCCACTTGGAAAATTTTTTTTTTTTTTTTTTCTGCACAGAGGACCAACCTGGCAATATCATGAGGATTAAATAAGAAATCTTTGCATATACCACACTTTTCTTCACTTCTTCAATACCCAGCCTTCAAATCCACTAAAATGTGAAGGTCTCTAAGACATCAGCGAGACCTCATAAATATCCAAGACGAGTGTGTCCTAAGTGTTACTCTTTTTGTAAAGACTGGGATTTGAAGACTGAAGCACAAAGTTTCACACTTCTTTAACAAGTTAAATACCATTGAACTCCTTGGAAGCAGCAGTGATTCCAATGTACGATCACCAGGGTACATTAAAGTCCTAGGGGATGTCTCACTGAAGTTGGCATCCTTCATTCCTACGTCCAAATTCAGGAAAATAAACCATCATCATATTTTCCATTTATGTAAGCAAAACCCAAAATTATGCATGGATCACAGCACCTCCACCGCTGCGGTCTCTGAGAGGGAGAGCACTGGCCCCGTGCATGCTACAGCTGGAAGGAAAGCTGCTCAGTGACAAAAGGGAAAACGTTTCACCGCACCTAGAAGCTCACCTGATTCTCTGAACATCCTGGCTCATTTTCTGGTTTAACCAATGCTTTTCTGTCAGTAGACAAAATTAGTTTCTTTTCAAGCTATTCCTTTGGTTCCTTTGGGAAACAATATGCAGGGAAACAGACCCTTCCCAATCACTGCTATTATGTTGTCCATCAGGACTAAGAGGAACTTGATAAAATGTGGGGCACATCCTGACCAGAATCTGGTCACTAGTTTTCTATAAGTTGTTATAAATATTGGGAAATTTCACAGCCATTGGAAGGCAGTAGTTTTACAGAAACAGAGTTATAGTAAGATTAAATAAATCAGCACTTAAATCAAATCCAGAATTTCTTAACATCTTTTCCCCCACCTCCTCCTGAAGAAGAATTAGAGGTCAGGCAGGCTTCAGAAAATTTCACGTTAACATTTACTGTCAATCTTTGTCCAAATGGTCTAAACTTTAAACAGAGCAGAGAAAATCATCCTCCACATTCATAAAAAAACCCTTCAGATTTTATAACTTCAAAGTCATTAAGTATATATTTTCTTTTATATAGTTTCTTGGCTTATTCTATAGAGCTCAACAAATTCCAATTAATAAGCTGCCTCCTTACAAAATCCATTCATTCACTGCCATTTAATGATTGTAGCTATCTTTTGACTTGAGCATCTTGAATAAGCTATCTTAATAGCTTATCATAATTTTTAAAAAAGACATGTTCAATGACATTCTTTAAATTCAGGAAATGACTAGGGTAAGCAATAAGGCATAGAAAAGTTAATCCTAAATTATCTAAGAAATAGTAAGGAGCAGAAAGATAGGATTACAGAAGTAAGTATAGGAAACTGCACTTCAACTCATCTGAAGTGATTACACCACAGAATTTACCTAGAATGCAACCTGTAATTTCATTTTTTGCAGTGTTGCCTCTTTTTACAAATTGGATACATACATTTAAATCATTTATTGTTTAACGTCTCAGACAAGCCAATATTTGGGTGTTAGATAATCTAATTCCTATCTCACACTTTCGGCAGGCTGCTGAACACTACAACAGTAGCATCAGATGTTCTGGAAGCACTGCTTCAGAAATGTGGCAAAATCTAGCCAAATTCCTGTCCTGGCTCATTGCTAAGAGAAAGAAAATACATTCTAGAAATTACATAAGGTGAAGTCAAATGGTGTCAGTGTATCCGAGGTACAGCACTCAGCACAGCACACTGCCTGCCTTGTCTCTGCGAGAAAAAACAGTAAAAAAGCAAAGACAGTGTATACAAATGATTGGTCATCGGTTGATTCAGGATTCTTGAAGGGTGAAGGGAAAAAAAATTCTGCCAAATAGAAAAAAAGTCAGCAAGAGAGGAATGGGATTGAAATAGAATGAACAGACAATATAATCAAAGAAATGGAAGTTAAATTGTAAGAGCAGGATTGCATACTCTTAACCATTTGTTTGAGCTCATGGATACTTTAAGACCACACTGGAAAGTCACCAAAGAAAAGAAACGTTGTTCAAGAAGATTCCTATACATGTTAGTTGTGAGGCAGT
>JAOXNO010000002.1:23405431-23424628 GCA_028565335.1 Limnodromus scolopaceus
CCTGCTGGCAACACATCTCTTGATGCAGCCCAGGATGCGATTGGCCTTCTGGGCTGCAAGTGCCCACTGCCTGCTCAGGTCCAGCTTCTCATCCATCAGCACCCCCAAGTGCCTTTCCTCAGGGCTGCTTTCTAACACCTCATCCCCCAGCCTGTACTGATGGCGAGGATGGTTCCGGCCCAGGTGCAGAACCTTGCACTTGCTTTTGGTGAACCTCATGAGGTTTACCTGGGCCCACCTCTCCAGCCTGTCCAGGTCCCTCTGAATAACATCCCGTCCCTCTGGTGTACCGACAACACCACACAGCTTGGTGTCATCTGCAAACTTGCTGATGGTGCTCTCAATGAGAACGAGTTTTACTGACACCCATAATCCCAGAAATCAAATTCCAAAGTGGTATGCATAAGTTTTTCTTGGAAATGAACTCTGTACAGGTATATTTTTCTGATGTCTGTAAACTCATCTAATATGAAGAAGCAGCAAGGCCCTGTAACTGACCACTAATGAATCATATAGGTAGCAAATACCACAAATCCAGGCACCCTCCATAATCAAGCTATAAAACAAATGATTGTCAAAGTCAAAGACTGAGAGACAAATTAAAGCAATAATTATGTTTGAACAAATTGTTATCTGCTCTGAGATTTATAGGCATAAATTTGTGGAAAATGTTCTTGGTGAATTACCTGTATCTACTGACATGACTACTCGTAATGAGCACAGCTACCAGTAAAGGCATGTTGGAACAGGGAACTACTTCTTATATTTCATATATTTTCCACAAAAATCATATAGAATATTTGAAGGTAAATCTCCAATTTCTTGGCATTACTCATAAATATTGAGAAGCAGATACAAATGATCTTCAATAATGTTAGTTCTACTACCTCCTAATGAATAGATAAAACAATAACTAGGTATCTCTCATAATCAATAGATAAATAAGTCAGGAGTCTCAGGGGCTTGGGTTTTCATTCAGAGAAAACCTAGGCCATTATTCCCTTTCAGACAAATTGTTAAAATCTTGAATGATTCCCTGAGTAACAAATGTCATCCAGTAATAACGGCATCACCCATTTATCTGAGTGAGTACTCGATCAATATACACATAAAGTTTAATCTGGACATTCTATTTTGCTAAGGTATATTAAATATTTAAATTCTTTTAATCTGTATCATTAAAATTCCAGGGAATTTACTGATTTTTTTTTTTTTTGGTAAGTAGCAATAAGCAGTAATTTCCATCTATAAACCAAAATCTTCCTGTGGTTATATATGCGTAGCTCCCAGTGATTCACTGAAAACCTGTTGTGGGTGTGGACACTTCAGAGCAGAAGCTGGCCTAATTTTTTGTTACGTTTCATATAGTAACGTGGTACCTGAATAAAAATACCTGGAGGATGAGCAGCCAGTTTCCATAAGGCTCATAACATTTCCAGACACTGAAGGCATATTTGGAACACATTAGTTTCAAAGTCTTTTCTGTCAGAATTTGCTTGCATAATAAAACACAAAAGTTCTTATGAGATCAACAAGGCTGTAGGAATTCAGCAGTAAATAAAGGTTTGTGGAATGAGAATAAGGTTAGGAAAAACGCTTGTTTTAAGAATAACAGAATTGTTGGGCAGGAATGAGTATCAAAAGGTCATCTAGTCTACTCAAAAGTAGTAGATATATCTACTTTTATATCTATCATGACTGCCTTGGCTTTATCTAATCTATGTTAACAAATTGCTTATGACAGAGTTTCCACAGCCTTCCAGGTAAGCTGTTTTAATTGTCATCTATTCTCATAGTTTAAAATCTTTTCTGAATACCAACCTATTTACCCCTTACTGCAACTTAAGGTTATTATTTATTGTCTTATCTTCAATAATTTCAGAGAATTTTCTTATTAATACATTTTAAACCTCGTATGAATGTTGACATTAACACTCATAACTAGCACTGAGGGTCCACAACTTTCAAGTGGTTTGAGTTCAGGAACTCCTTCTTTATTCATGTTTATAACTGTCACTGCAAATAAGGAGTTAGAAGCTTTCTTTAAAAAGTTTAGGATGAGGATTTCAAACAAATCACATAAGCCCAGAAAGTCAAGCTTTAAGCAGAATATGAAATATCATGATTTTTCTGATGGTACTGCACAGATATTATCTTTTTCCTTTCCTGCCTTTTCTACTGTGGAACCTCTCAAGGTACGTGTCTTACCAACAGGGAAGTGATTTACTATCCCATTAAGCAAGATCAGGAATAGGATTTGAACAGAAATTACAGAAGATAGAGAAGGATAAACGTTGACTTTTAAAATACATGATAAATTTTTTTACCTAGCTTGAGTTTGCTTGTCCCTTACCTTGCTGCAGACCAGTGTTTTTCCCTTTCCATTACCTTATTAGTATTATCACCACCTCAGATATCCTCATGAGTTCTTCTTTCCTGTGTTAGACTCTGATTGATCTCTTTGAGACTTTCTACACTTCTCCCAGTGTCTGTATGCTGGTCTGCACTTTGTTTCAAGACTCATTCTTTGCTTAGTTTTCTTTAAAGCTTTCTTTGGACACTATTTTGTTTCATTTTCACACTAATTCCCTATTTTATCCTGAGTCAAAATTTCATCTCCTGATGTACCTCTTGAATTCCTCTGCTTCCCAGTTTCGATACTTTCAACCATTCCACTGTGTTTCTCTCATTTACAATGTACGTGGTTCTGCACAGGCAACTGTTCAACTGCCTCTGTAAAACAAAGCATATACTCATATGTCCTAGGTCTGGTGGGGATAGGGTTCATTCTCCCCAGGCTCCCGCAGGGACACAGGTATCCCATCCCGTGGGAGCCATGCCCAGGGGGTACCCGGGAGCTGCCGGGGAAGGGGAGGCAGAGGAAGTCCCCACGGGGAAGCGGGAGTGGAGCAGGCTGGGGTGTCCCGGTGCAGTCGGCAAGTGGTGCTATCGTAATCGTGGTTGTATATTCCTCTCTGTGTTATTGTTGTTGTTTTCTTGTTCCCTTTGCTGTTCTGTTAAATTGCCTTTGTCTCAACCCACGAGTTTTGCCTTCTGATTCTCCCCTCCTGGCCGTGGGGGCAGTGGGGGGGCTGGTCTGAGCGAGCGGCTGCCAGCTGGTTCTTTGTTGCCGTCTGAGGCCAAACCACGACATCATAGCACTTCATAACAGTGCAAGACAAGGTTCAAAAATCAGAATATCAATAGTCAGGAAATTCAGAATGCAAGTTCTGAATACGTTGTCTGTACTGGAAGTGGAATTTTTCCATGGACAAATACAAAGTTTAAAGCGTTCAGCAGAAATAGGAGAGAAAATACTATGTGTGTACAAAACCTGTTCTACAGATAAGACCTGCTTTCCCTCTACTATCATTTATGAACAATTGTAAGGAACTCTACCATAGATAATTTTGAAGTAATTGATCAAGGAAATGTTACTGTAACTCCAACCGTCAATGGCTGGCTTTTCATTTAGTGTATGAGGGCTCTATCTACTCTGGAAGTGATTCTTAGTATATATATTATTCTTCACTCAGAATACTAAAATTATAAAAGTTACACAGGAGAACTTTAATTTAACAGTCTGCATTAACCTAGCCACTGTGATTCATTTTTCTGTTTATGTTAAAAGAATGTGATGATAAAAGCAAAAGGCAAAACTCTGAGGCACTGATGTATGATTCTCCTTGCTGCTGAAGATCATTTCACCACTTATAGCCTTAGTAGTTGAAGGACAACTAAAATTGGTCCAAAGCCCACTCAAAGTTCTAAATTGGTCTACTTTAATAGTATTTTGAAAATCTAATTAAAAATGCTCAGCCATACTCCAGGAGGATGCTAACTTTAAACATTCCTACTGTAAGATTGTGTGTTTTTATCTTTAGTGCCTTCTCATTTGGAGTTTTTAATGAAGACTAAGTTGAAAAGGAAAGAATCCTCCACATTTCCAGTAATGGGCTTCAACTATTTAGGATCTACAAGGTAAAGAATATCAATGGAAATTTATGTGTATTTTTCCACGGTCTCTCAACTCAAACCCAAGTGAATTAATCTAATGCAATGTTTACTCCCAAGACTTTTAAGCCCTCCTTCCAAGCAGGCATAAGCCAGAGATTATCACACATATTTGGCAGGAAGTGCATGGAATGAGTCAGGTCCAAAGCTGAATTTACAGCAGTTACAGTTATATATGCGGCAACATATTTAATTTAATATGCATATCTGTAGCTTTCACCAGTCTTGTTGGTCCAAGGAATATATTTTTATTTCCTTGAACTTTTCCATTCATTAAGAAAGAAAAATATTCTGAAATGTTAAAATCATGCATTTAAAACTCTCATTGCTAAAAACATTTTTATGTGCATAAAAAGATATATTTGTTTTTTATTGCTAGTCTATTTTAAGATAGATAATCTACATCCTTTTTTTCTATCGGAAACTAATATCTTTAAACCAAAATTACTTTATCAAATAGTGGCAATGTATTGGTAAATGCAATAACATAAGAAGACCTATGCTGTGCTATAGTTTAAATGCATAGTAGTTGCACTGTGCTGCAGTTATTATAGACTATTGAATAATTCTATATTATACTAGTTGGTGCCTGCGGTGTTCTAGTTTCTTGACATTGCAGTTCATCAGCCTGCACAACATACTTCACTATTCCTCATGTCTTATGCTTTCTTGCAACAAAGCTGTTTTCATTACAGTTAAGCTGGATTTATACAGACACCCACTAAAGAGAGTTGTCCTGTAACAAGCTTTAGGTTCCATCTTTCTCATATAACAAATTTCATAAGAAAGAGTTTATATCAAATGTGACTCCGACTTCATTGAAATAAAACAGGCTTTATTGAAATAAAACAAATTACTAAGTTTTAAATTTTCTTGATAATAAATTATTACAATCAACTACAATTAAAAGTCAGATATCCTTTTCTGTAACTGTGGTGAATATTATTTCAAAGATGGCAATGCCGAGTTCTTTGTCCATGCTATGGCAATAGACACATTTGAAATTATCTTATGCATTTCTCTTTACAGTTTTTTGTATAATCAAGTTTAATCTATATGGCACCAGAGAATCATATGAGAAAACATCTAACTCTTTCAAATCTGATAAAGTTTTCTACAAAGCCCCTCTTGGAATTTGAATATATTATCTTCAAGGATTTTTAGAACTTGCAAAATTTCTAATCAGCGTTTTACATTTTGCCTGGAGCAGCATATCAAAGCATGGAGCATTTTATCAAGCTTACCCTACCCTCTAACTTATCCTGTACAATTATGTATGTGACAGGCTTGAATTCTAGAAAGTGTTGAGGCAAGGAATAGTGTAACAAGAATTCTGAACTTCCAGGAAATACCTAGATATGAACTCATGATAAAAGCAGCTGAAAACCCAGCCTTATACAGTTCTGCAGACCCGCACATTGCAGTTACAGCCTTTCAAATCTGAAAATATCACAGGAATCATTATAAGTCTCCCTGAAGCTCAGCAAAGCAAACTTTGCAAGCTTGCAAATGCCGTAAGTCATGTTGTTAACAATTTCTAAGCCCCAAGACCATCATTCCCTCATTAAATGACCAGGTATCACTCAGATTTTATAATTTTCATTTTTGGCTATGTTTATCAATAGCTTTATACCTGGGCAGAGTTTCAGTTTAAAGTCTTGATACGTAATGTGTTATGCTGTTTAATAGCTTGTTTACAAGTAGTAAGTTGACATATATACTTTTATTGCAATCATAAACCATTTCTTTTCATCTGTATTAAATAGCTCAGACTCTGGTCTTTAAACAGAGAACATAAAACTTTACCTTCTACCTCAATATCTCTTAAAGATTTGGTATTATTGGATTTTCACTCTGGAAAGTGTCAACATTGTGTATCTCGCCTGTACCTTAACAAACGAAGTTATGGCAGTAACAAAATCCTTTTTCTACTTTGATTGTAACACACTCTTGAAATAAGATAAAATCAAAGAAGAACCTCTGTTCCAGGCATCATTCACTTAAAACATTTGATAGTGCCTTTGGGTCAGATTTGAAGAATAATTTTGCCAACCAGAAAATAACTTTTGAAATGTTTCTAGTTGTAGGCTTGATTCACAAGCCAGATGAAGGGAATCTAGAAGTAAAGCGGTTGGCTCTGTTGCCATTTAGCTGTTAATAATACAATAATTCAGACCCTTGCATTGAAGGCGGAGAAGCAAAGTTCTAATCACTTCTTTTTATTCAGAGAAGGCAGGAAAATATCTCCACGTTATGACACCATATATTGGCAATCCTATGCCATCTGCAATGAATATTTACAAGGCCTATGCAAAGTGCAACAGCTTTCATGAATACCACTGACAATATATTTCTACTGTGAATCTCCTGAATATTTTAATATTTTGTTTTTACTGAAGATGTTCTTGTGTAGAACAATTAATTCAAAGCTGAATTAAACATTTTCTTTGACCGAGGATAATTTTCCCCCATATGACGGAAATGCATTTAGCTTCAGGCTGAAACTGAATAAGAAAAATTCATGAAAATGTTTCCCTTGCCACTATTTTATACCCCTTTACACTGCAGCTCTTTCAGTTACATTGCTAGCTAGCAATAAAACGACTCTGGCTATAATCCATGACTCCATCTAACCATATATCAGACTTATAATGAAATAGCTTGTAATATCATCAGCTTTTATACCTCAGGTGGCAGAATCTTTCTGGTCATTCTGGCTAAGGTCCCAGCATTGCAATTCTTTTTGTTCGTTCGTTTGTTTGCTTTTTTTGAGAACTTCCCTAAATTGGTGAGCTGATAGGACGCACTACAGTCTGACTGATAAGATCAGCATTTCTGGTGGTACTGTTGTATCATCTGCTGTGTCGCCTTTGAATGTCAGAGTTATTAAAATTGTGTCCAGAATCATTCAAAAGACTAGGTCTATAATTTAACCATAATAAAATTTTGAAAAGTCTCTTATCCCTAGATTATTTTAATATCCAATATAATAATATACTAGCTTATTTTGATGTTGAATATAACACTTATTTTGGTGAATAAAAGTAAAAAAATAGCTGGAAGGACAACATGATTTCTCTTGCATTCAATTTTTATGAAATGCAAAAATTTTAAAAATGGTTTCAGCAATATAGCCTTTTTGCTTCTTGGGAATTATGATAAATACTGAAACAAGAAACATGGGAATAGTGATTTGCAGATAATATGTATGAAAGCAGCTGTTACACACTATGTTCTTTTTAGGAACATACTGTATTGAGACTACAAGTGACCTTGCGAATACATGAGGACTGCAAAAACTTCTATTGTTCAATAATGAATCAAACTAATTATAGCACGACTTGAAAATGATCTAAAAATATACTTTGGAAAAGAATTTTTTAGTCAGCTTTCAATAACTAAAACAAGAAGCGCTGATGATAGTATCAGAGACATCAGTTAAACTTCCTAGTGATTGACTCTGCCCTCATCAAAATATTCTGTCCTCTAAGCAAAGGATGCAATTGAGTATTTAAATTATAGCCAACTTCCTTGAATATGATAAAGCAGATTTTCAGTTAGACTGTTGGCCTACTGTACCACAGTTCATCCAACCGGTGAAAACCTTACGCCCAGGGGCACATTAGTTTCACCTACTTTCCAATGAGAGAACTGTGCTTATGAAAATACATACAATACAGTGAAAATACAGTGAAAAATACATACAAAATACAGTGAAATACAGAGATCTCCTCAGGGCTTCCACGAATTCTGCCCTGTGGCATTTATTTCAACATATACAAACTGTAGAGAGTCATTAAGGAAAAGGTAGATAGTCCCTTGGGATAATCAGGCCTAAATTTAAACTTTATCTAGGAAGTTTAGTATGTTCACTGCAGGAAAGGAAAATGGGCTTCCATGGATGAAGATTAAAGAAATTAATAGTTAAGGACATATTATAAAGAAGAAAACAATGGACTGTAATTGGTGCTTTTCATCTGACCTCTTTCTCTCTTTCTCTCAATCTCAATTATTATTTGATAGAAGACAACAGGAATTCATGAGAGTCATGAATTCCTAATGAAGCTAATGAAAAATGCACCAGAACTTAACTGAATTTCAGAGCTCCTGGTGTCAAGGGGACAAGTAATGTCTGTGTCTCTCAGAATGGAAATTAAGTTGCTTCATATGATCCACACTCACAATCCAGAAAAGAACATGGCCAAGAAAATGACATGACATATTTGGCAAACTTAACGTTTAATAGGGAATTTGTTATCTTGGTCATATTTTGAACCCCCATTACACTGCTATTATACTGCAATAAATTATAACTTTTTTATTTATTTATAAGTTATAACTGATAGGGGAAATTTTCTATACCCTGAAAGTAACAAAGATCATTTTCTAAAGACCCTTCAACCTCGGGAATATTAGAAACCATTAGTTCTTCTTATTCCAGGGTTTTTCTCTGGTAAAGAACATAATCTTTCTTTAAAAAACTAAATCTAAGAAGTCTTTAGTCTTTATTACTGAGGTGCTTTTAGTACCTCCATCATGGTGCAAAGACTTCATGTGCCCATTTTCAAAGACATCATGAATATTGTTGTGTGCAACTCAAATTCAGGAAATAGCCTGCTTTACTCAGTAAAAATTGCCACCTCATCAATTTGCGATGGAGGTCACAACACTTCCAGCCAAGCTCCCTTGGGACCTGCAGTTGGGCAAGTGTGGCAGTACTCAGCAGTAGATCCATATGTGTGCATGAGTCAGTTTCCAGCTTGTCAGAATTCAGATCAACCATCTAAATGTTCATCCCGAGACAAGCAGCGTTAACATGGTGAGCAGAGCACCAAGCAGATGCCATGACCCCTGCCATACCCTGCAAGTCTGTAAAATCTCACTTCCAGGCGAGAGGCTCATCACAGGACTTATCCACACAAACTGAAGGAGAGAGTTTTCCTGGATATGAAAGTTTAGCATGGTTTCTCCTTTTTTTCAGTGAAAGAATTTAACAAAATTCAATGTCACAAAGATAGTTTGCTGTTGTTTAGCTGGATACCACTGATGACTGTTTGGGTAGCTGAAAGAAATAGTAAGGCAGGGAATGACTGTGAAGAGCTGCTGCCACCTTCACAGGAGAGGGGGAGGATGGAGGTGGAACACTACAGTGTCTTGCCGATGCATGTGATGAGGGCGTAGGCTGTTAGTCATTGGCACACCATAAACACAGCCCACAAGGAAGATCCTTGTTGCTACGTCCCAGACATCACTCGCTACTCTGTAAGTGTGTAGTTGATGTGCAGACACCTGCCCGTATGCAAACTCACACAACAGCAGACACACACACATACGTACGTACACATCCATTAGCAGATACTGCAGTTCGAATGAGCCCCTTCATTTCTCACCTACTCTTTCTAGATACGCTCTCTGTGCAGGTTAAAGGGCAGCTTCTAAAAACAATAGCAATTTGCAATGGCAAAAGGACACACAACCCATTCCTAAATTGCTATTACAGCTAGATACACAATTTTTCTAAGGCAATGGATGAGATACTTTTCCTAGAAGCCCCACATCTTTCTTAAGAATGTTTTAAAAAGCTTATCAAGATACATTGCAAAATAAATAAGATGAAGTTCAGCAGAGACAGTGACATCACCTGTTATGCGTTTTGCAGTTTATTCTGCAACCTTCTTTACGTACAACGGATGTTTTATCATAACAGGTGTAGGATATTGGGCTCTTTGTAATCTGAAGTTTGCCAATATTAGTTACCTCGTAAGATGTTCATTGAATAAAAGGATGAAGGAAATTAGGAGACATATTTGTACGTAACCCTGAGATAAAAGGTAACTTAATTATCTGTCTCCTTAACACCAGTTTCTGGCCCAACTGGCAGCTTATTTATTTTTTATTTTAAATGTTTATAGCGCAATTGTGCTCAGTAGGTATCTTATTAAAAATAGTAGTAGCCTACTTTTTTTCTCTCTTTCTGGAAAGGAACGATTTTAACAGAATACCTTTCAGAAATATTTTCTGCTTGGTCTGTACTCCTGCCTAATCTGTATGTGCACACAGCGTCAAATGAAAAATGCATGCATGTGTCAGGTGTAAAAACTAATATTACCTGTGCCTCAGCTTGTGCTGTTGAGAAGTTTTGCACATTGCAACTAACAGCTGTATTTTGCACACCCCTTTTGTGTTTGCTGGCAAAATCTGACTTCAGGTGAGTCAGAAGCCAAAACTCCGCCAGGTTTAATAAATGTCCACAGAGGATGAACAGATAGAATTATTTATTTCTATTAAGAATACCAGAGAGTATATTTAACGGGAAGTAATTTCATTATCTTTTGAAGTGCTAGGGTTCAGCATTTCAATACACAAAAGTCAATGATGCATTCGATGCACCTCATTAGCATCCAGGCACATTTGGTGGAAAATACCAGAAATGTTACAGTTGGTTCCAGTCATCAAAGTGATAGGCCCCGAGAGCTTTAGCTCTATAATTAACAGATAATATATATATCATGTGTAATATATATAATAAAATATATCATGTATAAGTAGGCAATATTTAAAATCACACTAGCATGAAGAACAAATCTCGTAAAATTACACTGCAGAAAGATTTGAAGCTTGATCACTGTATCTAGAAACAGAGACTACTAATAGAGAACCACAATTTTACGTAACGGGACACATCTTGCTATGGCTCAAGGAAAGCTAGGAGGAAAAGACCAACTGTACCTCATTTGTCTTACTTCTGCAAATGAATATGCAAATAGCAGGCAGAGAAACTGGGACAACTGTTACAAGCAAACTTCTTTTTCTACTAACAGGTTAGGTCTCCTTTTAGATATTTTGGTATTTATTTTCACTATTTCAGTTACTTTTTAGAGTGCATCAAGTTCCTTGAAAAATATGTGGTATATTTATATATTGATTTTTTGCAGTAGTCCCCATTTACTGGCTCACAAAAGATATCCTTATGTCTCATTTAGCAAGTCTCATTATACAAGGAATACAAAAACACTCATATGTGAACTGGAAACCCAATCTATAATATACATCCAGCACAAGAAAAGAACGAAGGAGAACAGCAATACAGTTCTTGCCAAATGCATTCGCATATGTAACAAAGCCTGAACACAAGTCAAACTAGGTCTATAGACAGGGGTTACTGACAAACTACCTCTGGTTTCAAAGTGTTTTGCAGACTGTGTTATAGGCTTCCTAGCGCTGATGGTCCTTTCATATAAAAAAACTTAACTTAAAAGAGCTTAACTCCATTTGAATAAACTTTATATGGTTTGGCTATCTACTGGCAACAAAATTAACAAAATTGCAGGAGACAAAAAATAAATACTCTCTCACCCAAACCCAGACCTGGAGAAACTGAGATGTCACTTCTTATGTACCTGATGCACAATATATATAAAGCCTGGCACCAGTTTACAGATACAAGAATAGTGTCTAGTTAAAACATTCCTTATAAATGACTACACTGAAATACAAGCATCTTAAATGGATTTTATGGAAATATTATGATACAGAACAATTCTGATTTTAATTTTATTAAACCCAGGAAATTTAAAATGCCCATAAAAATGAACATTATCCTTCTAAAAGAAAAACAATTACTAATTATGAGTTTGGCATTTCCTTGCTTAAAGCGATTTTTAATTTTCCATATACTATGCCCATTTTCTACATGAAATGAAATTGATCTTTACTACTTTGAATCTAGTACTAACCATTATGAAATCATATTAGACATTTCAGTGCCTGTGTCTCTAGTGCCCTGAGTGAGAAAATAACTTAGAATCATTTTACTCAGCTATTAAACAATTATACTCATGCTCTCTTACAGTGAAAAGGAGGCTTATAATTTCTATTACTAAACTTAAAATATTTACTATTTATTTTCACTGTGTGAGAACCTCAACATGACTGGTACAACAAAGATTCCAACTAATGTAATCTTTTCTGTGATACAACTCTATATTGTTTTCCAACTCAAACAAGATTTTAATTTTAACTATGCTGGGCCTATGTAACCTGTAACAATTTTCTACCTTAATATTCACGCTGCACATTTGAAAATTGGCAGTTATTCATTTTGCCATGAGCTAGCAACTAAAGAATGACATTTTCATCTGTGAAGAATGGCATAGTAAATCATGGAGTAGCAAAGTCAGGCACTCTCGGTGAAAGTATGTCCTCTTGCTTGCACCTAACAAAGCTAATGTTCAATATGGCTCCTCTTCACCATACAAATTTTATGTGAATTTTAATCTATTTCATTTCTAGAAAGAAAGTGTTTTAAAAAGCAGAAAACTAATCTTGTTAATAAAGATACCACTCAGCAGAGTCATACAGCAAAACACAGTTCATCTTCCTATAGACTTTTAACAAGTTGTGACAGCCTCACAGCCATCTATAAACACTGCTTCATAAATATTTTTGTTGAAAATAAAATAGGCAAAGTCTGTTTAAAAGAATACACGAATCAGGATTTTTCACAGCAAAGCCATAAAAAGTAAAATTTGTATATCCTGTCCTTCACTACAAAACTGAGGTCTTTAGTCTAAGTTGACATTCAGGTTTTTCCATGATTTGTAGGGAGAGACAGTCGCTTCTGTAATAGCATTAGATCTCTGATGTGGAATGAGGAAGGTTGCTATCAGGCTACGAGACAATCAATACAAGTGTGGGCAAGATTTACAGCAAAATAGATAAGGGTAAAAGGAGAGTCATTATAGCGTAGTTTCTGATGATTAAAAATGCCTTAACCCAGAAACAATCCAGGTTTTTTCCTCCATAAGAAACCGACAGGACCATTTGAATTGTTCCTGTTCAGATAAAGGTACCTCAACTTAGCCAATACCAGTTCTGCATATTTCTATCTCCTGAGCAGAGTTAACTATTAGCATACAAAAACATATTTAGATTTTTATATACACCTAAGTGACTCAGTTCTTTATGCTACTTTTTATAGCAGTAGTAGTTCTTTATACTACTATTTATAGTCCGTAAAAAATAAAGAATACAGAAATAAAATTTTGTTTAAAATTTGTATGTTTTAAGAACAGATTAAAATAAAAAATATAGCTAATATTCCATACCTGAGCAGTGGTTGTTTTGGATAAGAAGGTTGGTCACTGTTTTGGCATGGCTGAGGTTTTTTTGTGACTTGTTTATAAATATTCCTGGCAGTTACTCCAATCCATAGCATAGTAGAGAGCGTAGAATAATGTAGCACTATGCCAACCTGAAAAAAGAGGGGACAGGGACAGTTAAACAAGTTCAGTCAATGGATCAGTAAAACAACAGAAGTGTAACATAACAGTAAAACTGCATAAGTGTACAAGCAAATAGATTTTTTTAAACTGGATTTGTAAGGAAGTGCATAATCTTTTTCTTTCTCTCTGGTTATTTCTAATTAGGGAAAACACTTTAAAAAGCAGAAGGAATTTGTATTTAATCTGTCATAGATAATATCTGTGATACCAGGTGGTATTTTATGAAACAAAGACTGAAAAGACATTTGGTTTGTAAGAACCTGGTTAATGACAACTTTTTACACCTGGATTTAAAGTGATGCAAAGCTCAGCTTGTATGGCAAGCTTTGTTAGCTGATCACAACAATGCAATTTTTTAAAATTTAGTTTAAAATTTTTAAATTTAATGGTAAGGCAGCATTTTTGCTTGCTATTATTCTATAATTTCCTTTCATTTTTCAGGAATATCCTGCTGTAGTTCCCTCCCAGCTGCACGTAGCCAAGGTTGACTTCTTGTAATGGGATCAATGCTATTTGCCTAAAACCAGATTATTTTCAGATGTATTGTAAGGGACTTATAAACTTGGTCATACAATTTTTAAAATTAGATAATGTATCTTGGCATCCTTCCTTAAAAGGAAATAGAAACTCTCAATAGCGTTATTATCATTTTGTCTTCAAGAAACTGGTGTGTTTATCATATTGAAAGTAAAATAAAAGTACGAACACCTCTAAAATACTAGTATCTTTGTTACCTTAGTAATTGTTACTCATTACTATAGAAACAGTAATTGGTATTTTATCCAATCTCCAGTGCTTTATTACATCAGCCAAGTCTCCATCTGATTATACAAAATAAGGTTACCTTTGAAGCCATAACCTGACATTTTGCAGTGACAAGTAAAATATTGCTATAATTGGAAAGCATAAAAATGTTTAAGGAATATAGAGAATTGCTGAATAAATCTAACACAAATCTATTATAATGATTTATTTGAACCAGTGTTCATTTTTGCTCAACTTAAAACGAAGTAATTGATGAGTGAAGAAAAAAAAATCCATGAATTTTGTTTATATTTAGTAATATACCACAAACCTTGAAGATAGCAGTAAATATCAACAGAAAACCTTTTGTAATTTTCTCTGGGACTTGTCTGACACATTAGACAAGGGAGTATAAAGCCTTCGTAGTGGTTGTCGCTTGAGGTAAAAGTAGCAGAAATAAGAAAATGAGACGACTTTGTACCATCACAAGGCAGACATTGCCTTTTCAGTGGCTAGTCCTGCCTGCACTCGGCTCGTATGCAGCTTCCAGCATTTCTGTAGGGACGCAGTGAATATGACTATGAGCTGGAGGGGGAGTGAAAGACTAGGGCAGGAGGGAGGAGAAAGAGGGAGAAAAAAGAGGCGGGAACCATGAGAAAGAATTGGAAAAATTCTAGAGATTTGGTTCATAGCTTCTTTCTCATCTTGGCATTGTACTGCTACTGTATATTTGGTCATCACGCTATACAAGTATGCCAAAGAGTCCATAAGAATATGAAGAGCAGGGATTAATTTCATGTGACAAGGTACCTGCATGTGAAATTTTAACAAGATATACGCCCATGACCAGAAATGATCAGCCACTTAAGTGAATAAGATTGCTAAAAATAGTACAAGAAAGCAGTTTATTGGACTTCCAAGGAGGCATCTGAACCAAAATCATCGCTATGCCGTTCCTTAGTCACATTACTTTTCTTCACAGTATGCTCATAATTCAGCAGCTTACTGGACAAATTCAACAAACATGGACAAGAGACAGAAATGTTACCATCTTCTGTACTAACTTTTTAATAATATGCATCTTTCTGTCTCTCAAAAAAAAAAATCTACGTGCATTTCTTGCTTAAAGGAAAAGAGGATATATCCTGATGATACAGAACATCCTCGTGACTGACAGTTTTGAAGGACAATGGTGACAATCTGGAGATGAAACCTACGTGACACAACACAAATGTGGAATTTGGAACAGTGCACTGAGTGGTTATATTAAATTCCAAAGGAAAGGGTACCCTTTTCTCTGTGTGGTGATGATTTTATTTCTTGTTCCATCACAAAATATGCTTTCTGGACTAGAATTTTTGCTCTTATTCATCCACTAGTAATAATTAGTAAAGAAATGCTTATTACACCTCATCTTGGAAATTCAGTGTTTCGAAACAGTGGGCTTTTCTCTCTGCCTCTCCCTTCCCCTCCATATCTCCACGCCGACAGCAGTCATGCCACAGAGATGCATTTTCCTCACTGTTGCATTAAGGGAATGCTCTTTTGTCCCCTTCAGCAGGATCACCTCTTTCTAGCTCTCAAGCTAGCAAGGCATCTGAGTCCTATGCCAGAAATACATGAGACACCAGCTCATGACATGGAAGGGGAAGACAAGGCTCAAGAGAAAGGGGAACAAGAGAAAGATAGTTTTGTTCAGTAACCTCTCACTTCACTCTGTTAGCAAGTGCAAATCTTAGGTTTATGCACTAAAGGTCCAAGATACAAGTTTACCTATGTATATCTTGTTACTGGATTTGTGCCTCTGTGAAGCTTAAGAGGCCGATAATTAGATACCAATTAAATACCAAGGTGTTCACTTAAAACTATTTTCAGTGTAAGTGGAACTTTTGTATTTCACACAGAATTGTATGGGAAGGGTCAAGATTTCCGTACAGAACAAAGGATTATGATTGAATATATTGACACGATGACCCTTATTTTTAAGAAGGCTTTCCACTGTCAGGCCAAATGAGTCAGAAAGAATTTGTCAGGTCATATGCATTGAAACCAGCACTGCCCCTAAAGCTATTTAATAGCCACAGTTATATGGTGAAAATTGTCTTGTTTCCTTGGACTCATTTTTACCATCTCCTTTGCTCTTAGAATTCTTCTATTTGGGAAAAAGCACCAGCCCACTGAATAAAGGATTACACTTCTCTACAGTAGGAAGATGCTGCCTTTATGTGCTCCTTCAATACATTCCAGTACCTTAGAGCTAAATTAAGTTCCACACCATGGACTTACCATGGTAATGGCCAGAACACATATTTATGCAAAGCATTCTGGCACAAGAAGCTCTCTTAATCATCTTTAAATTGCACAAAAAATTATTTGTTTTCCCCTAGTTTTTAATTTAATTTCTTTTTTTTCAGTTGTAATCATATAAGATTCCAGCCACCTAAAGTCTTGCGCATATGACTAGCTCTGCTCTTGACTCTGCAGAGCTGAACAATGCAGCACCTTTCTCACCAAAGACCACTCAAAAGCTCCTAAATAGCATTCTTCTCTTGAGACACCCTAACTGGTAAACTTAATCACAACACATTAATTTTAAACACATTCTTAAAAAAAAAAAACATAGCTAGGGCAGAAAGAACTGATCTTCTCCTCTTCTTTCTATAATATTTTTGTATCTACAGGTCCTGCCTGAGATGTAGCACAGAGCTCTAGAACCTCCTTAGTTTAACAGGATTCAAATCCAAATTTTAGACTTCCAAGAGTAGCATGATAACTCCTGGGCTACTGGCTAGTATGGAACGGGCTTCACTTTTCTTGCTGAAGATTTACTGCCCTACAGAAAGGAATTCACAAGCAGTTTCACAATGACAGTCATTGGGAAGGAGGAAGATCTGAGCCTTGACAAATTTTACATGGAAGCTTTTATTTGATAAACCATATAGAAGGTTGTTGGAGATATGATGGAAGTGATCATGCCGTTCAGTAACTGATGACTAGGATAAAAAATTATGACTGTTTCATTCCCTAACTTTTCTGTCTCCTGAATCTTGCACCCCTAAGCCTATTCTTCGTGCTTCAACATGTTGAACTGATGATTTCATCCCCTAGCATCCGTAGCCTCATCGGTATGATCATGCTCTCCTGGAAAGTAGGGGCCATAAAACTGAAGTCTTTCAAACTGAGGGTACAGAATCAGTGCCTCCTATACATGGGGAGTGATTCAGCTATAGTTGTGTCTCCTTCCAACTCATTCCCTACATGAAAGGAATAAGCCTCTTCTGCCCTTTGAAGGAAAGTAATGTGAGACCTTAACTCTGGGAAGAGGCCGACTGCATCATCACTGACTCCATCAGCACTGGCTGGCTGAAGCAGCCTTCTGGCTAGCTTATTGACTCTGCTTAATCCTGTTCTGCTGTTCCTAACACAACCTTTGCCTTGAATGAAAGATTTTGCCATAAACTCAAGATTCCAGATTCTACATGAACAGCCAGCTTTAGTGACACCCAGAGTCAGGTATGTGGGTAATGTAAACGGTCTGTAAATATAACCTCATTCAGACAGGAAACCTGTGAAGAAGCAATCACCTCTTCCAGACCAGCACTCTAACATCGGTTTTCTTTATGAATCATAAAGACTGCATAGCACGTACACAAGTGAGACTGTCTATACAAAATCATGTCTGAAATAGGTATGCAGGTTTAAAACAGAGTTTTAGAGTTTTATATATTATTAAATATATTACATATTTTAGATATTTAGATTTTACTGTATCCGAAAACTCATTGTTGCATGTAATTATTTTGCCTGCAAGGGGATATGAAGGTTCTTTCTGCTATCTATCACATGAAATGGGTCTATTTCCATAGCATTAATTCCTGCTGCTTAAAATTAGCCTGGGACATCTAGAGGGAGAAGCTGATCCAACTGAAGTTATTTTAGAACCGCCCTCTTTGGTTAATTATGAAGGACAAAAATTAACTCAGTCTATTATTTCACTTGGGTAAGGATGTTGCAGTGAAATTTGTGTGAAAGTTCTAGGGTCCATTACAATACGAATGGTGGAGGTTCTCTGTCTTTTACACCACATTTCAGTTATTAGGACAGAAAATGCTTGCACTTGGAATCTTCCCCTATGCACTCAGGAAACAGAAAGTGCAAATTACACTGCTGCAGGGTGAAGCTGTGTTTTGAATTGTAGCAGATGGAAAGATACCTGTGCTATAGCAATATGGATGGTGTTACACATGGACTATAACTAATATTCTAGTGCTACTTGAAGCAGTAATATTTTCACAAATATATTTTTAGACTCTAATATAATTTTTTTCCAGAACTGAAAAAAAAACAGAAAAGAAAAAGGAGAAAGAGGAAAAATTTAGACTTGAAGGACACTAAGCCCCTAACAACTATATAAATATAACTTTCATTTGGCTGAGTGATTTAAAGAATTGCTATGTTCCATACATAGGAGAAAAGGAGTGCTGTGCACCCCACCGCCACTTACGCAAGCTATGGGAAACGTTCAAATACACAAGCTTCTAGGTCTGACCTCCCTATCTCTCCTAGCTTTGGTACCCTGAGTATTAATTCACAGAGTAATCCTCTCAGGCCTGTCTCAGGGAAGAGACAGGCACTGGGACTCAAAGAAGTTTGAAAAATGTTGCTGTCAGTAGGCAAGAAAGGATTTGTGATGGGGTGCAATGTTCTAAGAGTGAACATTTGTTCAGACTGTGTTACCAGCTATAGGAGTTTGTCTTTGAAAACTGTTGTATCCACTAGCCCTACCTAATTGCATCAAACAATTTCTACCAGGAACCAAAGGACTGTGTGTATTTTGTGTGTCTCATATCTTTTGTAAATTTTAACTGTGGATGATATTGTCTGTTGGTGTAGCATGGTGCCAAGGTAAATAATGAACTCTATGAAACTGATTACAAGGTATACATGGATGAATCCATTCAGTTTCTCTCAGTGTGCGTGTTTCATAGAATCATAGAATCATTTAAGTTGGAAAAGACCCTTGGGATCATCGAGTCCAACCGTCAACCCTGCTCTACAAAGTTCTCCCCTACACGATGTCCCCCAACACCACATCTAAACGACTCTTAAACACATTCAGGGATGGTGACTCAACCACCTCCCTGGGCAGCCTATT
>JAOXNO010000002.1:23429150-23445027 GCA_028565335.1 Limnodromus scolopaceus
TTCCCTCTGCAGCCCAGGATTCCGTTGGCCTTCCTGGCCACAAGAGCACACTGCTTGCTCATTGTCATTTTGCTGTCAATTTCCATCCTAAATTACTGGATCTCACACGCAAGAAATAAGAGGAGAGCTAAATGTGCAGGTGTGACAGACGGAAAGGAAAAGGAGCCCATTACAGAAAACAGTGCCTTTAGACGGTCTGAATTAAACGGAACGTCAGAAGTTCACTGAAAGCCACAGCTGCTTGTGGCACTACGGTTCTGCAAACAAGTACTGCAAATTAGACACGTAAACTACCGCCTCAGCGGAAGCCCAGTGTCATCTACACGCCAGTTCCCATGTGCAGTGGCACTAACCATGCACACAAGAATGAATAGGCATCCCAGCACAGAAAGAGCTGAAATGTGACAAAGTAGCGAATATGACAAAACAGTAAACTCTAACTCTGAAAATACTGGTATACATTTAAAAGACTTTTTTCTTATTTGTCAGTTTTAGGTTCATCTGGAAGAAGATTCAATACATTATTTTCCTGAGGTGAAACCTCCCCTTTGGAGATCTAGACCGTAATGCTAATATATTTTTTAATGGTGTTTGCATGCAGAGAGCTGATTTCCAGCACCATTACTTATGTATATGAACTTGTAGATGTACAAGCAGCTAATGTTCATGAGTATATGCAAATATTAAATCGGGGGGCAGGTACTGTTCCATTTACCTTCCAGAAAGGTCCTTACAAGTCACAGATGCCTTAGTAGTTATTATTTTGTTTCCTAAAGTTCCTAAGATTAATGGTACCAGTTTCTCCAGATGCATATTGTCAGTTCTAAAACAAAGCAGTTTACAACATATATAGAAAAGACCACCAAAATGAACAAATAACATATGAACAAGATGGCAAATATATGTCACCTCATCCTATTTCTCTTCAAGTACTTGCTTGTGTGTGTACCTCAATTAAAACTGCTCAGTCACTGCTTGTCCCACACACAAGTCCTCTCAGTCCCTTCCAGTTCACCAAAATTCAGTCAGAGGTGGAGTTACTTGCCACAGAGATGTTCTTACTGTCTCATTGCTACTCTTCCCTCAACCACAAGTGGAACAGAAGAGGAAAAGAACTCTGTTTTTTGAGCTGGCAGCTTTCTAGTGTGATGGACCTATGTTCTTGAGGCCATCTCTTGATATTTTGAAAAATTTTAAGTGTGCATGACTATACATTCAGTATACACTGAATTTACAAATTTAAAATAATTCTTTAAAAGTCTGTTAGCTCAGAACTGCCACTGAATTTCCACTCAAACACCATCTTTTCTCCCGTGTTTTCATTTGTATCACCTCCCCATTAATTCTTTTACAGATTGAACCTCCTGCAGTAGACTATTATTTACTGGAACTGGTAAGAACAATATTGGTTCATATTACTAGAGTAGTAATGTAAATACTGAACAATTTAAATAGAAATACTCTGGTGAAAAGGATAAAATATTTATTTCTAGCTTTCACTGATATAATCAGATTTTGGTATGCCAACAGTACACTTTGAATAATTTTATGTATTCATTTGCTTCAGTTCTGTGCATTAAGGAAACTGTTACATCAACTAATATAGTAGTAACAGTGCAGTTATTTAAATAAATAAGTATCTTGAGTATTTATTAAAAAAACCACCTCTGAAAAGTTAAAGTTGTGAGAAAGAAAACGCAGTGAAGGTACATATTTATGTAGCAACAAACAAAACCAATTTTACTTGAGGTGGCATCATTCAGTGTACTAAAGAATTAGCTTTTAATACTGTCAATGCAATGATCAACTAATCACTATGTTTGAACATCAGTATAAAGCAAATGCCGTATGTCCTACTGGAATACAGCTATTTTGCCTGCAAAAGAATCGAGAACAATCAACATCTTAAAGCTAATTCCGTTTAAAAAATATTCATTTTTTATTATTATCTCTTTCCTAATCTTGTACTCTAAATACGTGGTAAAACTTTTGAGTATCATAATGCATTGTTGCCAATGTAGAAAATCCTTTTAAAGAGTTTTTTTAAGAGTTTTGTATATTGAAAACTGATTTCATTAGAGATATATAATAAATTTATCTTGTCTGCTTTTTGATGATAATTAAACCTTATTGATCTGTCAGCCTCCCCTGAGTAATCCTCTGGGGAAGACAGCATGCAGAAAACAAAGTTATTTTTTTCACACAAAGCAGCACAATTGTATGTAACATTTTAAAAAGGTAGGTTTGATTTTATGTCCTAGAAGGGATTCAAACAATGATGATATTGAGAAATGGCAGGAATATCTACAGGAAAATGAATACACCCAGGACTTTGACCATTACAAACTGCTGACTACAAGTACAAGGCCAGTAAAATGGTGTCTAGTGAGAAATTGTCATTCATTCACCCTCATGAGGTGAATCTTTCAGCCGTAAATGCTGTCATAGTATACAAGGCACAATAGAAATTAGTGATGGAAATTAGTGACAGAAAAGACTTTTGATCAGCCATTCCATCTAACAATCAGAATTATAAAAAGGTCAGAGTCCAAATGGGACTGTTTTGCTTTTACTTCAGACTTCATTCCAAAAACCGACTGAAACAGACACATCTATACTGATCAGCTAAAACTCAGTATCAAAGTATCAAGAGGTATAGATAAATTACATACTAAAGGCAGCCCTGAGACATCTAATTGCAGATACTGAGAAAGCTGAAGAGAAGATACAGTGAACTAATAGTAAATATCTGGTACTTTCACAAAATCACAGCTGCTAAAAACAGTCTAGTTTGTGTTGTAAATTTTTGTAATCTGTCTACTTGTATTGGCAAATTAAACATTTATTTTTAATATATTGCTTGTAATCATATGACTTTAGAAAGTATAGTCTAAATGGTTTCTGTGTTTAAAGCAGGACATGAAATTGTGTTCCCCAAGGAAGTGATAGCCAAGCACCACAGAGACTTAGAAACACAAGTGCATTTATACTATATGTATACTACTATATGTTATTTATACTATAAATACTATACATACTACAACTACTATATGTTATTTATACTATAACAATCAGTTAGAGTAAGATTTAGATTCCTCTTTGGATTTAGATTCCTCCCACTTCAGCAAAACTAAATTTAAAAATTAGGTGCCAAATTTTAGGATGCTTAGGAGCACCAGAATATGGAAATTATCCATAGAGTTGGGTCTCTTTGGAGAGCTGAAAACACCGCAATGCACACTGAGGGGAAAAGCTGACGTTGCTGGAGGGCAGGACTGCCATGTGGCAAGACGTCAAAATGCTGGAGGGCTTACAGAAACCCCAAGAAGTTCAATGAAGAGAAATAAAAAGTTTCCTGTCTCTGGGACAGAGTAAGCCCAACAGCAGTACAGGCTGAGTGACAACTGACTGGAAAGAAGCTTGGCAGAAAAGGATCAGAGGGTCCTGATGGACAATAAACTGAAAGCAAGCCAGTGGTCAGCCCTTGTGAACCTCATACTGAGTCATATCAGCAAGAGTGCAGGCAGCAGGCAGAGGGAAGTGACTATTCCCTTCTCTTCACCACCAGTGAGACCAAATCTTGACTGGTGTGTCCAGTTTGGGGCACTTAAGTACAAGACGGACATTGACAAACTGGAAGGAGTCCAGTGAAAGCCACCAAGACAATAAGATGGCTCAAGACCTAGATTCTAGGTCTTTAATTTACATCTCCTTTCTCCCAAGAGTTGGTCCATTTTACTGGGCTCCTTTATAGTCTGGTTCCTGTTGCTCTCTGGTTGAAGCTGCACCACCAAGAATGCAAAATCCATTAAGCCAACAGAAAGCAAGAACAAATAGAAAGAGTTTGAGCCAGAGGTCTGATTTGTTACCAAGTTAGTGCATTTTGAAGGAGACAAGCCTGGATTTTTGTCCCCAGTAACATGCCAGTTTATGCATTTTCCAGAGTAAATAACACATGATATTAAGTGTAATTTAATTAAAAGTAGATGTAATCCAAGGAGATAGAATTAAAAGCCAGATCTTGCTCTTATGAGTACTCAAACTCCAAGGCTTTAGGCAAAAGATTGGCACATCCAGGAACATTCTGAAAAAAAGCAACCTTTTCTGAGAAGCTGGACTTGATACTGTCCATATGGACTAAGCGTTCTCTGTTAAGTGAGAAGTACGTGCCAGCTGAGGACTTATGTGAAGAGTATGTGCCTCTTTGCCAGACCTCTGAATGACAGCAGAGCTTAGAAATCTAGCTCTTCATTCTGGGAAGCATCTGTGCCCATGCAGAAGAAACTAATTCCAGGGAATTTTGCAGTTCCCACTACACCAAATAGTAATTTCACAGATAGCAGGTAAACTTCTGTATCACTTTCGAAGTCTTTGGTACTTAAGCTCTGCTAAGGTCTATTTTGTTGGTGTAAAAGTAGGTGTTAAAACACACAAAAAAACTGAAAAGTTCATTCTTAAACCTCTCTTTCTAAGCAGCCTGATTTTTCAAAGTACTGAACGACTTTTCCACAGCCTGTTACGAGAAAACCCTGGGTTCTGGGAAAACGTCAAATACTGTAATTATGACAACGTTCTAAATGACATGTCTGTAATGCTTCCCTGACTCATGAATTAATTTCTCAAAAGGCTTAGACAGACTGTTTAATTTGGAGAAGACCTGAAACATGGAAGTTTAGAAGACTGTGTTCAGAAATGAACTTTATGAACAGGCCTAAGAAATTCTGCGATTGTCTCCAATCACACTGAAAATATTGAAAATGTGGCTTTTGTAGCACTGTGATCCTACTAATTCAGAAAGACTTAAAAGATTCAGGGAATGTAAAATAACAGGAGAAAATCCTGTTAAGTCTTAGCATGATCCATTCCTAGTGTCTTGCCTCTCCTCAATTTCTCATTCACACACTTTTCCAAGGTTTGTTTCCAGAATAGTTTCCAATTTGCTCTGTTTTTGTCAGCTCAGTCTCTTCAGCCCTAATTATCACAGATAGCCATCCACTGAACAAATGTTACTTTTGCAAATAATGATTCCTTACACACGCAAAGAAAAAGACATCCAGCAAAAAAGCCACTTATATTGTTTGGAAAAATGAGATACATTGTGACAATGCAGGAAAGGAGTTGTCCGTGATTTTATGTTCATTTAACCTATCTTCAGTTTACAATTTAAAATGCTATATTTCCTAATCCATTTTATGTTAATCGAGAAGTGGCATACTTAGATTTGAGAATTTTATTAATGTTTATTTGAAGAAATTACTGTTGACAGCAGTCTGAGGGGAAAAAGGAAACGATGTATACAATTACAGTAATATTCATCACTACTAAATTGCCATTCTGTTCTAAGAAAAATGAAAGGAAGAACAAAGGACAATGTATGTCAAAATATATTCTGCAAATTTTTAAATTCAGTGTTGCTGTTGGAGAATTTTGTTATCTCCTGAAGAGTTTTTACTCAGATATACTATGGCTATAGGGCACTATATATACACACACAAACATTGTCTTAAAAAATTAAAATATTGATATATAGCTCAGTGCACAAAAGGGCAGAAATAAATAGTATTCATTGAACAAATACTTATAATAAGATATACTAAACTTCAGAATATATAAGTTAATAATTTTACTCTAAGACAGAAAATCATATTGCCGTGGTTCATAGTTCAGGACCCTAGAGGGCTTTAGCCACTTCCAAAAGAAACTGGTGTGTGACTGTCTCCCTTCCTCCTACAGATAACAGATGGAAAGACAAAACAGGAGACTGGTCGAAACTCACAGTGTGTGAAGGGAAAGGCAGGAATATAATTCGGGAGTTGAGTTCACAGTATTTTACTCCCACCCTTAAGACACACATTCAAAAGCTGATCGGAAAAAGATAGTGCTGTATTATGTATGACACTACTATTTTACTTCCATCAACTGGCCCAATCCCGAGCAGAGCGAAAGCGTGAGAGCAATGTGAGGAAAGGAGCTTGTACTTCCTTTCCAAGCCACCCTCCAAACTGTACTCGCCCTCTCGCATTGACGTCACTTGAACAACTGTCACAGAGAGAAATGAAATGGTTCTACATGAATCCTCTCACTTGAAGTATGCTCATGCTTATTAGTTATCAATCACAGTTGATAAATCCTTGATTACTGCCTTTCTGAAAAAGGTCTCTATGAAACCTTTATTTTAACCCTTTTATAGTACATAGGTAGAAGCAACTTTTATAAAAGCAGTTGAGGGAACTTTATCTTACTATTTAAAAAGATGACAAATCAAAATATGTGCTGTACTAACTATAAAATGGACAGTTGGATTTACTGAGGCTTCTATTTCATCTTGTTCCACAGCAGGATATACATTATTCTGATGGTAATGTAAACCTTCATCACTGTTGCTTTACTGCTGCTCTTCAGTTAACAGATGCTACTTCAGTTTTCTGCTATTACCCCAAAACATAATAATCAATTATGAATTTTTATGCTTCAGTAGATTAGGGAATTATAGATTAATAACATCTATGATATTGTAGATAATTTCATTGGCTACATACCATGTACTAGCTATTTTGAATTCACAGTCGGTATTTTAAAATACATTAGGTACTCAGGTGTGAATTAAGAAGATACACACAGGCACTTTATATTGTTCAAATTATAAATTAATAGCTAATTAGAACAATGAAATATTTTTCATTTCTGGTATGAGAATTGAACTACCCAGAAAAGCATACCCTCTATCAAACAAAACAATCTCTGACTTTATGCCACAATACACCAATTCAGAAATAACACTTGAATGAAAATGGTTGCACATAAGAAAGCTACAAAAGTTTTCCAATAGCTGTTTAGAAAGACAGCTGTTGAAAGACATATTCATGTGTATATATACATATACTAAAATGACTCAAGGGCAGGTATCTTTTTCCTTAAAAGTAACTGTGAAACATAAGCTAAGGAACATATGATATTGTTTGCTGCCATATCCATTGCAAAGCAAGGGTGAACCTAAGATTTTATTTTCTTGTCTTGCTCAGATAAAAATGGAAGACTCACACAGAAAAAAAAGCAAAGTTGAATTACCATGACAAAACAAACACAAGACCTAAATCAGAATTACATACCAGATGCAAAAACTGCAATAAAAGGTGCCTCAGTTGCCTTTATGGATGTAGAAAAACCAATCTGCTACCTCTTATCAGAGAGAAATGTACATTTGTCTTTACAAGCCAAAAATTAATCGTAGCCCTTAGGTCAATATTTGATTTTTGCAAACAAAATGAAACCATAGAACTGGTTGTTTGCAAGCAATTAGTTAACATTTAATAACTACTCAAAGTTTAAGGAAACAGGCCGAACCCCAGCACTTGAAGGAGGAGGAAGCCATTTTGGGTGTGGCATCTGCAAAGTCAATAGGTGCTTTCCTTAATGAATTTCAAAAAATATGTCAAAGCAAAATGATGTTTCACATTCAGAGACATGGCAGCTGGGGGAAAAAAGGGAAGTCACAGAAGCTGTGGAAAATGTGGTTTATTTGGTGTCATCAAGTCTTAGGGACAGCTTTTAAATTCTGAACAATTCTGGAGTGGGTGAAGAAAATGTTCAAGTACTCTGAGGGAAATCAGTTCTTACGAAGTGGACAATAATATCCGCATTTAACTTGTGGGTGCCACAGCCTTGTGCTATGATTGGCTGCCATCTGGGCTCCATCTGACAGCAGCAGATTGGTATTCTCTGCACACGTCCTCCCAATTCCTGTCGCCTCCGGTTGCTGTCCCTTACACACACACACACAATACATTGTTTACTCAAGGATAAACATTTCTGTAATGTACACAAGCAGCATCTACGGTGCAATCATGCACCCGCATTCAGGATCAATCTGGTATTAAAAGCACACATCTGGCTAATCTTTTCATAACTGTTTATAATAAATATTTTTAATAGTACATGCATTTTTTCATCTATATATGTTAGAAAGCTCAAATGTTTTGTTTGCTTTCCTTTATGCCCTGAATAATAATAAGTCATTATTGCATGTATAATCTTTTTGCTTTCCTGAAGGTAACTTTCTGTTAAGCAGGATAGTTAAATAACTGCAATGGGAACTGTAAGTGTGACTAAGAGCAGACCGAAGCAGGCTGATGTCTTAGCACTGCACAGAATTGTTTTTCTTCAGGAACAGCAATTTTGCAAGAAGGCTGTCGGCATCGGTACACAAACTAGAACTCCTACAGGATCAACAAGGACAGCACTGTCCTTACTTAAAAGAGCAGATGTTATTCCTCTCCGTTTATTAAATGATTCAATATTGCGGTATGCCTGCAACTAATTAGTATGATCAACACAGCGCAGGGCAGGAACAAAAGCAGACCAGCCTCTGAGATGTGCTGATGTAAAAGCACACAGGAGTATACATTTTTAAACGCTGTCCTATAATTTATAACCATTACTTACTAATCCTTCCTTGATGGAATTTTCATTTATAAGACTGAATTTAATGTCATTTCTGATTAGGCCTGTCTCTGGATATTAAAGCTGACCACCAGGTTTATTCACTTACTAGCAGTTAAATAACTTACTTTCTTTAAGACTGTCTTATACTAAACATTATAGAAAACAGAAGGTCAGTTACTGACAATTAAGAATGCCACGGGTATATGTAAAAAGAACATATATGCATGGCAAAAGAGAGACAGAGAAATATAGATATATTTGCTAAGTCATATACTTACCATTAGCACTGCAAAGTTACTGAAGTGTGTACTCTGAACCGTGGTAATATTGCCTGCAGAACTAATTATGTGGCACCCTTCTCCCCACCAGCCTCCATGTCCATCTAGAAGGTCAAAATCCCAGAAGGCTGCAATGGGGTCTATACCCCGAGCAAAGTGCCTCAATCCTATAGTAAGAGGGCTGGTGAGGTTTCCAAAACTGCACCCATCTGCAAAAGCAACAAACTGAATCAGAGAGATGGAGTGGAAAACCCTTTCTTGATGAATGCTGTGTAAAGAGATCTGACAGACTAAACTATGGGGAAAAAAGCAATACACATATATTCTCAACGGTTAAAATCAAAGGTAGTGCTCACATTCAGAAAAGTTTGCAATAGTATAAACAGTATCAATAGCATAAATGTGAACATTTGAGTCCCATAATGTGTCCAAATGATCTAATCATCTTTCACCAAGCAGATTCTTTTTTGTTTCAGATTCTTCAGTTACGACCAGTGTTACACTACTGCCCGTGTAACTGCAGAAATGGCTCAGTTTCATGGTACGATAAATAACTGAGACAATTCTGCACTTTGAAAATCACATTTAAACATTTTAAAAATGCTAATAGAAATGAGACAACTATTCAGTATCAAATTAAATTAGTAAAATTGCCTGGGTGACTAATTAATCAAAATAATGACTCACGAGCACATACAATATATCACATTTAGACAAAAGCCTTTAACAACACCTGTTTTACATTCATCGTGTCAGGAAGTATACTGGTGAGTATTGATACATGCAACAGGGTGCTATTCCCACTCCAAAAGCCTTATTTTTTTCAGTGTCTAGGAGGCTAACAGTGCAAATTTCATTTTAAGGAGTAAAATGAGGCTCTTTCCTATAGCACCATGCCTTAAGGAACAAGCATCTATAACAATGCTGTCAACCAACAGTAGTGCAAAATTTGCATTCTAGTCATACAGCAAGTGCATTTCTTCATTTGGAGGATAATTCGAATAAAATCATGCAGATGGCAACAATTGCAAACATTTGTACTAAAGAGAGACTGTTTCCAGCCTCTCAGCACACTGTATACTCTACTCCTCTATTCTCTACATAATCAATTATACTGTAGATTTAGATTAAAAGAAATAATGCATAACAGCTCCTCACCTATTTTAGCAAAAACAGCTGGTGTGGCAACCGTCCTACGTTTCCCATCATCTGCAAGATTTGATGAGTTTCCTGTGCTAGGAAAGAGTTTTCCATTCCGAAAGACAATAAACTGTAGCTTGCAAGTGGAGTTATCAACAGATTGCCAGGCTGAAGACTGAGAGAAGACAGACTGTGGCAAATGAACTGAAGCTACCGCTACAGCATTCTGTACAATGAGAAAAAAAAAAGAAACATTTAAAATGCAAATCACAACAGGGTTGCTTTCATGATGTTTTAAACTCCCCTACAAGAAATGTATGCTGCCTTCCTTTTCCAACAGACTGGAAGCAACCAAAGAAGCACGAGCTGTAACCATGGGAATAGGATTGGTACAGTGCATATTAAAAGGGAAAACGTTTTGATTGAATGTGAGAGTCTATATGGTCAAGCTCCCTGCTGCAGAGGTGAGAATGGTTCTTACCGTGCCTGCTAGAGGGTCCATCAACACTGCAGATCTGATTTAAAGAGACAACCTCTACCAGGTTTTCTCCTTCACTTAAAACAGAATCAGACAACTTACATTAAAACGTTTCTCTGAAAGGGTACTTAAAGAGTACAAAAATAATTTTATTAATACAAAAATTACATCAGCAGAGAGTTGCAAGTGCAGTAAACAGCACATTTTGTGAATGTGTTTTTCTTGCTTCATATAGGGAAAATCAGTTAACTCTGTGGTTAGTAATGCAGGATTAAAAAATATTACAAGCAGTAACGTAACGGAAGAAAACAAGACAGCACTAGGAGAAAATGAATGAAGACTGTCAGATCACTATAATGGCTTTGAGTCGTGAGTGTGTTATACACCCTTTTACAAGCAGCTAATTCCCTTACAGCAGAGCTATAAAATACACCAAACAATGTCTTCTGAGGACTTCACTCATCAAGCATTTTTTCCTGCCAAAGTAGCAAACTAATCATTAAAGACTGAGATATTTATAAGAAAAAACAAATGATGAGCAATGGGGAAATAAACTGGGAGTCTGTCTTGAGCCTTGACGTGAAAAGTGTATGTATTTAAAAACAAACAAACTACAAAATGTTCTAATTTGCATTTTCCCCAAGGGCAAAGTATAGCTTCTCTGCACATAATTTACATAGATTATCACACAGTTTGCTCATAGCACATGTGCGCTACCTCTGTGAGAAGTAAAACAATAATCTTCACAATCATGTAAACAAACATGACATTAATATATGTCCATGTGCTGGGAGAAATATACGTGTGAGAGAGAAATGTACAACAGAGATCAGCAAACTAAAAAACGTATAAGAAGCATCCAGTGACCTCAGGATAAATATGGGAGAAAAGAATAACTAGTCTGTGGTGTCACTGCGATGCTTAAATAAACAGATAAAGGCTTCTGTTTTCTCTTTATTACCGTGTATAATACCAAAGGTTTTGTGATTTTAACAATAAAAACACCAAAAAAATCCCTTTTAAAATAAGTATTCAATCTAGGTGATGCCCCTTATTAAAAATACTCAGGAAAAACCAGAACAAATAGCTACAGGAGATTTCTCCATTAGATTTTAAAATTACTATGAAGGCTCTAATTGGAATTAACTGAGCTAAACATCAAGCATTTGTCCTTAGATTGTTTCCACTGCCTAATTCACTAAGGCTGTCATAATATCTCACGCTTCTGAAAAAGACATGTTTTACTGTACCGTATCCCAAAAAAGCTGTACATGCAGAACCTCTGAAGATGCCATTTTGGCCATAAAATTGTAACCAATAAGTATGTACAGAAATTATTAGAAGTGTCATTTGTCCAACCCCGGACACTGTTGAGGACTTACCTGGAGATGGACAGAAGTGTAAGAGAAGTTACAGTGTGATTAACTTTATATTTATATTGGATTTTTATTATTATTCTGTGCTGGAAGTAGCAACCACAATGACATACTGAATAACACTAATTATACACAAAAAGAGAAAGCTAGAAGCATCTGAATAAGCTTATCATAATGAAAACAACAGCTAAAGGCACTGGGATAAGCAAAAATATTCTATGACTTGACAAAAACAGTCCTACACAAACCAGGGAAAAGAACAGGTTTATAGCATTTTTGCTAAGAGGGAAAATGGTCTAATTCATTGCGGTTCTCTAATTTCTCCTGCATTGGGACTTACTGATACCAGTTGGAAAAGTTGATAGCGTAGACAGAGCTTGGCTGTGGGGCTGGGGGGGTGCAGAGCAGAGGCTCCAGCCATCTGGAGCACAGAGAGCTGGGGTGCAGGCCTGGTGACAGGGTGCGCAGCTGAGGAACGACCAAAGTGATGTCCATCCCTCACCCCCACACTAGAGCCCTGTCTCTGCCCCCTTCACAGCGTAAAAGAAAGGATCCCAAACACAGTGTGATCTTATCCACAGACTTGAGCTTCGCCTCACAGGAGCAAAGTGAAACACGGTGAAGAAAAGCTGTACACAGCCTGCAGACGGATGTCGTGTGGACTGACGGCACTCCTTGGGCTGACCGAGAAAATCTCACACATGCAGCAACACAAGGCCAAATTTCTGGCAACAAAAAGACACATTTACAGAAAACGATTTTCTCAGTAGGCTTCAGGAAAATGTTTTCCCCTATTTATCTCCTCAAAATGTACCAAGAATATGAATACCCATAGCGTTGACTATGTAATAATACACGCTAAATAATGTCTACAGTCCCTTCCCGGCCTACAGTTTAATTGTGAATACTGCCCTATGGATACCTGTTGCTTCAAACAATTTCTCTTCAGTGCAAGCAGTCTGGGGGGATGAAGAGCAAAGGGACAGGGCTATTTCTTGACTGGACAAATGTACACGTAAAGTCAAAATACTTGCTACACATCAAATATTTACTTTATATAGAAATTCCTCAAAATTAAACATCAAACTGTCTGCTAGAGCAACAGGACTGCCAACAAGCTCCTGTGCTAGGGTATTAATAAAAAATGCACACATTGAGAGTGCCCACACATCCGCAATGCTGTTTAGAAATATGAATAAATATTTGTGAACAATTTTTACATCTAAGATACGTGACAACCTTCTTGCAATAGCATCAGATATTATTCAAATGAGAGGGATGATCTGAGCACTCAGGCAACCCTTCTTATTGTGGTAGAGAATGGACGGAGCCTAACTGGAGGCTCAGTCTTGGATTCTGCTAATCTCATGTGTAGTGATGAATAAATCAGTTCACTGTTTTTGCCTCAGTTTCCCTTGTATTTGATGAAATAAAAATGATGGCATCACTTTTGCTGTCCGAGGTGCTCCTGAGTTCAGAGATGAAACACAACATAGGAACAGATTATTATTAATACCAGCGATGGTGACATCAAATTTCGAGTGAATGATTGTGCTTCAGATGTTTCAAAATCCACATAAATAATGTAATTTTTAAAAATTTACCTGGACACCATATCACCACGTCACATAACTGACATTTCTGAGCATGCTAGTGGCAGCATTTTAGGAAGCTGCCCTACCTCTAAGAGGTGGAGAAGGAGCACTAGAGACAGAACCACCATCAAATATCCTGCACGAGAGCTGCAGCTTTGCAATGACACAAGTCAGCACTGGCATCTAATATTTTCCCCGGAAAAGCTTAGAGTCTGTGTCAGCAACTGTGTCAGGATTTAGACATTTTGTGAGTGTTTTCAAAACATAATGTCAATAATCCCTTCATGACTCCATTTCACTTTTAGTCCTATTAACTGGATTGTACTGGCATTCAAAAAGGAAAACCTGAACACATTGTAGTTTTTTCTAAGGAATATTCTTTTGCTGGAAAATACTAGTGTTTTAAAATGAAAGCTATCCACACAGACCCACCCATTTGTGCATAAATGTGATAGAAATGATGCAAATTTCAAAAGCTCCCAGTTGTCTTCCATGTCATCTGCCCAGATATTAAAAAGTCTGCTGTGTGACCCTGCAGCCAGGGCTTTGAGAATTTTCTGGGAGGGCTCATAGGACTCCTGGCTCTGAAGACTTCTTGGAACCTGGGAAATTTTCCAAAAAGCCAAATGAAAGGTTGTTTTAAGCACTCTGAATCATAATTTGGAAACTATGATTTTGTAAGTACTTTTGAAGTTTCATTTTGTTTCCATTTCAGAGCTATTTTTCCTCTGTGTGTAATTTTTCAAATTATCTGATGAACAGAAACAACACAAATAAATCCAAATGGATCCCAAAAGTTTTAAATTTGAATTGAAACCTTATTCTAAAGAGGAAATGGTCCTCATGATATTGAGAGCTACAGACTCTTGACATTTTTGTAGCTCAGGCATGTGTAACCCTTATTAAAAATGTTTTAAGGGAAAAATGCAAGATTTAAAGTGAAGTTCTTCCCCAGGCGGTTTTATTCTGGTCAGCAGTCCATTCTTTATAATCAATGCTAGCATTTACAAGGAGTTTTTAAGTGTTTAGGAAAGACAGCCTCTTGCCTTAGTTGCCTTTGTGATATGTTGGCCTTTCTACTTTAAAGACCTGCTCCCATTTTGAACATTGCTTCCCCAATATCTTGTTATATTTGTCTAAAATTTAGCATAATATTGAGAGACCATACCCACTATCAGACAATCATTATCAAGGATGATGCTTGGTAACCCCTGTGGAGTGGCATAAAGCAGATTATTTTCAGTAGCTCTTCCTTGCTTATGCTTTGATACTAGATCGATTTTGAGTTCAAGCACAGTATTTCTTTTTGAGATAATATACATTTCATCTAATTTTGAGCCCTCAGAACAGTCAAGTATATATTTCCAGTTGGCAATTTCCTTAACTTAAATAACGGCACCTTAACAAGAGATCAGAACAAAACTGGAGGAAAAAAAAAAAAAAAGATGAGTAAATGAAATCATCTGAACACCTGGCAGAGAACTGGAAAAGCAGCTCCACTGCTTCCAAATTTTAAAGAATCTGGTGAGGTATTTCATAGATTCAGATGCAGGACACCACATATGATATTAATAAAGATACAAAGATCTTGCCAAAGTAGGCACAAGCTATATAAAGCTACAGCAGCAATGAACAAAAAGTAGAAACTAAGCTCTACAAATAACAGCCCGTATTACTGAATGCGTAGTGACTGAGTTAACTGCATGGTCATCATAATAAAATCAAGCAAATAAATTGTTTATGCATATACAACAGATTTTATTTTGGCCCTCAAACAAGACAGCAGCTCCTTAGAAGCAACTTAAGATTTCAGTTTGAATTTATGTGAAAGGTTTGGTTGCTAACATAACAAAAAAGTGCAAAATTGTTTTTTCAGATGTCTCTCCTGGCAGATATTTAAATAACATTATTTTGGAATTATCTCAGCACATGATATACGAGATAAGGACAGGCATTTGGCCCACCACTGTGAGGCTTTAGGTGGACTGTACATGAGTACTGATCTCTTTTTCTGACATGAAAAGTACCAATGAAAAACCTCCAAAATGTACACTATCTTGGAAATTGCCAAATAAAAGTTTCTGTAAAAAAGATAGAAACAATGCCAGTTTGAAGAAATATGGTTATACAAGACACATACTCCATGTCAAACAATTTGACAGGTCCTAAAAGAAATAGGATTTTACTTTATTTTTTTTCCCTTTTTTTTTTTTTTTCGAATGGGAGAAGATGAAGCAAGCGAAGTAGGAGATCCCCCGCCATGTTAAATAGTCTACATAATCTTCCTCCTGATTTGCCACAAACTAACTTTCCTTTTTAGACTGCTGTTTAAACAAAAGTATGGAAAGGCTCAGGGCTGACTAGCAAGTGAAAAGCAAAATTTATATAGATTCCCAGAGAGAAATGAAGAGATACCTCCAAAAATGCAACATAAAATCACCTGGCTGTTGAGATGAAATTGCTAAGCATGCTAGGATTAGAATCATAGAACAGAATCATAGAATCATCTGGGCCGGAAGGGACCTCCAAAGGCCATCTAGTCCGACCCCCCCGCAGTCACAGGGACAC
>JAOXNO010000002.1:23448673-23465085 GCA_028565335.1 Limnodromus scolopaceus
TTTCTGCATGGTCCATAGTTTAATAGCTATCATACATAAGATACATAAAGGACAATTAGGAATGGGAACAAAGAGAAGATTTCCCACTACTTGGACAAAGCATTAACAAAGAGTTCTCTAAAGGCACAGAAACACGATGTGATTTAAAGGAGAACGGATACTAGGTGGCTTATACGCATAAGAAAAACCACTCTGTACTAAACAAAATTCATATACATTTTAATAGAGTACAGTACATACCATTAGGGATTTTATAATTTTTCAAAAGTATTAGATAATTTGTGTGTATCCATTTATTGAATATGAGTACACAGTGATGCAACCATTAGGTAATATAGTAATTCAAAATGACTGAATATTGCAACTATTTAATCATACTAGATGATAGGATTTCTAGCATCACTGATGTGGTATTCACACTTAGTTAAGCTAGATAAATATAAAGTTCATTTAATAACATAAGTGGGAATGTAGTGAAAAAGATTAATTCAGAAATTTTTAATAAACTATTTAGATAAAATTTTCCTGAGGCAAAGTGAGGTTCTACATTTCATATACTGTAGAGAAGTCCAAGTATCAAGTGTTTTTCTGGTGCTGTCTTTATAAAGATGACTGCAATGAAATGCTGACACTGCTGCTTGATGACAACTGAAACGTTGTCCCTGTCTGATAATGAAGGAAAGCTGAAACTGCTGAAAATAATTTTAGCAATCTGGGTCTTTTAGGAAGTGAATTTAAAATTCCACACCATGAAACAACTCAATATTCTGCAGATTTTGAATGATTTGGATATTATCCTCAGGAATGATCCCTATTGCCTATCACCATTAAGCAACTCAGAGCCAGCATTACTCTTGCAAGCCATAACCTGGGCAAGGCACACGTTTCTAGAAGTGGATGTGAGATCACTACGTTCCTTGCTTTGCTATGTAGAGACAGTTAAGTATTTGAAAAAGAATGGTGGTAAGATTGCCTTTTCTTCAGTTCACATATGTACAACCACACTTTCCTTCACCCTATTACAAGATTCAACTTCACTATCCTCACAATAGTCAAGAAAATACACCTTCTGAGGAGCAAATATGATTTCTTCTGTCCTACTATTCCCAAACTCAGTTTTCCATTTTGAAAATCTGATATAGTTTAGTCTCCGACTTGCCAAAAAGTTAATCTGCTTCCTGAATTTCAGTCACTCAGTTGATTTATTAGCTTCTACAGTAGAGTCAGAAAGCATGTTTTGTAAGAATAAAGGTAAAAAAAGTGAGTAAAGTGAGTATAGTTACACAGGCAAGAGAGAGGTTCTGAGTCAGAGAAGTGTCTTCATATTTGGATGAAAGTATCCACGTAAGCCAGACCCTTGAGTTACATGGTGGTAAAGTGGATGTATCTCAATGATGGCAAGTGACATTTTAAGAGAATTCTTATAATTGAGATGTTAAGCATGAAGAAGACAGGCACTCCGCTACTGCTGATCCCTGTAGTTGTCAGTAGCTGCTGCTCACCAAAACTCCCCGACAAAATCCCATACCCTGCTCCGCGAGTCTTGCACACATCTCCATGATTATGGTGCCCCAAGCGCAGACACACACAACAAGACTTTGAGCTCAGTGTGACGATGAAATGATAAAGTCAGAATTTCACCTTTAAAGTTCAGTTCTGGCCTAATGCCGTGCTGAACACCTAGTTAGAGCAAAACCAAACATAGATTTAGTACATATGTTTTGGTGTGAAATAAGAGACAATAGTTATCAAAGGGATTTGTCCAAGGCTACATTTAAACAAGCTAATTATCAGCACTAGTGTGCCACAGTGGTGATGTGAGACTTTGCTTTTGTTTTTCTTGACAACCAGACAGAAGGGAAGAGAGGAAAGGAGTCCATCTGGAAAGTAAGTTGTCAACTCGCTAAAGAGTAGTACCCTTTTCCAAGCCATTCTATTTTGTGGTTATAAATAGAAAACGGATATTGTCTGAGGAAAAGTGCACTCCCCATTACTTTTTTTTTAAAGAAACAGTATAAATTGTTCTTCTTGCAAGTAATATATTTGCAGATACGTTTTTCACCAACAATCTAAAGTCATGAGGAAGCTTTGAAAATGAAACATTGTGGGATGCATACATAAGTACATTGTATATATAGTTCATGTGAAAATCTGTTGTGTCGGACTTTTGGTTCAGCCAGAGAGCATTCTGAGCCAAATAGAACACTTTTACCTCCAGGTGAATCACATGTACTCTCATTGTCCTCGTCATAAATTACTGGTTTATCTGGACAGACTCCTTAGCCCAGAACACATCTGTTCTAAAAAGCGCTTAGTGACAATCTATCTTGATTCATTCTAAATTTTTCTAAGGGATTTGTTACAGCGTTATGTGAACATCAAAAATATTTGCTAGCATTATCCACAGTAAAATTCAATAACAACCACAATGGAAGTGAGGTCTGAGTGAACCTTCCATCAGACCATGTCTCCACCAATCTAGTGATTACTTTCTCAGTCCTGTCAGTTGAAGAAGGTTGGAAGAAACCTACGTTTTATTTCTTAACATTTCACAGATGATAAGAAACCACCTAGGCATATATGCAAATTTTCCTTTGTTACCGCAAAAATAATCACTTGACAAAGTCAATAATAAGCATTTCATTTCTAAAAGCTGACTGAATTAAAATCTTAATTCTCTAGTAAAATGACTTTTTGTAGCTCAGCTGCTGCAAAACAGTTATGACATTCCGATTAAGGTTTTAAAATACTAACATATATTATCAGTTATCATCAGTCATCACTACATGAAAACTCATCGTTTATATTGGGTAGGGATAGTGGTGTATTTCTGAGCCAGTATGCATTGTATTGCTCTCACTCAAGTGAGCACCTTCAAGTTGAGATGCCAGAGAAGGTCACTTCTTGAATAGTGCATGAACATAACTGAGGTCTTAACTAAACCCAGGAGAGCATCCTCTCATTCCCATTCAGTGACTGCTGAGAATGATGACTCCTAATATAATATAATATATTTCTAATATAATAGATTCCCTTAAATACTCCAATAGGTGCTAACCTAGCTAAAGTTAGATGGGATGAAACTCTTATAGTAATAAATGAAGACTGAGGACTAAGAACTTACATCAGTTTTCTCTGCACATTTCTTAGGTGAAGCAAAAGGGAATAACAATACTTTTCCTAATTCTTCCAAATGCAAAGCTGCTTTCAGTTTGCAACGTACCACGGGAGCGGATGGAGAAGCATAGCTTTTTTATTTTGCTCATGGCTTTTGAATTAATACAAGTTTTCAAGTATTAGTGCTGCAGGGCCTGTATACTGAGAAAGCAACAGCAACATGTTCATTAAAAGTAGTGGTCTATATGTGTTCATTTTTTAAAATCTTGTAAGTTAGTTACATAAGCAGCAAATTTGCAATTTAATCAGTAGAAAATGAATTATCTTACATTGTTATATGTAAGCATTTGCAACAGTTTGAATATTTTTGGTCTTCCTCTCTTGCTCTACTGATTTTCTAATCCTCTTCAGTAAAGGTCAATTCTTCTCGCATCAGTATATTTAATGTGTTCACAAATTTGTACCAAAGGGCTATATTCTAAAAAGTTTCATTTTATCAGTCAGACACATCAACAATGTGTATAATTCAGACTTTCTCAAGGGCTTGCACTGCCAAATTTGACTGATTTCAAGTGTGTTACTATTCCTGCTGAATCACTTTCAATCTCCTATTAAACCGATATGCTTTTATTTTAGGCAGTAGCAATGTTCATTTTCTAACATAAAAACTTAATATGTTCACCATTTCACTATCTTTTTGTTCTGGGCATCCCAGCTTTACTTTCTGCATTAAATTGGATGGGAGTACTTTGCTGAATCCTGCATATGCATTTCTGGACTCTTAGTACAGCTACTGCCAGATGCTGATATGAGTACCTGAGTGTATGAATTAATTATTTAAGAGTGAGGATCTGAAAGAAACGTGCTCAAGGAGGGAAAAGAAAAGAAAATCAATACAGAAAAAAATTGAGTCTCTCATGCCAACTGAAGGACATCATGTGCGAAATTAATAACTGACACTATTAGCTGAAAGACAGTGTATTTGAGAAAAACTGGCAAAGTCCTAAACTGTCTGTCTCAGCAATGAGAAAGACTGAGTTTTTTTTATCATCAGGAATTCTGCGTCCTGGAAGCTCTGTATATCTCCAATGATATGAAAACACTGCTTCCAAGGGCACAGGCTCTGCTAAAAACTGTATTCCCCTTTTTGTCTAATTATTGTCTAACATAAGAAGTATTTTTATAGCAAGTATGAGGGCCTAGATAAAACTAGAAAAGACTAATTACCAAACTAAAGAATAAATTTTGATCCTACTTCCCCAACTACAATAGACTTACTGTATTTTATTTCTTTCATACACATCACCTGAAAAGCAAAGGTCTTCTCTTGAAACGAGCATTAAGTAAATATCTCAACTTTAACAAAATTAAATAACTTCAGTTAATGTCCAGTTTTCTTCCATACACAAACAGACAGAAAAAAAATTGATTGGCCACTTTGTGCTCTTCTACGATTCTAAGTTTTGATATTCCCACATTTCTTCAATAGCTCTACATTAAAAATGCAGTAACAAATACAGTTATAAATACTAGTTATAAATATCTCACAGTCCATCTCTTAATTTTATCACCTTGTTGGGGCACTTTGAGGGACACATTAAAAACATATTCTCTGTACAGTTTTGATGTCCTCTAGCTTTTTAGACTTTTTTCTTAATGTCTCTGTTCAGAAGCAATAAGCCAAAAATTATGCACTCTGCATGTCTGAACAACAGCATTTTCTTGCTTTGTAACCTTGACATGGAGAATGCAAGATACTTGTACTTGCTAAGCCGTGGTCTATTCAGCATCATTGTGTGAGCATTACTCACCAAATGGAATTAAAAACTGCACTACAGTTACCATGACAACCAGCTGTCTCCCACATACAGCATCAGTTTGAATTCGTGCAGACCATTCAAACAATGATTTAAGTCAACAAATTCAGTAATACCCTAAGGTAAAAATTTGGTTAAGAACAAACAAATATTTTCAGTTTCATACTATTACTTAGCTCAATACATTAGTTCTAAGTATGATTTGGGAGACCTTCAGAAAGGTGCAGTGACTTCTCTTAGAAATCAAAGGCGAATGGTGATTTTCTGGTCAATACACAGTCGAGGACCACTGAAACCCTCAACTCAGTGAACATGTAAGAAGCATATGGAGGAGAGAAAGCATAATATTCATAGATGAGTTTGTAGGAAAAATGCATTAGAATATTTATTTAATAATTTTTTAAAATCTACATTTGAATAATGCTGTTGATTACCTTGGATAGTATCGCTAACATCATCAGTGTATGTTCACTATACAGATTCTTACTAGAAAATAAAGTGCAATCCACATTCATCCAAAACTATCAGCCAGCACTTGTCCATTAGGAAAAACAGTCTGAAACTTGGAACACAATTTCTGGGCTGGAAAATTCTAAAATAAGTTCATTTACTAGTAAACTTTCGGGGTTTTGTTTGTTTGTTTTGTTTTGTTTTTAATAATCAATTTACACGCAAAGGGAAGGCCCAATTGCTTTACAAACAGCTGAGACATAGAGACGGAAGAGCAGAAAAACAAATTTATATTATATTTACAGTATCTGGTGAAACATCATACAATTGCATGTCTGGTTATCTGTCTGAAGTAGCCACCTGGCAGTTTTCAGATCCTTTTGAGCACTGATCATGCTTTCAGTAGAGAATGGTGGGTTTTGGTTATCATTGCATACCATGGCAATGATGGCCAGGTCTGCTTGCAGAACAGTAGGATGGATTCTTGTGAAGGGAGGGAAAACAAGAACCTCCATAACAACATAAACCCCACATATTAATTGTGTATTTATTTATTGAGTGTGGGGAAAGAGAGGGAAGTAAATGCTGAAAAAAAGATGGTTCAGTAATTAAAAATGCAATGCATGGTCACACTAAAGGTAATAACACTATTTTTTATGTAAGAAACCATAAAAAATTCAAAGCCAGAAAATTTAAATAGTGTCTATATTTACTAAAAAACCTGCTAACGTTACATACTGAAGTATGTAAATATTAATGATACATCCTGCACCCACTCGTTTTTCTAGAAGCAAGTGCCACAACTAAACCTTACTGCAGATTCCCCATTTGGTATATGGCATAGCACTTGTTGCATCACAGAACTTAAAACATGTCAGAAAAGAAAACTGGACGAAAAAGTGTAATGCATTTAAAATTAAAACATTCAGAGGCTATAAGGAATCTGATGCTATTATAAGTAGTTTTCATCTGTAATTAAGAGTTATCGAATCATAACCCCGAGGAAAATATTAACAATAAAAAGTTTTAGCTTGAATATAGTTTGCATGGGAATGCTGGCCAGAGGACAAAGATAGAAAAATAAGTACGGTCATAGAATCATATCTAAAAGATGGAGGAAGGAAGTAGCACAGAAATGCATTCAGTCCTGGATCACTGTGGACACATTTGTTATCGGTGACAGGCAATGTGAAATCAAGCACAAACTGACATCAAACCCTTCTTTAAGGTTACACTAAACTGAACTGACAGGAACAATACATGCAAGAAAGAAAAAGAAATTGATTTCTATATAACACTTTGATCCTTAGCAATGGGAGCCCATAATGTTCAAATGTAAAAAGAGAAGAATTCAAGGTAGAAAGCAAGAGAAGGATTAAAATATAGCCTGGGGCTCCAAAGCCACAAACCCAGACAGGAACAAATTTTTTGCCCACAAAAAGGCTGCACAATCAAAGGTAAATGACAATGGGAAAACAAATATGATTGTTACTGGAATTTAACAGATCTGTAATAATCTATTAACTCCTAGATTGAGCTGCAAAGTAATATCATAAAATTAAATAAAATACAAATTAAAAGTAAAACAAGATGACAATAGAAGCAGATGTGATTCATTTTGCCCTGAAGCTGAGCCTATGCCCTTGTGCCATAGACGCCTTAATGGGGTTAAAGTAGCATTGCTAACAAATAATGCATGTTTTCTATTATATTTCAAAAAAGTATTCACAGCACCATTAAAAAAAAAAAAAAAGATGATGATTATTTATTCTAAAGTTAGGGAAAAGGTCTTTCAGATAACAATTTAACAAAAAAGAAGTACAGTCTCGCCACTGTGTTCCTCTAAATGCAATGGTGAGTCCTCTAAAATAGGACTCACCAAATTTTTTGAATAAGCTTGCCAAATCCACGCTTCTTGGATCAGTAGACTTATGGGTGTGTCTGTATTAACCTTTTAGCTTAGCTTTGGAACCCTGGTCTGATATTCAGGAATTATTTTCATCCTATCACATTCCTATCTGAATGCCAATTCTCAAGACAAATCTCCTGATGGGATCTCCGTTGTCAGCATTCACAAAGTACTCCCACAGCGCACAATGTGGATTTCATTTGTTTCTGGGGCCCAGATAACCTCCAGCAACCCTTGCTAACCCAACAGCTGAAGAGACTTGTGATGAGTTTTTGTCTTTACTCTATTCCTAACTAATTCCAAACTAATGTTATGGCAGTTTCAGCATGCAGAGACTTGAATAACCCTCTTACCTACAGAGCTTGGCATTCCCTCTCAGAATATATCGCTATCTGCACGGCTGGATCACTGCTGAAAGCAGACAGAACGCCTCAATTCTACTGTCAGTCTCATAGTCCTTATAAACAGTAACCTTTCCAATGTTTTAAAGAATGTATTAACCTGGTCACATTTTAATCTTATCCTGAAATATACTTTCCTCTGAAGCAAGGGAATGGCAATAATTTAAAAATGCATATTTTGAAAAAAGTTGTGATGTCTGGCTAGTTAGTGGATTGAATCAATGAACTGAGTAAACAAAAAATATTTATTTTAATATGAATAAAAATATTTAAAATATAATATTTAAAATTATTTCTTTTATTCTGACCAGTTACTTTCTTCACAGATATACATAAAGGATTTGATACAATTTCAACTGGCACTTCCACTCATACAGTGAAAATAAGATTTTCTGTTATGGAGATAATAAAATATGATATTTTTAAGACTTGGCTGACTGAAGCAATTAAGCCAATTCAGACTCTGTGTTTTAGATAGGTGAGTACATAATGAACTGAGAGTTCCTGAGAGTACTCCATAATTGTCTAAGGTGGAGAGAAGTGGACAGTAAAATTGAGTCTGCAGGCAAGAATTGTTGTATGTACCAATTTGAATATATAAAGCAAAACTTTTGCATTTATTATCTGTGCATTTCACAGATGGCTTAGAATAGAAGTTATAAGGGGCTACAAAGCTGGGGTTTTTTTCTACTTAGGCTTTTGTATCATTTTTTCATTCATGATTTTAAGAAGAGGCATCAGAATTTGTCGCCTTTTCAAAAGCTTAACCAGTCTTTACAATCTAATATTGCTCACAGTGCTCTTCTGCTACTTAACACATTTCTGTTGGTTATGGTTAACATAAAATCCCCACCATGATGTAAAACACTTGTTTCAGTGCAGGTCAGAAACACTTGCTCCATAGCTTGCTGTCTGGCAGTGATTCTCTCCAAATAAAGGTGCTGCAACAAACGGGGAAAAAATCATAGAATCGTAGAATGGTTTGGATTGGAAGGGACCTTAAAGATCATTGAGTTCCAACCCCCTGCCCTGGGCAGGGACACCTCCCACCACACCAGGTTGCTCAAAGCCCCATCCAGCCTGGCCTTGAACACTTCCAGGGACGGGGCACCCACAACTTCCTTGGGCAATCTGTTCCAGTGTCTCACCACCCTCTCAATGAAGAACTCTTCCTAATATCTAATCTAAATCTCCCCTCTTTCAATTTAAAACCATTACCCCTCATCCTATGGCTCCACTCCCTGACAAAGAGTCCCTCCCCAGCTCTCCTATAACCCCCTTCAGGTACTGGAAGGCTGCTATGAGGTCTCCCCAGAGCCTTCTGTTCTCCAGGCTGAACAACCCCAGCTCTCTCAGCCTGTCTTCATAGGAGAGGTGCTCTCTTCTCCTGGAATAAGGAATTCCATCCATCACTGATTTTTCTCAAATATATTTTCTCTTTTTCTACCATTGAAATAATGTCAGCCATATCTGCAATACTATAGCTGTGTACTCAGGTTTTAATTCTGAAGCACTATAAAGCATTAATATCTAAGACTTTTCCTTTTAATGAAAGAAGGAGAGAAAGTCTCAAACCAGTGAAAACATTTTATGAAATCTGTGGCCTGATTATGCAATGGGGCAAGCACCCACCGTTGCACTTCTGCAATGACCCTTTGCAAACCAAACATCTACCTACTGGGCAACAAACTAATATTTTAGACTTTTAAGACTGCATCATGGTCTTCAGGCCTAAAGAATTTAAAAAACAGTGTGCTTCTCATTAATGCAATTACTATATTATTGTGAGTTATTTAATTATATTTCTTGAAAAAGATTAATCTTTTCACATTCTTCAGTATATACATGATTGTATTTCTACTAAGACTGATTTCCATAATCATAAGTGTGTAGGTACAATTTATACCAGTACTTATAATTCCATGGTACTTATTACAATAATTTTGACAGCTGCATTAAACTTTATGCTTTCTTTTCAGACAGTATTGCTTCCTTGGAAACAATTCAATGAATAAAACAATTGGTTATGAAGCTAACACAGCATTATTTAAGAACAGACTTTTTCACCTGAAATTTAAAAAAAATGTTACATGTAAAGCCCTACTCTATCACTTAAAAATGCATATAGGTAAACATTTGTATAACAGCATATTAAGTAAAAAATTGAAAGTTTAACAATAAAAAACCTGGAAAGAGCCATTTTTTATTGTAAAAGAATGCCTTAGAATAGCTGAAAAAGTACTTTTTCATACACTCTGTTAAAAAAGCAACAGAGAAAATACCCACGGCGTATATGTGTATAAGGCATATGCAATATACATGTTGCAGTAACTTGATGCTCTGCTGAAAACATACCATAAACTTAAGTCAAATAATATGGCTGGATTTGCACCAAGCAAAAGCTTCAGCTAGACGTAACTCCAGGAGAGTCTTACTCACAAAAAACTTTAATTTTGCTGTTTGCTGTATAGCACACACCCTTTCCGTTGGGTGTGAAGGAGAGTTAGCAATTTCACACTGTGAACATTAATTATCACTGGCCTGTGACAGTGTGTACTTTGCGGAAACAAAATCATCTAAAAACCACAACAGAATGAGTTAATATCTGCCCGTTGTTTTCAAGAAAGAAAAAACACATACTGTTCACTCAGGAAATACTAATAAATGGCACCTATACAATATTAACAGCTCAAGAAAGAATGTGGAAGATCATCAGCCACTGAAATCTACACTGCTATGCTCATTTACAGTAGTTAAGGATTTGCTGCAGTCTCTTCTGCTTCTCAGTGAACATACGGGTGTTCATAAAAATATTGCGTGATTTCAAATCCAGACTCTCTATTTTCACTTGCTGTAATTCCCAGGAACAAGAAGGATCGCTTATCCTAAACACTGAGGGTCTTTCCTGCTTAATCAATAAGGAACTTCCACTGGTATTGAAAGAGGTAGAAGCACTGAGTGTAGGCCAAAGTTTGTGTAAGATAGAATCATTTATTGTTGAAAACCAAATTTCTTTACTTTGGCAAAACAGTGATGGAGAGGATGGTTACATGGATTATGACAGGCTAGAGAACAGATTTATTATATACATTTCAGCCCAGAAGGACCTCCAGTGTGCACCCTTTTACTCCTATGGTAAATGACCGATTCAATTTCTTGTCTCTATTCAGCAGTAAATAACCTTACATACACTGCACGGTAAGGTAGATATCCAGAAAGTCATGATTTTGTGCAGAAGTTTATGTTTACCTCATAGTAACCAGGTGTCAGAGTCACACCACAGGCAGATGAAACAAAGCAGGAGCGTAGGCTTCCTCTCAGTACTGCGGTGGGGTACAAAATGCCTCTGATGAGAAATGAACTTGCATTTGCATTTTTTTCCACAGATCTAAAAGGGTTGTAATTGTCATATAAATACCATCTATCATATTTGATACACACATTGGCCCTGCTAGCCTCTAAACTGTCATTACATCAATTCTTCGCAGATCACACCGAGGTATATCCAGAATTACAGAGGTTCAACCCCTTCCGTAACCTGCTAAGACCCCTGTCCTTTAGCTCCCACAAACTAAACAACTGAAATTCAGCCCCCCAAACTCTGAATTAAATGGAAAGCTAAAACCCACAATTTTAAAGTCCTTTCTTAAAACCTATGATCCAGACAACTATACAGTCTACTAGGTCTTTAACAATGGACCGGTCTAAAGGGAAAACTGTTCCTGTACTTATATATTGTCTCACAATATTCTGATTTTCTGAAAATATGAATCAAAGGATCATCATTTTCATAGGAACACACAATATTGAAGCTCACGGGGTAGATGTCAGAGGAGAACTTTGCCTACCGCTCTGTTAGAGTATTTAATGTGGTGCATGGAGGATTATATGACAAAAGATAAAAGAGAGGGATCATCTCTAAGGAAACACCATGGTCTACTTCATCAGTAATGGATAGCTAAGAAATGAATTATCTAAATGTTACAAGGCAAGCCAGTAATATGATTTGAAACTAGTGCCTACATAACCAAAATGGAACTATAAAATGGTTCACACAAAATGCCTCGGAGATTTTACCAGCCATAACCACCACAGAAGTGATTAAAGCTTTGGCCCTACAGTGCATAAAGTCCCCAAAGTTCCTTTCACTGCTGCTTCAAGAATTAGAAGTAAACTCTCATAGCATAGTTTTTTACAGATGACAATTTCACACATTTAGTACAATCTTACTAACTGACTAACTAATTTCAGCTTTAAATTATGAGTATTTGGAATGAAATTCCACTTAAAAAAAAAGGACTGCGCTAAAATGCCATTGTTTTAATCAACAGCTTGACTCTTAATCATGTTTATTCAGGATGCAATTTCTTAGTTAGGTACCAAGGCATTATTTCTGATTTTGTACTTTCACAGCACAGCAAAAGACAAAGTAAACTGGCTTCTGCTTCTCCTTCTGCATAACCAGACTTGTACAGGAGTGTCAAATCAGTTGAAACTACAAAAACCCCATTTCAGACAGAAGCACCTGTGCTCTTAAAAAAAATTGTTTTTGAATTATATATACAAACTCATACTTTAAAGTACTTCATGACTGGTAATCACAGAATGATATGGGGTTGGAAGATATCTCTGGAGATCATCTAGTCCAACCCTCTTACCAGGGCAGGGTCGCCCAGACCTCCAACTAGACTCTGTGCCACTAATCACGACCCTCTGAGCTCTATCTTTCAGACAGTTTTCAATCCACCTCACTGTCCGTTCATCTAACCCACACTTCCTGAGCTTATCTATGAGGATGCTGTTGGAGACAATGTCGAAAGCCTTGCTGAAGTCAAGACAGATGACATCCACTGCCCTCCCCTCATCTATCCATCCAGTCATGCCATCGTAGAAGGCTAACAGTTTAGTCAGACATGATTTCTCCTTGGTGAATTCGTGTTGACTACCTATGATCCCTTTTTTTTCCTCCACATGCTTTGAGATGATGCCCAAAATGAGACGTTCCATCACCTTTCCAGGGATGGAGGTGAGGCTGATTGGCCTGTAGTTTCCCAGGCCCTCCTTCTTGCCCTTTTTGAAGACTGGGATGACATTGGCTTTCCTCCAGTCCTCAAGCACGTCGCCTGTTCTCCAGGACCTTTCAAAGATGATGGAGAGTGGCCCAACAATGACTTCTGCCAGCTCCCTCAGCACTTGTGGGTATATCCCATCAGGACCCATGGACCTGCGGATATCCAGTTTACTTAACTGTTCTCTAACTTGATCTTGCTGAACCAAGGGGAAGTCTTCCTTCCTACAGTCTTTCTCTGTTACCTCCATGGGCTGGCCTCAGCAGTAAAGACTGAAGTAAAGAAGGCATTCAGCAACTCTGCCTTCTCTGCATCCTCTGTCACCTGGGCACCCGTCTCATTCAACAATGGGCCCACATTTTCTCTGATTTTCCTTTTGCCTCCGACATACTTGAAGAAATGCCTCCTTTTGACCTTGATGTCCCTTGCCAGGTTTAATTCCAAGAAAGCCTTGGGTTTCCTTGTTTCATTCCTGCATACCCTGAAGACATTCTTGTAATCTTCCTAAGTGATCAGTCCCTCCTTTCACGTACTGTAATGGTTTAGTCCAGAAGAAAGCTTAATCAATGGTACAGATTGAAAGTGCTGTAGAAGAACACATTAACTGGTCCTTATTTTTATAAAGAGTAGCTAATATATTTGAAGACTGGGATGAGTTAAAACAACAGAACTGGAAAAAGGACACTCAGAAGACAGAAGCCAAGCTAGACAAAGTTCCTAGAGAAAATGAGAGCTAGGAAAAGACAAAGTATATTCAATTACATTCTTTTGCTGAATTAATTTTCATCTTGTCACCCATATCTCTTCCATCTGTCTGCTGCACTCAGTGATAGGTTCTATAACTGATATACTGCATACTGGTTTCATAGCTGCCAGGAAAGATGGTGATTATAGTGTGCACAATTGTCTTAAATCTCAAATCCAGGATTTAGCATGACTAAATTTTACTATAAATGTTAGCTACATTATTCTCTTTCTTTTTAACTACATCAAACATTTTTACAGGTCTGTAGCTTAGGGATAATGCTACTTTGGCATAAAGAAAATTACAACTATTTCTATTTCTTATCTTATATCAATGAAGTGCATTTAAGGTCTAATAAATTTATATAGTGATTTTACTAAAAGAATCATAGAAGAAGAAATCCCGGATACACTGAAGTTCACAACAATTTTACTTTGACTTCAGTGAGACTATTATTTCATCGATTCTTCTTCTGTTTCTTAAGGTTTAAAAGCACCTTTGCATAGCTAGCTTTCTTCTAAACTGGGTTCAAAACCAGATACTTCATGCTTCAGATTTTAATTATCAATGAGAAACATGTCTTTGTTGTGTTCAATGATAATTTGGTATGAAAGTACTGGGAAATCATACATTTGTATGTAAAATAAAAATGTTTTTTCTGAAGATTCTGAATGCCTCTTTCTTTATTGAGAGTCTGATAAAAGGTAAACTTGATCTATGTCCACCTCAACACTGTTTCAGTTTCTTGCACTGTTTATTCCAGACTACATAAGGGTTTTAGGCCTGATATGCACATGAAAATAAATAAGATTTTTATAGCAGTTACAAATAAGTAGACTGTGCCTTGGGGAAAATTATCCTGCTTGTGCAACTGAATATTTTTTTTCCAAATTAACATTTTATAGTGTTCCCTTTCTAGGAATTTTAAAAAAATGTTATGAAACATACAAAATTCAAGATCAGGAAAACAATGGCTGAATGAAAAATCAGGTTTGAATCTTCCATCAAACCCAGTTATTAGTTCCATGAAATAAATATGGTATTTCTTAAGAAAAATCAGAACGCTGACACAAAGTTAATAGTAGAAACATTCAATGAGCATTATTTTCTATTACGCATCTGATCAGTCATTGGTATCCAAGGATTCTTAATTATACTGAAGCATAGTTAGAATGGGTATTTGGAGAAGTTCAATTGCTTTCATTTTAACTGGTAAATTTTGGACAAAACCGAAACTGTAAGCTGCAGTTGTATACCTTGTTTATGAAAAAATCTAAATTGATGGGCAATCCACACCCACATGGTTTTCTGCTACTTAAAAAATTCAAAACACTACTAAAATAAATTCTATTTAAGGTTCACTTGAGTTCTTTGTGAGCTGCAGTTTGACTTTGTATGAGTTTACTCATTGCATTTACATCATCCCAAATTAGTGGGCATACATTGGATTGAAAGCTTTGCAGATGCAGATTTGGACCTATATTTATGCCATGATTTGAATTTATCCAATAGTCTGTATGAAATATGCAGTAAGTTTTGTTGGCAACTGACACTTTCCAGGGTACTAAGTTGACTACATCTGGGTCAGAAAGAATCATCTATGTGACTTAATTAGGTCTTTCTTTATGTGATATTTTTTTCACATGGGTTGCTTTCTTGGGAATTACAAATGAAAACTGGACGCCATCAAACATTTTTGTTTCTTTCTTTTGATGTTATTTACATGATGTTTTTTATTTTTTGTATAGTTTCTATGTATGTTATCTATTTGAACTGTTAGTTACATGTATAATCAGTCTATGCACACTTTGTCATTTTCATGAAGCATTCATAATTAAAGTACTCCTTAATTGTCTTAATTGATAACTATTCTATATCTAATTTTAATTAGGCATCAAGTAGATAGCCTGCTATTTGCTTGGCCAGTTATCCTCTGCCTATGCCCGTCTGAAGATGAAGGATCTCATTTCTGATTAAATCTCCATACCATATGGTAAAAATCAGAGAACAATGAGAGGACAACAAATAAAGACAATCAGATTCCAAATTTTTCAAACTTAGTGCTGTCAATATGATACTATGTAACTAGTGAGCATTAAAAAACCTAGGAGATGTGATACTGCATAATTCCTAATAAACTCAAGCAGACCTGCAAACATCTAGCATTTAAAAAGACCAAGAATCTGCTGTATGTAGTCTTGATTATAGTGATTTTAGGAAGAATCTTGAGTGTGACACTCCCTCACAGAAGTCCAAGCAGAACCATATGACATATTTAAGTATAAACAGGAGTAGTAAAGAAATCTGGGGATAGAAATGTTAGTTGCGCAAAATAGAGTTGCACAACAGAGAAGTACTGGCATGCACCCAGTAAAACCGTAATTCCTGGTCCTGACAATGCTTCAGTCAATCACTGTGTAAAACAAACAAGACAATTAATTGTAGGTAGCTGGTACACAATGTGAGTAAACGAGCCCAAAGTTTTCTGCCTGTCATATTACAGCAAGTCAACCCAGTGCACGAACGGTGTTAAGAGGCATTTGCAGCCCTTGTGATACATCCTTCCTCATTGGTACTATGGGCAGGTGCAGTAAGTGATGGAACTGATACAGTCTTGGACATTTGTGAGGCAACATCAATAGAAAATGCAAGATGGTACGGGAAAGGTTTAATGTAAATTTTCACTTTGGGAATGCAGGTGCAAGTCAAGAAAAAAAAAGCAGAGACAAATGTGAAGAGTTATTAAGCCAAAGGATGGCAAGAAAAGGGGATTGCAGAGTTAAGCCATGCAAAAAACCCTTTTCAACCGCAGATGAGTACTTCTGCTTACACATAAGTAAGACTACTAGTATAAATTAAACTTCTCGAATCATCTCGAGAAGAGGCAGACATATGAGCTATTTG
>JAOXNO010000002.1:23466069-23477570 GCA_028565335.1 Limnodromus scolopaceus
ACTTCCTTAGTTTCCCAATGAGGATGTTATGGGAGACAGTGTCAAAAGCCTTGCTGGAGTCAAGGTAGATGACATCTGCTGCCCTCCCTTCATCCAACCAACCAGTTCTATGTTTAATATATATGTATTACAATTCAAGTGCCTTAAAGCATCACTAGCATACTTCCATCAAGGAAAAGATTATCTTATTTGCTTGTGGTACATTTAAACAACGAATATAATTGTTAGTTCTTCAGATCTCATTTTAAGGAATACATACTTAAAGTTTACATAATTTAATACAAAATAAATTTATCACCAAATTAAAGAATGTTGTAATTACAAACATCATTACCAATACTCATCCATCATTCAGCAAAGTTTATCAGAGTGAAACAAATTCGGCAAACATAAATGTCTTCAAAATAATTTTCCACTCTACACACTACCAATAACTGAAATTTCTGATCTTGGCTTATTAGCTACTAGTAGCAGCAAGCCTGCATCCAGAGGAATTAGTGTTAATAAATAAATATAATTGTACATACAGACATGTCTTTCTCTTTGTGCAACTTGATTCTGTGAAAGAGCATGATATATAAATTACATTGGCTTTCAGCATACTCTAGTAGCATTTCAGACATCGTTGTAGTCAACTGATAAGTTGTAACTTATGCAAACTGACCGTAACTATTTTTCATCTGCTATTTGGATTTATGATATTCATAATAACATACATTTTAATTATCTTTGTAATTAAAGGATCTAGAGCAGAAGTAATAATACTTGTAAATACAAATACTGAATAAAAGGAAAATAAACCTTACTTGTTTTTTTTCAGAATGCATGTATAAGGTGAGAAGTATTCTATTAGTTTTTTTTTGGTCGAAGAGTTACTTTGTTGGGCATGGTAGTGAATAACAGCTGCCATGATTGGGATATCCCTTAAGAATAGGGCTATGATGGAAGAAATTAAGCATGCTACCAAGAATAAAATACAAATGGATCATATAACAAGTTTGAACTATTGTGCAGAATGAACACAAAGAATAAAGGAAAACCATAGAGGGAGTATGGTAGATATGTATTTTGCTCTGTATTTGTTCCAGACGAACTATACTTTCAACTGATTAAAAGGGTTTCAACTTGAAACTTCAAACTAGCTTAGACTTACATATGACATAATTTTGGACAATACATGATCTGTGTGAAAGAAAACTGCCTCAGCTTAACATTGATTGCAATACACCTTTCTCAGCAATGCAGTGAAACCCGTTAACCCACTGAAACTCAATAAAAAGTGAGAAGATGTAGCTATAAGTACAGAAATATGGATAGATTAATTCCTTCCTGACTGTCTGCATCATACTTTTTGCAAGTGAGTCTTCAAGAGAGCAGGTCAACACACTGGGAATATGCCAAGTCAGATATTCTAGAAGCTCATGTGCTTTATAGCAAAAAATATGGTTTTGCCAATTTTTTTGCATATTATGCTGAATTTTTGCATGGTTGGGTTGGCGTATCCAATTTCTACCAAAGAAGCAATAAAAACACTGTAGTAATTAATCTTATTAGAAGAAGCTTTATTCATATACTACTGATAATGTCACAATTGCAGCATTATGCTTTTTAAAAATGTTAATAGAGAATAGAAACGGCAGGTGAAACTAAGTGATTTTCTTAGCCAGCAATGTTGAACTTTGTCTTTTAACAAAGGGAAAGTCACAGATCAGGATATCAATTTCAAGCTGCAAATTTTTCTACGATCTTTTCACTAGTGAGAAAGAAAGCTAGCCAAATTTTCGAAGTTTTACTTGCTGGATGTTTTGGCATTTCAAAAATTCTTTTGATTCATTGTCATGAGAGTCGTATGTTCTTCCTTCCGGATCACCAAAACTAAACAGTGGCCTAAGCAGCTATGAATGCTATGAAGATGCTAAAAAGATTCAGGCCAGGATGAAGAAAAAGCTCTGATGAAATGGTCACTCATGTGAGGACAAACGCACAGTTCAAATGTGTAGCCATCAAAGATGATATATTTGTGAAGAGTTAGAGAACCAATCTACAAATAGGTCTTTATAATAGCAGTTTTGGTCCTACTCCAAATCTGTCACGCTCTCAGTGAGTAGCTGTTAAAGATACACATGAAGTGCTTCATGACAAAATCTCCCAAACGATTCTGAAAGCACAGAGGGAGAAGACAAAAGCCAAATTTCAGAATTTACATCATCATGTTACTGTGTTCAACACTTTCATGGCTACAAGGGAACAAAGTGTCCAGCCTTTTCTAGGGGCAGGAAATTGGAGAAAAAGGATTAATCTCCTAGCAACAATTTAAAAAACCCTCTTTTATTGCTCCAAGGTGGAATTTGCTAGCATGAAATTAGAAAGTTGACAAAAGACATTGAATTCACGTAGAAGACTCGGCGTAACTGTGGTTAGTTAGAAACCCCCAACTTTTATACGCAAATAATGATGATTAACAACACACATTCCGAAGACATGACCTAGAGCTTTTTTGGGAACTAGTAGCATATATATTTTAATATCAGAAGGGAAGTTTATGCATTTGATTTCTAGGAGACTTTAATGCAATTTAAGACCCATTCACAAGATATCTAGGTAAGTATAACTTAAATCTGACTTCAAGATGCCAGGTCGACAGCGCTGTGCAAAAGTAGACATGAGCCTGGATTTGAGAATGGATTCACAGTTCATCGACAGTATTTACTCATTAGATCAGTTGTAGGGCAAGCATTATAGGGACACCCAGGCAAACTACTGGGCACTTGGCTAGGTGATGTGACTACCTGCCTCACCACATTCCCTCTGTCTTTTTGCTGAGATTATGAAACTGCTGTCACAGACAGCAGCTCTGGAATTGGCAGAGTAGACATAGCTAGAATAACATCGCTTTTACAAAGCACAGGATAAAGAAATCTACACTTAATACCAGAAATCTGTTGATCCTTCAAACAGAAATATCGCCCTAATATGTTTTCTTGATAATCAAGACATAAAAGCACAGGTTTAGTAAAAGAAAAAAATAATCCTAAAGATCAGGGAGACCACAAGCTCTGTGGAGGATTCAGGCTGAGCATGATGTGCACACTCTAATGTATGAACTTCTTTTTACTGGAGAGAATTTGCAACTTTCAGCCTCATATTTAACTAAAGTAATGCAAAGTAATTCACACGCCTGTATCTTGATATCTGAAGATAACCACTAGCAACATTATTTATGCAAAAAGAAAAAAAAAATCAGCCCAGGACTAACTTAATTTAATGCAGTTCATATGCTCTGTGATCAAGTGTTACACAAATAGTGACAGAAAATATTTCCTCACCTGACAAAAAAGCAATCAAATAGGAATACAAAATTTCTGTTACAGAACTTTTACATGCCTAATGCAATGGTTTCCCTTGAAATCTTTTACTTGTCACAGGTCTTAGGTTTATGTCATTATCTGAATTAATGTAGTTGTTCTTAGGGTAAAGGTAAGGACGTTAATATTATATATTCTGAAGTTAAATTATTTACATAGTTTTACAAAGTTTTGCAAGATTGGCAAGCATTACCTTGTAAACTGCATTATATAAATATTTAACTGTCATGAACTTGTGGATATGTCCAGCCTCTCAATGGATTAATTTGTAATCAAATCCAGCAAGAACTGAACATTGTAATAAACTTCAGCTAAACAAAAATCTAGTGTTCATAAAAGGACACTTTCCATAGCATATTCTATTTAAACATTTGAAAGTGCTACATTCACATTTTACATAATCATGCAAGGTAGTAATTATTCCTTAATTGCTCAGGCTGTAAAACTGAATCTCAAAGAATTCAGGTGATTGAAGCATTATCGTGCAAAAAATGGTGTGCAGGCAAAAAAACAACCCTGCCCACCTATGTGCTAGTCTGAAGCCTTACTCGAAAGACCACATTTGTATTTATTTTGTGCCTCGTGTTAAACCAAACAATTGAGGTGCTAAAAGCTATATAGCCATAAAGTTCTCTATAGGTACCACTAGTACTGCTTTACTACTGCTCCCTCTCTTTTCTGTGTCCAGTCCCTTACTCATCTTTGCACTCCTTTGCTGACTCAGTATGTTCTTCTTGTACTTGAGAGCCAAGACCTGGATGCAGCACTCCAGCTACGGTCTTACTAGTGGTGAGCAGATCGTATGATGCGGACAGCCTGCAGTATCTAGCTGGGGCATTCATGATCTCTCATACAGTCTAGTGATCCTAGTCCTGCTGGAGTGCTGAGCATGCTAAAAACGCTTCTACAAGCCTCCTTAGGGAGATGGCCGACGAGACAACAGAAAATTTAATAGGCAAATATAACGAATACTACAAAAATGTGCTAGTATTCAAGCACTAAACTTCATGCTGTTTTTACGCTCTAAACTTCATACCATTTTCACAGAAAAGCACTGAAGGGCCCCAAGGGCTGTTTCTACTTGAAAAACAGTAGACAAAACAGTAAACTCGTACTCTTTTTGTTAAGTTGACATTTATTAGTATTTATTAGTATTTCTGTCATTGATCTTTTAAATGATGAATGTAGGTAGATAAAGGACCATCTTCAGTCCCGGTACTCTGCAGTCTTGGAATGAATTTGCAATAACTACCAAATACGTGCTCAGATATGGAGAAAAACAGATGATTATGAATATACTGTATATAGGTTTTCACTCAGTTCCAAAAGTTTGAGAACACATCCCCTCATCTCTCTTTGCTGTTCATCAATATCTACCTGCTGTTCAGTGCTATTTGTTAAAGTATTGCTTAAATAAGAATGTTAAAATGTTACGGAGTGATAGTTGTACAATTAAAAAAAAAAAGCATAATAAATGCAGTGGAAAAAACCATCAGATTTTTTAAATAGATATTTTGAATATACAGATATTTGGTGAATGCTTTTCCATAGTTATCTATATCAGACAACATTTTCCCCCGAAAGGCTTAAAAAAAAAAAAGGCAAAATTTACCTGGGATTCTAGTCCGATTAAAAAATTATCTCTTTGAGTATAGAATTAACTATGAACAGTCCTGCTGAAGTCACTGGGTGGTATGGATTGGTAATGAAAATGCAGGATGGCTTCTAATGCAAAGGGAACAACATAAAATTCCCCAGGATTGAAAAATATTTTTAATAAACTCCTGTAAAGGAAAACCCAAGGAATTGGAGAATGGTAGCAGTAAGGATACTCAAGTCTCCTATATAAATCAAAGCGTGTGCTTTATATTTACTATCCAAAAAAAGAACAGTAACCCAAAAAATCCAAATAGCTTCTCGTTTGATGAGATGTAGTACATATTTATTATGTGATGCAGCTCATATGTTATTATTCTTGAAGAATACATTTTGTGTAGTGAGATTTTCACGGACTGAGTAACAATATGACACATTATTATGTAACAAGCATCCAAACTCTTATTGTTAGAGATGCATAGTTCTTAGGAAGCACTTCAGAAAAAAGGTAATGAAGGCGATAAAAAGTCAGTCTCTCGCCGTAGTAAGAACATGCATATCGGTTTCAGAGAGAATAAATAAAACCGCATCTAAACTATAAGAGAGCCCCTTTATGACCTCATAAAACAGATGTTTACACTTAAAATAATATTTTTGGAAAACAACAACCATTGATATAACCAAATAAATAATTTTGAGTAGCTGCAAGAAATGTATGTGATATGTACATGACCATGTACAAGTTCAGAGTCAATTTTCTGTTCTTAAGACAAATTTCATTTTCAAGTAAGTATTTAGAAGCAAACTCTAGATAGCCTTGCAATGGATGTAAAGCTCTACGTACTGCAGGATAAAAGGAGAGAGCAAATTCCTCCCCTAGGGTTCATAGCACTAGAGCAGCTGTTTTGGATTCATTACTGCAGTCCGTCGGCGGCAGCAGCCACAGCTGTTACACATTACCCTAAACAGGCACCTTGGACAGTAGATTCATGTAATCACAGACTTAATGGTCATCTTCCCTCTCTTTGAACTCATTAACTCCTCCTCGCTGGTACGGGGGGGCGGGGTGGGGGTAAAGCACTTAGAGATTTTCCCGATGTGAACAAGGAATGCAGAATTCCTTGTATGCTTTTGATGGGTTTCTCCTTAGCAAAATATTCCATACGTACTGCCATGTGCATTCACAGAAGAATGGAAATTTGGCTTCTAAGCAATATCTTTAGTCTATATCTTCTTCATTTTCCCTTTGTTTTTCTGTATAATCAAACAGTGTCCATACATTTTTATTATATTCTGTATCTGAATTTACTATATTTCTGTATTTGACATCTGCCCTCTAATCTGCTCAATGAATGAAATAATTAATTAGCCAATACTTATTGCTAATCTGCACGTGCATTTCATACTCAATCCTAGTTAAAATTTCTGTCAACAAAGCAATTCTCTTTCAGATTTCAATTCTCTTTTTTAATTATTCATTATAATAGTCCCCACTAATTTAATGCCCCAGAATTCAGACCTGTTCAAATCTTTCTAGTTGATCTTACAATTTCTAAGCAGTATCTTGGTATGTTTCCAGTTTCCACTCTTTTTTCGGTATTGGACATGCCCTTTGAAGACTAATGATGTTCTCTTTTCTCATTCAGGCTTTTTGTCTCTATTCTTCCTCCTCTCAGAAATGCCGTACTCGATACATTGATCATGACATACTTCCCAGTCATTTTCCATAATTCAGTAAAGTCCTCAGATTTCGGTTTATGTGCTCAGATTTTTTCCTTTTAAATAAGATCTAATAGTATTCCATCAGTATATTACTGTGATGCAGCATCTCCTCAAGCTGTAAATAAAACACTCCTTAAGAAAGGATGTACAAGTGAAAAATGGAAGCAGAGCTACACCATATAACTATGAAGAATGTAATTTCTCTGCTGTTCAAGAACAGGTGAGTCTAAAACCTAATAGAGACCTCTGGACAGGGATAAAAGGGAGGAAAGAGACCAATGTCATGATAGGGAGCAGTGATATATCAAATCCATTCAGAGGGTGAATGACTCTTTTCCAGAACAATTAACAGAAGCAATCCAAGAATAGGAAGTGGTGATGATGGTAAACCAACTACTCTAACTCTGCTAGGTAAGCAACGATGGAAGATATGAATTGTCTAACAACTTCTTGGTATTTGCTGGAAATAGCCTCAGAGAGCTGAACAAGTAAGTAGCTACCGGTAAGGATGGCTGTTTCAGTTCCTATTTATATAGAGAAGTTAGTCAAGAGGGACCAGGTAGTTTGGGTGAAAGTTACCATAAAACAATGACAGTTCTCAAATACTAGGAAAGGAAGGAATTGGCACAGCACATTAAGAACAATGTCATTCCAAAACCAAACTTTAATAAACTGAGGAAACAAAAGATAGGATCTCTTGGGCAAATATTCAAAGATTTTTTGTTTGTTTGTTTTATTTATTTATTTTTTTAAGTTTCGGGAGAATGGAAAGCTTTAAATAGAACCAGTTCTGGAGGCAGAAAAACAATTTATCCCAAACAGGAAGACAAAAAGGAAGCATATGAAGAGACTTAAAGAGTCTAAATCAAGATCTCTTGAATGATTGACATTTAGAAATAGAATAGAACCAAGAATGTAAACAATATCATCTATAGAAGAATAGCATCAATTTCTCAGGTAGGGTGGTGCATTAAGATGCTAAGTAAGTAACAACAGGTAAGATTCATTAAATCAACCAAGAAAATGTTATTAAAAATTGCAAGTAGAGGAAGCACAAAAGAGTCATTCATTAACAGAAAAAGATCAAATCACTGATAACAGAGAAAGCTGAAACAGTTTGGGCATTTTTCTTTTTGACTTTAGAAAGCAACTAATTGTGACCAAGCACTTGGCGTAATTTTAGTAAAAGGGAAAGCACAGCAGAGAAGAAAAAGGGGGAAAGGAACAAGGAAAAAAATAGTTAGATTTCGAGTTCAGCAGGACTAGTAATTTAAGAGATGTGTCATCAGCTGAAACAAAACTTTAGCTGTTCAGCATGACAACATGTGGAAGAGGGGGAGGTCTCAGAATTAACACAGAAAAAACAGTACTTACACTTTTCCCCCTCCATTTTGTATATACCTTGGGATTCACAGACTAGTTGATTAAATTGGGATATCTGAAAATTTACTACAACAAATTATTCAAAAATCAATTTCAAAGCACCTGGGGATAATAAGATAATAAACAGACAACACAGATTTGTCAAGAACAAATCATATTAAACCAACCTAATTTAATTGGGTTTTTTTGGTCAGAGTAATTAGTCTAGTGGATAAGAAGGAAGAAATATTTCCAGTGTATATTAACCTAAGCAAATAAGGGAAATACAGTTTAGGTGAAAGTGCTAAAAGATGAACACATATGGGCCGGAAATAAGGAATGCAAAAAGTAGGTTTTGACACACAATTACAACTGAAAACATTTCTGCTCTAATTCCAAAAGGTTCATTTGGGTCAGTCACTATTATATATTGTCATGAACAATTTAGATACTGCACAGAAGACATCAACATTATAAATAATTTGAGAATAGATTATTTGAAGAATAAATTGATAAATTCTGAAGCAACAAGTAAGAAATTTCATGAAAGCAAATGCAAACTATTTCATTTCAAAAGAAAACATTCATAAACAAAAACGTGATATAACTGGTTAATTCAACAGAAACAGAGAGTTGTAAGTCATCTAACTCTGATGCTCTAAAAATGGATATACTGTTCTGAAATAGGTGACATCAGGTAACTGAGGTGTCATATGAAGACGCAAATGTTTCTCTTTCATTTTGTTTGAAGTTTTTGAGGCCTTATCTAGAATCTATTGTGTGGCATTCCACTTCCAGAAGACAAACTATCCGATTTGAGCATTTATATTGACAAACTGTAGAGCATAACAAAAAGACTCATGGAAGAAAAAAGACACACTTTCAACATTAAGGTCTAAAATTTTGAATAAAACATTTGTCTGAAATTTAAACAAATGGACCTCTTTGTCAGCTTTTGTTAAACTACTCTCTATAAGAGATTGAACAAGGCATGTGTCAGACAACCATTAAAAAGACTGATTGCATTTAGATCTACTAGATAATCTGATGACTTTGAGATCTCAACATCTTCATGCAAAGCACTCAGATCTTCATTAAAAATGCTTAATTTTTAAAAGCTAACCAAATGATAAAATGCAAAATAAACTCCAACTTTGAACACAAATAGTCTTATTGTTCTATAGCTATTCTCTACTGCATGATTAAGTGCTGAGCTAACTGCCATGACATGCTTTTTTCTTTACAGTTGTTAGCAGTGAAACTGTCTGTATTCTGACCATAAAGACTCCACCGTGTCCAAAACGAAATTCAATTTATACCAGCTGCAGTGTGAGCGTTTATGAATTTGTGCCAGATTGTGCTTAGGTCTGCACTGGAACAGAAAAACTAACAAAATCAGTGAAGATTATATGCATTACAGGTTTTGTTTCAATATTTTAATACATGAGATACAACTCATAAGAACATCTTAATATTTTAAGAGGCATATTCCATATCATGTTGTATTACCTGCACATAGGAAAATGGTTTATACCACTTAATTACTTTGCAAAAACTGGAGTACAGCAATTCTAGTGAAGTCCTTTTATTCATAACAACTTTGGGTATTTCCTGGTTACATTTTATGAACTTATAGGTCCATCTTGCAAATGGTTTCTTAATACAGATTAGTCTAGACCTCTCTGACTACACATTACTCAAGGAAGAGATAACAGGGAGAGAAAAATATTATTATTACATGGTAATAACACCCCAATCAGCTATTTCTCCATAGCAGGTAAATATATTTTATTTTAGAAGTGTTACAATTCCTTTATTGCAAACTATATATTTATCAAAAGCTAAACCACTAGCTTTTTAGAGGAAAGCTTTTATTTCATTACATTTCTTTTTATTCAAGGAAGCAGCATTTTTTAATGTGCTCTACTTTAAAGCAGGATCTTGGTCTATTTTTGGTAATGCCTTTGTAGGATTAGCTGTGTACTATCCACATTTTGAGTAACCTGTACAAATTTTTGCTTAATTCTTTAATTAGAAAGGTATTTGACTATATTTCAGATTGGAGACATCTTCTAAGCTTATTTGCCTTACTGGTTTGGGATATAACAAAACAATTTTTTTTTTTAAATTGTTCAGTTCAGCTGCAAAAAACTCATATATTTCCTCTGGGTCATTGCAACATGATATTAACTTTGGTGCTAATTTCATTCATTGTTTATCTTTGCATTAAAATGCAAACTCTGTGTTTGTGTACGTATATATATATATTTAATAATTTATACAGAAAGAAAGCACAAAATTCTTCTAAAGGTACAGATACCTGTGAACAATGTAGCAGAAGAACTAAATATTGCTAAATCATAGAACCATAGAATGGTTTGGGTTGGAAGGAACCTTAAAGATCATCGAGTTCCAATCCCCCTGCCACAGGCAGGGACACCTCCCACTAGACCAGGATGCTCAAAGTGCCATCCAACCTGGTCTTGAACTTTTCCAGGGAAGGGGCATCTACAACTTCCCTGGGCAACCTGTTCCAGTGCCTCACCGCCCCAGAATGAAAAATTCTTCCTAGTATCTAATCTTAATCTGTCCTCTTTCAGTTTTAAACTGCTACCCCTCATCCTATTGCTTCATTCCCTCATAAAGAGTCCCTCCCCATCTCCCCTGTAGGTCCCCTTTTAGATTCTGATAGGCTGCTATAAGGTCTCTCCGGAGCCTTCTCTTCTCCAGGCTGAACAAGCCCAACTCTCTCAGCCTGTCCTCATAGGAGAGGTGCTCCAGCCCTCTGATCATTTTTGTGGCCATCCTCTGGGCCTGCTCCAGCAAGTCCATGTCCTTCCTGTGTTGAGGACTTCAGAGCTAGATGCAGCACTCTAGGTGGGGTCTCACCAGAGGGGAGCAGAGGGGTAGAATCACCTCTCTTGACCTGCTGGCCACGCTTCTTTTGATGCACCCCAGCATGTGGTTGGCTTTCTGGGCTGCAGCACACACTGCTGGCTCACATTGTGCTTCTCATCCACCAACAACTCCAAGTCCTTCTCCTCAGGGCTCCTCTCAAGCCATTCTTTGCCCAACCTGTATTTCTGCTTGGGTGCATGACCTTGCACTTGGCCTGGTTGAACTTCATGAGGTTTGGAAGGGCCCAAAGCTTGTCCAGGTCCCTTTGGATGCCATCCCTTCCCTCCAGCATGTTGACCACACCACACAGCTTGGCATCAATATTGACTTCCCCATCCCTGGAAGTGTTCAAGGCCAGGCTGGATGGCTCTTTGGGCAACCTGCCCTAGTGGGAGGTGTCCCTGCCCATGGCAAGGGGGTTGGAACTCGATGGTCTTTAAGGTCCCTTCCAACTCTAATGATTTTTATGATTCTATGAATAGCAAACTTGCTGAGGGTGCACTCAATCCCGCTGTCCATGGCTCCAACAAAAATGTTAAACAGCACTGGTCCCAGTAC
>JAOXNO010000002.1:23482261-23506276 GCA_028565335.1 Limnodromus scolopaceus
CTTGGTGGCTCTCCTCTGGACACGCTCCAGCACTTCAATGTCTTTCCTGTAGTGAGGGGCCCAAAACTGAACACAGCCCTCGAGGTGAGGCCTCACCAGTGCCCAGTACAGAGGCACCATCCTTTGACATGGTTCTGTCGTGACCATTTACAGGCAGAGCAGGGTGTATCAGGCCTTTCAGTCAAGTGCATCAGATCACACAAGATGCTGAATACCAGATCTTAAGTATACTATTTTGGCAGAATATGCACTATGCAATACTGAAAGCGCTGTCATTTTCATTAGCAACAGTAAGACTTTCAGAAATCTCATTTTTTATTCAGACAATCTGTCAGTTACTGAAACACAAACATTACAGATTCAGCGTCTGACTTTCACTGAAGTCCAGTGCTCGACTGTCTTCTCTAGCTGAGCTGTTATTAGTGTGAAAAACTACAACAGTATGCCCAACAGTCACAGACCAAATCCATGCTTCACTGGAGATTTAAAACATAGTTTATACTAAGACACAATTCTGCCTTTTTCTCTAAGAAGAAAGCCCCTAATAATAATATTAACAACTCATTATAAGATATTTCACTGGTCAAGACTGTGGAAGAAAACCCAGAGCTGCAAACTAGTGGAGGTTGGAGAAATGTTCTGGGACACTTCCCTTCAGGCTAGCCCTGGTCTGACACTCTTCCCTAAGCACTTTCTTTTAACCATTGCAAAAGACTACATAACAAATCGATTAATCTTTAGTCTGGGCCATTTGTATGTTGTTAGTTCTTTATTGATGTAGTCTAGGTTCAGCATCAGCTAGTTAGGGATGATATTTACACTATCTAAACACCATACTTTACGGTGTTTGAAATTCACGGGCTGTATCCTATATGAAGAAATGAGCATAGGCCACTTAGAAGACCTACCTCCGCCCATAGGTTGTGACTTCTCAAGACCTTTAGGGGAACAGGAGGAGGATATTCTGTTGTGAAAGAGCTGAAGCTGTTTTCGCTGTCCGCACTGCCCAGTGCAGAAAAACGTGCCCAGACAATTGCTGTGACACGCGGGCACATTTGTAGTTGACAGGCATCATTAGAGTGCTCTGGACTGTGTTCATGGAAGGATGTAAACACTCTATCTGTTAAGTCAGTTCTGAGGGAAACATGGATATGAAAACCATACGCAAAAACTGCAAAGGAACTAGGAGGTAGATTTAATTTTGTGAAGATAATTAATGTTGGTATATTTAGATTATGACATTAACACAAAACTGTCTTTTACTTTTTTGCTTTTGTTTTTATTGACAACCTGTTACTGCTTTGATTTGTAATTCCTTCCCCAGATACAGGGACATGTGCTCCAGTCAGTAGTATTTTTACAAAGGTGTTTAAAGTCCAGGAAGAAGTTTACAGCTCCATTTCAAGTCTGTGTGTGCCTGCACCTGCCTTCCTCAGCATCGAGTTCTGCAGTGGTTTCTTTTGAAGATTCGGTCAGTTTGGACCGTCAGCAAGATGGTAAGTATAGTATGCATTTAAGTTCTTAGCCATTCACATGACTGACTGAAGGTCAAGCCTATTAGACTCGCTTCAGCTCGCATCAATTATCCCCACCATTGAAGGTGATGTAACTACAATTCCAGCCAATTAAGTCTGTAATATTGAGATAGAGTGCTTAATAAGGCACAAAATAGGAGAATCAAGTTAACTCTGTCAATCATCTTTGTAATAATGCATTTTGTCATATAAACAGTCTAACAGCCTAAGATTTGTAAATTTGCATTTGGGTGCCTTTTTCTGATAGGCATAGGCGACTGTGTTCCTCTTGTGGTACTATATCCTTCAATGGCATTCAAGAGAACTGCACTAAACAGATCTTAAGATTGAAAAAGGTAAAGTTTATTTTACATTCTAAAAATAATTTATCACCTGTAAATGAGAAAAACAGAGAAATACCCTCCAAGCAGCATCTAGTTAATAACTGTAAACAGGGGAGTATCTATCATTCCTAACAATCAGTGTTAATTTTCATTGTCTTTGCGTAGCTGCACATAATCACATTCCTGTTAATTTACAGCTATGTTCTACTCCTTAATTTAAAACTCTGCTGAGATTTTGACCTGAACAATCATTTGACAATGTGTGAAGTGGCAGAATACTAGTAAACCTGAGACCTAGTTTTATCCAAGGGTAAATATTCAAGGTACAAAACCAATGAAAATTCCTAACTGAAGGAGCACCCCAGCAATAGCCCTGTCTGAGAGTGGCTGCTCATAACGTAGCCCACGGATGTGGTTATACAGTCCTCCTCCATCTTCCTGGTCTCTGACCAAACCATCTGAGAAGATATAAATGCTGGAGTTTGAAAAAACTGAGAACGTTTTTTCTTCTGTTCTGGGGAGGACTGGGAAAATGAATGCATTTTTTCTTTGTCCCAAAGCTCAGGAATCAGCTAAGCCAAATAACTGAGGTAACTACATGGAGGCTCAGGTCTGCTTGAAATACATACAGAGGTGAGCTGGACCACAACACTAACTTCTGACATTTACGCCTGTCTGCGGTTTAAAAGCTGGATTACACTGCATCGTAAATTATGGCTAAAGTTTTTTTTTTAATTGAAATGGGAACAGTTTGAGTTAGGAATCAAACCCAGAATAAACCTCAATTTAGTATTCAGTCTAAACATAGCAATAATAGTTTTAGCCTTTACAGATGGAACTTCCACTGGTATAAACTGATTTATACCATTGACAATATACACGAGTTAAAGATGCGATTCTAAAAATCTACAATAAAACAAGTTCTTACATAGAAAATTCTACATATTCTATTGATATCTTTACATAATTTTTTTTAATTTAAAACCACTAGGACAAATGACCTTACCTTCATATATTTTCATGATGTCTGTGCAATAGTATTAATGTGAAATATTACAAATTCAGTAATTTCTAATTGATGAGGCAAGGATTTCATGCCATCTTACTCACGGGATGTTATTTAGCTGATGCTTAAAATGAAATAATAATTATATCTTCTAAACATAAATGTACTGCTACAGCAGTACTCAAGTTAAAGTACAAGGAGTGCAAAACCTCTCTATCGACCCTTCTTTCTGTGACAAATTAGCATTCAACCCTCGTCACTAAGAGAGGGCCATTAATTATGCTTTGACAACACAAAGACAACAGGTGCTTGTAGAAAGGTCACATAAAGGGCTTCACATGGAACTAAGAAGTGATTATTATGATAGTGCAAAGAAATATCCAGACTGAAGAAGAATGTATTTCTTGAAAATTTTTAATGGTTCTAAACGAGGAGGAATTAGCCAATACGCTCAAGAACAGCATAGGCTTTTAGACTAAACGTAGTAATAAAATAAATAAATAAATAAATAAAAAAGCACAGATGTGCCAAGCTGATCTGTCTTGAGGAAATAAAACATTTCTTTAAAGATGTCACAACTTTGCCTTCTTTAACTGGCTTTAACTACAATTGTCTTTTATGGACAGAAGAAAGTCTTATAGTATGGATAAAGAGTAGCTTTTAAGACATATTCTTCTGATCTGAATATGTTACTTACAAAAGTGATGAACAGTACTTATGAGTAAGAAATAGGGGAGGCCTACTTTGCTACTAAATTTGTCACTAAAGCTGAAATGATGAATTAATTCATCTGTCCATGGGACAAGAAAGCTTAAAAAGAGGTTTGATGAATATGGCTTTATTTGTATAGCTGGGATAGACCCCTCATCAAAGGCAGCAGAGACACCAGGAATATTATTAACATGGCTATAACTATATTATGCAACTAGAAGTACTTGGCAGTCCTTCCCATTTTCCTCTGTTCCACTTTATGGTAACAGATTGCTCCCGTTCCACCCATCTCATGCCCATTGCAGAGACTTCTCTAATTTTCTTTTCCAAAAGATGTGGTACCAGATCTTTTTTGCTAGTAGTTATAGAATTTGACTGTGTTGAACATTCCTGAGCATCTAGAAGTAAAAAGAGGAATCTGCAGAACAGAACAGTCTGCTGGGCAGTAACAGAAATGCAGCAACTATCTGCCCATTATCCAAACAGAGTATTTCAAAGGGAAGTTCCTTCTTATGCTCAAGCTCCTGTCCTGTCCATTTTCTATAACTGTGATGAAACACAGCCCAGAGGCCAGACTCAGGTCTAAAGCATTTCGCGTTAACTGTTGCACAGAGAGTAAAACAGCCATTCTGCTGTGAAACTAAAAGGGAACTTCTCTCTTGCATCCCACTAACAGCCATACGCAGGTCATGATGATCCTGGCGATGCTGTCACAAAACCAATCTGGTATCTAGCAGCGGAGCATGATTCTGAACAAACAACTACATCTTTGTAATAAAAGCCAAGTTGTACTTAGAATAGCCAAGATGATGTGTTTTGTGGCCCTACTTTATTAGTCTTCTCCATTTTTTGAAGAAAAGGAAGAGATAATGGGCCAATAATTTCTTTTCCACTGATGATCCACACTAAAGACTACCCCTGTTACCTCCACCTCCGACAACATGGGGGAGAGCACATTTCTACCCTGTGAATGAGCAGGCCAACTTTATTTTAACTAAAGAATGAGAGTGCCTCCTTCATTTCCTAAGCAGTGAGACTGGCTATTAGGATACCACCAACTGGTATATAATATGGGCTGCTAAAATCCTAACACTACCTCCACTTCTGACAAAAAAAACCAGATTGTCTTAAAACAAGTATTGAATATTCCTTAAAACTCTCCTCTCTTATATACAGATTAACATATTTAAAATAGTGAGTCTGCTGCCCTCCTCCAGGCAAACTCCTAAAATCATTAATATTAAAGTGCGAAATACAGTTGAGCTGGTATTTCAGCAGATAACTCAATTTTTAAAAATGAAATATACATTTCCTAGTTTAGATGAGCTTCTATGTTTTAATAAAAGCATTATATATTTCTTCAAGGTTACTGTGACACTTGTGACAGGAGAGCCACCAAAAAGAAGAACCGCAAGTATATCATGCGAAAAAGTACAGAGATCCTTACAAATGATTCCTTATTAAGGTCTGGTAGACCCATGTTCAATTGGAATCTTGTTCATTCTGTGAATAAATGTGATACAGGCCAGAATAATGGAAATCAAGGGAACTGTGATGGTAGCAATGGGAAAACATGGACCTGAGGAGCAGATGATATGACCCAATGTTCACATTATATGGTAGCCTTTTTCTTATGTACTTTATCATGTTGTACAATCCCACTTTCTAAAAGGGTAATATTTAAGGTTCCTGTATCTTAAAACAATAATGTAAGCAAGCTACCACAGATCCCTAGACAGTTCTGTGATGTATCTACTATACTATATAAGTTCATGCTCTGGGCATTTCAAATAACCATGATAAAGTCATGATCGATATGCATACTTTCCATCTTTCATGCCTACATCAATATTAAACTTCTGGTTTTATGCAGGGATGATGATGCCCAAAATATTATTTTTTAGTGAACTATTAAGATATTTAAAAAAGAAAATAAATAACAAGACTGATGTGTAATATATAACATAAAAAACCCATGAAAACATACTTAAGATTTCACTCTCTTTCACCGTAACAGTAAGTGGCACATAGTTCTGCCAGTAGAGCAAAAGCTGTGCAACTTTATCTGAATGTATACTAAATATTCAATTCTCTTGGAAGAGAGGTGAAAGATAACATCAGCATTTATAAATCATTTATAAAACACAGAAAAAGGCAATGTTATTTGTAAGGACTACAATGGCTATATAAATAATTTCAGTTGCTTATATTCTTTTTACATCTCTTGTATTTCTATGACCTATGATCATTCTCATCATTCTTTCATATTTCTGAAGTGGGAATTTAAAAAAAACAAAAACAAAACAAACCACCTTTGTCTTGGCCTTAGTGCTACAGGCAAAAGAGGGAAGGGAAGAATAATAATTTCCTGTCTGCTTGAGTGTCTCTCATTTAGTCTTGACTGGAAAGCACTTGAACCTTTGGATACTTAAGTCAATCCTCTTCATATCAATCAGGCTTCACGATCTCAATTGGAAAAAAAACCAAGGATAAATAATACTTTTTAGCCTCCCAGAGGTATTTTGAGTCTAGCTGGTTAACTCTTACATAATGGCTTAATAATTAATGTACTGTTACATGTTCAATTCCTATGTATAATCGCCACCTACATTAGAGGAGGTTTGGCACTGGCAAAATAGAGCTATTTCTATGTATAATGGAAGGTTAAATGAAAGCAAAAAAATGCATAAACACTATTTCATATATGAAATATGGAATATGAGAATTCAAAATAACTATGATCAGATTTGGATTGCAACTCAGTGATCTCCCTCCCCCCATCTCATTTCATTTTAATTCTCTTTTAAAGTACATTCTACAAGAAAGGAAGCTCTTACTCCTGTGGAAATATGAGTAAGAGCAAAAATGGAACAGATTCTGGAAACATTAAAATTAATGATGTCTGAGAAATCATTACGGTTGTAAAGCTTGAGCCTGACAGTTTTAATTCAAGGCTCACAAAACCTGAGAAACAGTTAAATAAACTGAAGGACCAGATGGCCTGAGCCTTTAGGGAATTCACTACAGACAGATAAATTGGGAAATGGGAGTCAACAGTCAGAAACTAAAGATATTCTGAAGTATTTTGAAGGGTCTAATTTCTGATGAAAAGCCTGAGAAGATCATTTTTCTAGATAAAACCCAAAAATAAACGGTGTTCTTGAAGACTGTTTTTCTAAGGGATTTTTCAATACTTACATTCCAAAAGGTTCAGATTTGGTATCTCTATGCCCAAGTTCATCCTTGAACTCATATCCCTGAAATGAGTTATTTTTGTAAGAACAGGCATTATGAGTCAAATTTGAAAATGAAGGAGGAAAATTTACTCCCTCGCTGGTTGGATTTGTAACTTTAACTTGTTTGATAAATAACTTGAAGTGTTTAATGACCAGGCTGCCAAGTAAGAAGATTGAAACATTGAAGATTTAAATAATTTTAGCATATGATTTCACTAAATTCAGTAGCTACAGTGAAGGGCAAGCATAAGAATTAGTTTTAATCACCCCAAACTCTTTAATCTTGCAAGGGGAATTTGTATTTTACCTTTGTTCACCAATTTACTTTCCAGCTATATGTAAAAAAAAAAAAAAAAGCGTCACACCTACCTGATGGATTATTTATTCACTGCAGAAGAGCACCATATTCTACTGCAATTCTTAAGGTTGTATAACACCATAAAAAGATAAGATTAAGATAATAAAAATCAAACTGTAAATGGTAAATATGACATCTATCACTATCTTTTGAAAAAAAGTTTACTTTTATTTTCCAAAGTAGCTGAAAATAATTTGGAATTATCTTTTCTTTTAATCTGATAACAATGTGGCATTAATTTAAATTTTGTATGTCAGTGCACTTTGAGCTTTAAAACAAATTATCTCTAGAGTCTATAACTTCAAGTAAGAAATGGACTTTCAGAGTGAAGCAGCTATTTTGGTATATCTCCCTCTTCACACATGAGCAGAAGTTGTGGAAAGAGACAGTTCTTTCAGTATTTGTCTGCTAGAAATTAAATTACTCAGGAATTCTCACGTTTATACTACCAGGCTGAATCTAGTTTTAAAAGTAGTATTCAAACATCTTAATCACCTAGCCTATTCGATCAATGTTCCATATAAAATTACTTACATGTTTTCTCACATGTTTTTCTTTAATTCTTACTGTTTCTTTGTCCACACAGAAATAAAACATTATTACAATTGAATCTGGCAATCATACTGCCACTCTTGTCAGAAAAAACAAAGGATTCAATGGATATGAAAACTGAATTACCATTTCAGTCTTTAGGGGGCTCTTTTTAGGCAAAAACCAAAGCTTTTTAGTGACACTGGTGGGAAGTGTGTACTGTCCAGGAGTTTGCCCATGGGCTTTGCCTGTTGTTCCTTACATAGGCAAACGATTTCACTCTCTATGACTTCAATTGTGACAAACACCTCTGCAGTTGAAATGTAACAACATAAAACTTAAACTTCTTTCAACTTCTAGCACAGATAATTATACATAAATAGAATGTCTTTCAAGTCATTATAAACTGAGAAAATCACAGGGGACTGGAAAAAATGATGCTACATTTTCCCCATTAAAAAAAAAAAATAGAAAAGATAGACCAATTTAGTTAATATGTCTAAGACAGGTCACTAATGATGGATAATGCATCAGTGACTCATTTAAAAAAAAAATATCAGCCTTTTTTAGCAAATGTAGACTCATTACTAAACTCTGATGGTAACATCATTCTCATTAATAAAAAACAGTTAACAAGAATACCCACCCAATTTTGCTTCTAAATGATACAGACCAAAACAAATTGTCTCTAATACATTCTTTTGTCTCTATTGAGAGGCAAACAAAACATTCTGTGTATTAAAACTTTCATTGTGTCTTCTGACTTACAAAACTATGGGAGAAAAGTTAGTGAGTACTAGAGCTAGTATTTTAATTTGTCAATCTGATTCACCAGGAAGAGATTAGGTTAATAAATTCTGCTATTTCTATAATCATATTGTCTGGACTCCTACTTTGGTATGACTGCTTTATCTATTTAGCTTCCAAGAGTTCAACAAAGTAGGTTGTTTTCTGTTACATCGGGTGAGGTTTTTGTTTGTTTGTTTTTAAAAATGCTGTCCATCAGCTCAAAATTCACAAAAAATCACAAGCAAGGAACATGACTTCTGGCTAGTGGAATACAGGATAAGAAAGATAGAGTTTAGGATGAGATTCACCAGTACCTCCATAATACTTAGAGCTAACAGCAAGAACAGAGCAAGAAATAGACAAGGAGTAAGAATTCCCGCTAATTCCGGAAAGTAAGTGTGGAAAGAAGTTGCCTGTTTAAGAAAGCTATTCTGTTGGGTGATTTGTGACCAGTAAGACAAATAAGAAGTCAGAAAAGAAAATTATAGCATTGGAAGGCTCACCCCAGTGATGGCCTGAGAAGTGTTACAAGGGTGGCACATGAGCCCAAATGGGTTCACCATCAAGAAAGATTATCAACACTGTTCTGGAAGACATTAAACATCAAAATGAAAGTACCCAACTGTTTATTTCAAAACTGGTGAAAAATGTGACCAGTTAGTAAGTAGGAGAGATAACAGTGAAACTCAAACACAGAAACAAGAGAATGGCCTGAAACTAACCACTAAGGAGTATCCATGACTTCTCCAAAAGGAATAATCAACAATCACGAGCAAAAACACAAAGCCCTGGAAACAAGATTAAAATTACATTAATAAAACCCGAAATGCAGAAAATCCAAGTTAGAACAAACTTTTATTCTTGAATTTTTCTGTTGTCCAAATGCAGACAATCCAAAAGCTCTAGAGCAGCCCTTCGCTATTCTCTATTTTGTTTATTTGGGGTTTTTTTGTTGATTTGGTTTTTGGTGGGTTTTCGGGGGGGGCGGTAGTTGGATTTTGTTTTTTGTTTTGTTTTGTTTTGTCTTTGGGTGGCTTTTTTGTTGTTTTGGGGTGGTTTTTTTGTTTCTTTAAATTAAAAAAAAAAAAAAAAGAGAGAGAATTTACCAGTAAGATCATCTGTATTGAAAAGGAACGCAACAGAACTAGTGATGTCCCTTCGGTTCAGTATTGGCATCACAGGGTACGAAACCAGTAAGATTTAATTTAAAACCTTGGAAAAGACTTTTCAGCAAGAATGTCTCTCACATATACACACATATATATATGTCCATGTGTATATGTGTATGCGTATATTCTACAACAGAAATCTAAGTCATTCTACAAATTATTTTTTGTCACTACTTCACCTGTTTAGTATGACAGTAGGTAGACGAACACTTTATTCAGTTTTCAGTCCTTACATCCCTCATTGTCACTAGTGATGTTTAAAAGTCTGTCTCTCCTAAAGGGGGACCAAATGATGTCTCTTTTTTTTCCCTGCCATAAGATGCTGAGAAAAAAAATTGCATGTGCATTGAAGCATTTAGAAAACATGGTCTCCCAAATTTATAAATCTCTTGTGGTACTTTCAGACTTTCACATGAAATAGATTTTGATAAAAGGAACTAATTATTTTTTCTTTTTTCAATTTCTTTTAAGACAGAAGTCTGAATTTTAATATATTAAGACAGATAAGTAACTGCCGGTTCCTTTTTCTCTTATCCCAGTATGTTTCTCCCAGCTTCTTTACATATTATGGTAAACCATGAAGCATTAAAAAGCAATGCCATTTCAAGCTTTCGGAAAGACATGGAACTAATCTCAACACATGGAAGAAAGGACAGCAGTAAAATTTCCTGGTCTATGAGACTGCTAGCTGCTCACCATGAGAAAGTAGATAGGGCATACTATAATCTGTATTATGTAAATATTATACATCAAACCTATGCCAACTGCAACAGTAAGGAAATTATTTACCTAAAACTTAAGATAAATTCTAATGCTTTTTTTCTGTGAATAGACTTCAGTTTTATTTGTATATCAATTATTCACCCCTTTCAAAACTAACACTTTTGATGCATCATTTGTAGGTTAACTGTTGCAAGCAAATGTTCATACTTTCAACTCCTATTTTCTGTTAGTGCAAATTAGTTTTCTGTAAGTAGTCTTGAAGAAAACCATCCGACATCAGACAGGGCTAAACCACATATAGATGTATATGATTTCACAATAACAGGCCTGCTCACACCTCAGTCCACCAATTCTTAATATGAAAAAGAAGGTAGATATTTCTAGAGACAAGAGGCATTGATAAATACCTCACTTCTTATAAAACTGTGTCTAAATCTCAGTACAGTTAGTAATATTGGGGCTTTAAGAGAGGTTATATTTTACTTTACATAATTATTTTGTCCATCACTTGGCCTTACTGATACTAAATCACTTTGATCCTGATAAGGTCAGCACAGAATGCAGCAGCCACATCAAGCAAATAATTAACTATTTCAGCCTCTCCATCTAAATTTGACCTAGTGAACATTTCAGAAAAAGAAGAAAAAGTCAGACCACTTCTAACAAGACTAATGACACAGCAGACCTCTATTTTCTACAACCTGCAGTAGTAAGAAAAGCAGAAACGAGCAGCATACAGTTATTGTTTGCTCTTCATGCTACCATCAACCCAAACAAACCAAAAACAGGCAGTTGATGGGGTGGGAGGGGTGGGCACACCTTCCTTAAGCACAGTCCTTTCAAGAAAAGGATTTGTGGTTTATAATGTTTGTAATACGAATAATTCTTCTCCACACATTACCAGTAATCAGCAAAAGAAAAAGTTTAATATTTCTTTTTTTCTGACTTGCATGAATATCTAACCATTGAAACTTATTAGCCTGATATAAACCAATCTTTGTTAAGGAAAAGGAGAAAAATATGCAAGTGCTGATTAATATTATTTACTACAACTATATTGAATTGTTGCGAATAATCAGAGATCAAAGAACCTGTGGAAGGACTAGTAAATTACAAAATAACAAAAAGAAAGCTATTCCATTTTTTAAAATATATGACCGTGGGACATCTGACTGGCAGAATGACTGGACAGATGTTTTTCAATAGCTGTACAATATGTGACTCCTTGTACTCTGTTAGTTCTTATTAGCAACTCTGGAGGGCTTTTACGATTATTTTCTAGTAAACTATGCACAGTAAATGTACTGTGAATATGTACATCTTTTATCCTATTTCATTAAAATAACCCATTTATTTGGATTGATTTGTGTATTTAGGACTGAAGCATGTTGTTATTAAAAAACTCTGAAATATAATGAGTAAAGTTTTATCCAGCTTCTCTTTTGTCAATGGTAGTAGCTATTGCAATTTAGGTATTTATAAAACTTAATGAGGCAGTTGCTGAGCGATTTTTACATGGTTTACATTGCACATGTTTAAATAATATAAAAGCTTAGCTGACTAAAAAGAATCCATAGCAATTCAACAATAAAAAGAAATTTTGCCTCAATGTGCATACTATGTTTTTTTCCAATTATCTAATCTACTTGTTTTCTAATTATCTATCTCATTGTTATTGAGATGGTCTCCAAGGAGTCTGTCTAATGATTATTCATTGAATTTCTTTAATTTGGAGGAAAATAATTAGTGCTTTCACAAGAAAAACACCAGTGATGCAAAATTAAATAGGTGAATACTAAACACATTAATTGAAGGCTGCTTCGTTAGTGTTGTACATAACTTAGGTGTAAATATTTTGCTGGTTTTCCAAGTTTACTGCAAAGATTTCGACACAAACTAAAGAATTTATTTTACGTGTGAAGTTTAAAAGTCTACACATTGTTATCTAAATCAAATCTACACATTGTTATCTTAGCTGAACTGTTGAAAGATCAATGAAAAAAAGAAAAAGAATAGAGCTTCCCAAAGGGGAACTGAGGAAAAATGTAAAGGGTAAATTTTACAATAATTTTCATTGATTGTTAGAATTTTGATCTCTGTCAAAATTCATACTGGCTTTTTTTTTTTTTTTCTAAACAAGAAAGCTAAAGTCAATTGTACATAATTTAATGCTACTAATTGTATTATTTTTTAAATTCCTTTACTACTTAAATATGCTTTGCATATGCCTCCTACCTCCCAAATTCTCCCAGAACATCTGGAAATACTACAGCCAATCCACTGAAGTCCTTCCCTTGAAGTCCTGGTAAGGTGTATTACTGCAACAACCACAAATTCCCCCTTTTTTCCTATTATACTAGACATGCATGATTTCTCATAATACTGAGGTCACAGGTCAATCTTTATATAAAATTACTGGAACAGTATCAGTAGATTAAACTCTTAACTATTCCAGGAGAAGAAGATAGTACCATGCCTCTTTCACAGACTTCTTGAATCAGAATGACATCCTATTTCCCTAAAAACATTGAGAATCCTTGCTGTGCATTCGAAGTCAGATTTTAACCTGAAACTGTATTTTAAGAAACCTTGTTGAGCTATGCTTAAATTTTTAAAAAGCATTATCTGACAACCTGGGCAGCTAATAAAATCCTTCTCCCTTTTTCACAATGATACATGTTACTTGTCAAAAAAATTTAGTTGCTTCTCCATTACTCCAAGCTTACCATGTATTTACCAGAGGTAAAAATGGATTCATCCTCTTGAAGCAAGAAATTTCCCTTGTGTCCTCCAAACAGCGGAAGTTTTTATCTCAGCATCAATCTGTTTTCCAAGCACTTGACAAAACCAGTTAAAACCTTTATCTCTTTTACATGCATTATCCAGTGCATGTACAATTTTAAAAGCTTACATGCATTGCTGAGGAGAATGCTAATAAAGATATTGCTGTGTTCAGAGCTAATTTAATTGTTTTTCTCAAAGTTACAGGTCATTTTTTGTGATACCTGACCTGTACGCTTTCAAATTTAATAACTTCATCTATGTTATACTGACCTTTGTCAATATCTTATATTGGGCTGGAAAAAGGAACTCATGACAAGATTTGGTCCTTAATGTGAATTATGTTTCCATTCTACTAAAAAAATAAAATAGTAGTATCAGTACTAAGTATAATTCAGGCCTAATTCCTGCTTTTTGAAAATTGAGATCAGAATCACAAGACAGTGCTACGTGTTCTGTCACCTGAAAAACCTTTGTTGACTTCTTTGAAGTCAAAGAAAAACATGGAAGTGTTTGGCCAATACATTTGCCCAAAAACTTCCCCTAACCCTGTTTGCTAATGGTTTCATCAAGTAGGCGCATAAGCTGCCATTATTATTGCTGTGACAAATGTAGTTTGTCTAAAGTAAGAGCCGCAGGCATCACCATCAGTAGTCATAATTTAAAGTTTTAAAGTTTTAGGTACATCTGGATAAAGATATACAGATGGAACTCACGTCCATAAGTTGTCATTGTTAACTAAGTTACTCTGTACTGAGGAGTGGTTGCAAAGGGCAGGGAGTATATGAAACAACTGTGTCTAAGTACCAAAAGTTTGAGTTTCAATGAACGTGGGGTTAGCTGTGACATTGTCCTGGTAAAACAGAATTTCTGTTCAGTAATTTTACTTTTTAGCTGGGCCTCTTCTAACTAACTAAACTCTGAAATTAACAGCAATTTGTGCAGAAACTGTTTGCTCTCAGAGTGATAAGACCTGATTATGCCAAGGAATGGTATGCAGAGAGGCTCCAGCTTACACTTACTGCTCTAACAACCAGCGGTTGTTAGCGGAAAAGCACGGAGGGGTCACAGCTGTAAGGAGGAGTGGACAGGACAGGTGACCCAAAAATGACCAACAGAGTAGTCCATTGCATCTGCATCACACTCAGTATAAAAGCTGAGGGATCAAAGGGTCAACTCTTCTTCTTCAGTGGTTGATGTCCAAGCAGGACCCTGTCTGTTCATCTGCCTTTGATCCTGATCTGAGCATTCCTGACTCCAGATCCGGAATTCAGCTCCTGTCCCTTGCTGAGTCCAGTCTGGGCATCTCCCTGTGCCTGCTGGTGACACGATTGTCATCCTGGGAGCTTGATACGGTTTCGTATATATTGTATACCTTTTTATTATTATTCTTATTTATTCCTTCATTATTTATTAATATTTTCATTAAAGTAGCTTAGTTTTTTCCTAAACTCATAAATCTCTTTATCTCTTCCTCTCCTCTCTTTGGGGGAGGGTGGGGAGGAGAGGGAGGAGGAGGGGGAGCACCTGTCCTTCTGGTTGTCCAGTCCAGCCAAAACCACAACAGACATTTGAAGCCCAAGGCAGGCACTCTAAATTGCTTTTTAGAGGGGCCCACCTGTTTCTCAGCTATTTCATTTGGAGACCTCAGGGAAATGTTTAGGTAACATGAAGAGTCCTCGGCAGAGATTTACCATAGTTGTTGCTATCATCCCTTGTCAAGGTAAGTGCCTCTGCTCAGTTAAGATGAGTCTTCATGTTCACAAATGCTTTTCCAGCAATTACATTGTTCTATTTTGAATGTGGGCTAAGCAAACACTCAATACTAGAAAAAACTTCCCCAACTGCTGCTTTTTTATCTCAGCAAACAGACATCTTTTTAATTTACCAAACACAATCGTGGTATACAGTCTGCCTACTATTTTGTATAGTATTATATTTTGCTCAGAGAACCATGGGAAGAATATTCAGAAAATTAAAACTTATTGAAACAATTCAGCAAAAGTTTTTACTTTTATCATGTCTAAAATTCCTGCTGGAATTTTTTTAAGATTTTAATTGAAAAATCCTACATTCAAAACAATTTTTACTTTGGGCAATCACAACTATCAATTCTTATAGTTACTGAAAACACAATTCTTCTACCAAACTTCCAATTTGTATTTCAAAAAATATCAGAAAATCCCCATAACATAGAGCTTTCAAATACTTCTCTGCCTAAGGGAGCCACACAGCACCAGATAGATGACATTCTGTCTTTATATGATAATAAACCACCAATTCCTTGAAAATTTCTGCACTGCAAAAATGGAAATGTGTATTCAGCCCTTACCAGGACCATCTTTATCATGAGGTTTTCTGCCTATTATAGAATGGCAGTCACCTTATTTGCAGAGCATAAGCAGAAGCATCACAAGCAGGCAAGATGTGCTTGACAGCTTCTTTTGCCAAGGGAAGAGAATGGAAAAAATTTAAAACTAGCCCAAAAGAACTAACGATTAGTTTAAGTGATAAGCAGTGCATTAGTGCATTGGAGAAAGAAACAAATTACCTGATTAGTCTCTAATGCATTACCTGCCTCTAGAGAAAACAGAATCAATGGAAAAATAAATCCTAAAAAATGGACATAATAAACATTGCAGTAAAGAGAAATAAAAATGTCATAGAAGAGATTGAAAGATCAGTGAAAGAGAAATGGGTGAAAATGATTCTGATTATCCTAATTTGTAGTGATTATTCTAGATTTGCTCAATCAATAAGCAAATTCCTCATAAGCAAGGCTTTAGGAGGTTCTGATTTAAGTTCTAAGGAATTCTTAGACAAGGATAAAAAAAAATATCAATAGATTATTTTTAAAAAAGACTAATTCTTCAAAGGAGTAGTACTTAAAATCAAAAAAGAGAATGGCATTGTGACTTGATGTCAGAGCACTTGGATTTCATAGAGTAGGTGGTCTTAAAACAAACTGTAACTCCTTCATACAAGAGGAGATTACAAGATAACATGGAGATCTTACTGTGGATTTGTGTGGATCTAATCTCTGGGAGGTCAATCAGAAAAGATGGCGTGGCCATGGCAGTAATCACTGGAGCAGCATTTACTACTGTAATGCTCCTGTACTTTGCCATGAATTGGATAACAAATACAGATCTGATGGATTCACTACTCTAAATCCCTTGCTGCTCTCCAAGTCTCACAAGCTGTAGGAATAGAACAAATTCCAACAAGCTTGTCCAAATACAGATAGATAAGATGAACCTTAATATGCAGACACTTCATTCAAACAGGGATTTATGCCTCTCTACAAAACATAGCCACATGGCCAGCAAAGCTTTCTGTGGTTAGGCAGGAAGGAACAGGATTTACTCCAACAAATAATAGTATAACTAAATCAGCTCTAAGTATTTATCTTGCTGCTTAAGGGTTATAAGGTGCTTGTACTACAAAATAAGTACTTAGGAGCCAATATCGCTGGAAAATATAAACAGATATAAGATGACAAAAGCAGCTGGGTATCTTGACATGTGCTGTCAGCAGCTTTATGAAAATTTCCTATACCTGTGACTTCTCACTGTTAAGTTTTCCTTCCTTCAGGTCTGTAGACTTACGTGCTTGTTTACTCTACAGAGATAAAATTTGAGAAATTAATATGTATTTTTATTAAATTTTATGCTGTGCTCTGCCTGCATTGGCTGCACGATCCCGTTATGTGACATAACTCTAGGAAATTTATACTTACTGTATTTTCATTTTATTGCAGTTCATAGACCATAAAGGATACCTGAATCATTTCTTCTGTCCTTTCATTTTTTAAATTTTACATTTATTTTTGCTTAAGTGTGCAAGGGACTGTAAGATAATTAGTAGGAAAGCTACTATTATTTAACAGTATGAAACTGTCGATAAAGATATCTCAAAGGTGCTATGGTCAAGCAAATCAATGCGTGAGCATGCATTTAGACTCTGAAACCTTCCCAGCAATTTCTGAACATTACATTTTGTAATGTCTATTGCAGCAGTTAAAGAGCTTTTAGAGCTATAGCAATGCCATGTGGTAAAAAGTGAACAGATTTTTCAGTATGTAGTTCCCCAGTTAAAATGATCTACCTTATTCTGTATTGAGATGAGAGGCTGGTAAGTCCTCCTGCACGGCTTAACAGAAGAAAGCACTCAACCAGAATGCAATAATAAGGTGAAATGGAGAAAAAGGGAGAGGAAAAATATCTGTGTTTTCAATACTGATTAAGCAAACAAAGACCAATTTGTTCTACATGGCAGAAGTATTATAGAATGAGCTTCTTGCACACAACGGGAACATTTTTGGGAAAATCTGGAGAGAGTGTGTTCAGAAGATGATCAAGAAAAATTAGAACAAGTTATTAAGAGTCTTAATTTAAATTAAATGAATAAACTGTATTCAGCTGAACTGAATTACTCTACTTTGATTCTGGATAACGGTGCTTACTCAGGGTTTCACTTAAACAATTCCAAAATTCATTCAGATTAGTTTTCCCCAGCGTCTGCATGTAGGCAAAACCCTTAAACTGAGTACAAAAGGAAATGAAGAAATAATGCATTCAGTGCCACTAGAAACCGTTATTTCTAAAATAATCTTTTCAGCAACTCATAAATTATTAATTTTTAATGTATTATTTTGATTTTGCTGCATTATTTTTACGCACATATATAGAAACCTGGAGAGGTGATAGGCTTGTGTACTTTCAAGTGTTGAGTAAAATGGAGTTGGTACCATTATTTCTTCTTTGCAGATCAGCGTGGTATGCTTTCACAGCAGCATAAGAGAGTGTAGAAGCAAAGCTAATGACACAATACGAGAAAAAGAGTTCTTAAGAGTTCTAGTGCTGGGAAAGTTTTCCTACACTTTTTTCTTCTTCGTAGTTGTGTGAAGACATCACCACAGCTGTAGTGAAATCTGTAGCCTGTTCCATTATAGCACTGATGATGTTTAATTTAGTGTCCTAAAGTTGTGAACCTCACTGCGGTACTTGTTCACTGAGCTGAATAAACACGTCCTCCCTGACTCCTCAGGTTACGTAACAACTTCACATGACACATCTGCACATTTTGCCCACAGAAGGTATATTTCATTTTTTCATTCTCCTACCCATAGCCCAGTTGCAGAAGACCCACTTCATTTTAAAGGAATTTTATTCTTAGATCTTAATAATTATTAGAACTTCCATTATTTGGACTGAAATACAAGGCCAACCAATTTTACAATTTTTACAATTTTACACTTACTGCAAAAGCAGCAAATACATGGTAGCTCCTATCAACTGAAAACAGAAAGCATATTGGAAAGTAAATCATCATCTATACACCTTAACCTTCCTAGTAGTAATAGTGTTTTAGAAGAAGTAGCATTGCCAGGGTATGTCTACTGAAAAAACAACTACTACTAGCATCAGCCTGAAAAAATACATGACCATCTCTCAAGGATGAGCTGACAATTAAGAGAAGCAACTGGTCAGCAGTTCAAGCCTATAGTGTCTTCTCCCCCCCCCCTTTTTTTTTTAAGTGATAACAAACTGGGTATGATGTTTGCAGGAACTCACAGATCAATAGCTAACAAACTAAATGCATACTGCTTTTTCAGTGCAGTGATTCTATCGGGATTATACAATGGTAAACCAGGCCTAAATAGCATAGCAGTAGGTTTTCCAACTATTTATTGCAGACAGTCAGCTATCAATAAAGTTTAACATTCACTGCTAGTTTTCAATTCTGTATAGAGCCATTCGCCCACTTTAATGAATCCCAAGAAACGAAACACGTAGAACTACTGAACCAAAAGGTACCCAGTGAGTCTGATCCTCTTTGTAAGGATTCCTTAAAGAATTTCCTTAAAGAAACTCTAGCAATTGCACTGAGGAGGAAAACTTAATGCCAAAGCTTGATTCTGCCATTTGATTTCATCTGTTATTTGAAAGAATTAAGCTAAACTCTAGGAATAAGACGCGCTGTATTTCAAACACACTGCATATATTCTGACATACACTCCCGTTAGACATATACTTACTACAGACTTCCCTTAAATCAGACATGAAGTTTCTGAAAAGGAAGGATTAAAATATAGATGACAAATCAAATCAGGTACACAGAAAGCCCACGGAGAATGAAGACTGTAGTTCTGGTGAACAGCAGTAGTTAATAAAATAGTTTGGAATGCACATGTAATCCTATTTTATATGGAAATTAAGAATGTAGACATTTAAATGATCAGTACCGCTTACATAGTGTATTTGATATTCTGTGGCATTTCTGTAGATCACTGCTGTCATCAGAAGTGCAATGATAAAGGCTGAAGAAACACAACATAGCTGTAAATAACTCTTCAGTTCAATGAGACTGACAATTATATGCAATTTTGATACTCTATATTTAGTAAGAGTTTCAAATCTGTTAGATACTACACGGTACTGATCAAAGCAAGCTTATGAAATACAGGAGTCTTTCTGTAATATAATGTCACAGAAATGTTATTTTTTTTTGTTTGGTTTTGGCCTAAGTGTCAAGTCCTAAGCTTACTCTTTTTCTTTCGGAGTAGCAGCATATGCTGGTCAGTGAAGCATACACTACACAGCTGTTACATCTACTGTATGACCTGTATGTATTGAATTAGCCATTATGTTTTTCAGTTCTGGTTCACCAGACTTTTGGTCTGAGGGGTTTTAATCTAAATTTAGCAAAAGAATACAATTCAGTATTATCTCGTCTATCCATAATTCATAGCTTCCAGCCGGTTTTAATCTAAAACAATTAGCCAACTTTTTTTCTCTTTTCAGCATTAACACAGGATGTATGAAAAAATTCAGTACAGCAATTAATGGCAGAAGAAGTCCAGGACTGCAGTTTGACCATGTATGAATATATTTTTGCATGCACACAGAGATGATGTTAACAGATGTGGAATTTCTATCACCATTGTTCCTGTTCTCAGGTTCTTACATTTGCATTCATGCATGCTTCCATTAAGAAAGAGAACTATTTCTACATCTAAGAATATATATAATATAATATAATATAATATAATATAATATAATATAATATAATATAATATAATATAAGTGAATAAATAAAAATAAGAGTGGTAGTATAAGACCTAATCTATTAAGATGTCTCAAAACTTCAGATCATTTTTTTTTCCAAAGAAGGAACCGATTTCCTGCATTGACAGTCTTCTGGATACATTCTGTTGTTGATGAAACCCATAAGGCAAGCAAAGGTGAGTACAAAAGAGAAACCGCGTTTCCTTTTCTCTCCATGTTTTTCTCCCAAAGCATCTAGCCTATTAGAGGCAGGAAAGAAGACTAAATTGAGCCTCAGACTATCCCTTTATGGCTCTGCTTATATCCCTATCTTCAACACTTGTCACTCACACTTGAAATAATATTAATTCAAGTTTCTTACTGAAGTACTGAATCTTTCTAGCTATTTTAAGTACAACTGTAACTTCTGATAAGTATTTTTTTAAACTTCTTTTTAGTAAATCATTGATACCAATAGAAGAAAGTGGTACAAGGCCTGGATGAAGAGTCATTTAAAACCATTTGTTTTTCTCAAGTTCAGTAAGGAAATCTAATAGTCTGTATTTCATCATGAAGTTCTCTCAGAAACAAAGCAAAGCTCTGTATGAGTTTAATTCCACCCCTCCCCCCTCCAAAAGATAGTGAAGCAAATTAATTTCACTTAGAATGACTGTCTGTGTATAAACTCATACAATGAATATCTATTTAGAATTCCTTTTTCTGTAAAACAGCTTAAGTGCTTCATTAAAAACTAATCTGGCATTAAAACCACTAAGTTCCTTCATTGATGACTTGGAAACTCAATTAACACCTGTAAGTTGCTTCACTGACAGTTTGGGAGTATAATTATGTAGAACTAAGGAACTTTGAAGATGTGATTTTTTATAACTCACCATCAGGAAGTTATGTGATGATCAAATCTGTACTTTTCAGGCCTATATGTACTATAATAAACAGTTCAACTGATTTACAATCTCTCTTTTATGTATTTAATATATATTATGTGAACAATACTTAAATCAATCTTGCAGGAATATTTCCCAGTATGAACATGAATCAGCATATCAACATTCATATGATTGAAAATCGGTTTCTCATTGAGATGAGCTCAAGAAATACTATGCACATCTTTGTGAGAAGCCCGTTGGGACAGTAGCCATGCACTCTTACATCCTGTTTTAAAACTGTAACGTACGACGTTCAGTCTAAAATGGCAGACAAGAATGAAGAGTTACAGTCTCAGGCAACTCTCCGAATAACAGAAGTCTTGTCATAAAGTTTTGCTTGGGTTTGTTTGGATTTTTGGGGGTTTTTTTGTTGTTTTTTTTTTTTCTGTTTGTTTTTTTAAAAACAACAACTCTCTCCTCCTCCCCTATACCCACATCTCTCTCTCTCTCCCTCTTCCCATACCCTCCAAAAATATAGATTTTAACAGAGCGGAGAATGATCTCATAAGGACTGTAAACCCAGCAAATTGTTTCTACTAAGTTAAATACTTTTCCATTCTCCTTCCCCCACTCTTTTCTAGTTCATTTTCCCTCTCTATTTTTTTGTCAGAAGACATTCCTGAAGTTCAAAAAATAGATCAAACTCAAGTAGCTTCCAGGCACCATAAACACATAATATTACTTGTCCATGTGTGCACTATTCCTTTCAGAATAACTGTTGCTAACCCTGTACTCACTGAAACCAGGACTCTAGTCTCAAAAATCATGAAACTTGATTAAAAATTCTTTAAGTTATTTATATACACACAGGTGTACATGGATGTGTGCTTCTAGATGCGCACAAGTCTACCAATCTTTTCATGCATTAAAGAATACCTTGATTTTTAAAACAATAAAAAAACTCCTCAAATCATTATTTCATCTTTGTATTTTTAGTGAATTACTGTATTACATCAACAAGTACTGCAAGGATTTTTTTTTACTTCACAGGTTTTTTATACATATATTTAGATTGACAAGCCAGAAAATATTATGTACTTATGGATCCACCACGATACAGAACATGTCTCAAGTTCTGCAAAGAGATAACAGCCAATGAAATAAGGACAGACTGAATCCTTCAACTCAAAAAAAGAAACTTAATAGATTTCTACTAGTGTCTTAATGGTTTTTTTTGGAAGTAACAAAAAACTCAGGGGTGAATTCCTTCTCCCAGCTAAGCTCACCAAAACCACAGAAACAATACTTTGCCCAGTTAAATAATTTCTTCATAAACAGCAAACAGAAAGGCCATATTGGCAGTAGTATTTTAACTCAAAGTTCACTTCCTATGTCATGGAGACAGTTGTGAAGCATACTAGTCTTTTCATGACTCAACTCGTTGGTATACTAGTCTCTTTCTTAAATCACTCTAAAAGAGGTATTCTACTTAATTGTACCCCTAGGTCTACACTGTGCTAAAAATATAGAGGTAACATATCCACTTCCTGGACTGAAAATTTGCATTCCATTGCTGACTTCCACTATATATTCAGTAACAGCTATTTATCTGGCTATATATGTATATATATAGAGAGAGTGTGTCTCTGGAAAATTCCCACAACAGAAAAATTATAGTGTCCCAACTACCACATAGAAAACCACACAGATTAATTCCTCTACATCCACAAAACCAAAAACCACTCAAAAAATCGTTGATACGTGACCTTATATACTGCTACATTTTCCCCAAGCACACCAGATCCCTGAAGAGGAACTCCAGCCAACACTGTCACTTTTGTAAGGAACAAGACTACTGTCCAGTGAGCATCTTTACGCCACATGTAGGGTTTGAATCCTCTAAAAGGAACCTCCTCACGTCTGTGCCATTGGCCATTTCCCCCTAATTATCAAACACAGCTGGAGACTGGAGAGTCAGGAAAACAATTAGAGTTTCTAGGAGAAGAACCCACATTCAGAAAAAAAATTCCAGCCATATCACCTGTTAATCATCAAAGCAATCTATTTTAGTGAACTCTTTGTCACCACCAAACTATTTGTAGTCCAACATAAGCCAACAGGAATCAAACCAACCCAGGAAAAAAAAAAAAAAAGAAAAACTTTTAAACATCCTTTTGCAGTTACTAAAATTATCCACTTAGAAATTAGAAATGCCTTCTGTAACAGCAAAACCAGCTAAACAACCATGTGGTGAAAAAGGTTTTGAGAAACAAAACACAATTATTTATTGGATGTTGAAGTGTGTTCTGTTAGACAGTATCAATCTTCCTCAGTAAATATAGAATAGGCATTAGAAAGAAGAATTTAGAAAACAGCAGTTGAAAATATTCAACTTATATACAGTTCTATCAAAAATGTACAAAGTTGATTATTAATATAGCACAAAAATTAGAGTTGGGGTGTAATTCCTCAAATGTCAATGCAGAACTGGGAATTTCACTACTATTCAGTATACTACTTGTTCATTATTACCTTTGTACCATTGAGTTAACTTAAAATATGTTCTAACAACTAATGTACTGTGTTATTAACTGTTACAGTGTCAATATGTTTTTATTATCAGATTTATCTTAATTCATGTACAAACTATTATTTAACACCAGAATGCGCATGAAGGAGTCTGATAGTTTATAACAAGGAAACTAATCTTACAATGCCCTTTGAGAAATCCCAAAGAGAACTTTTCTGTAACAAGAGCAATGGTGCAAAAAATCAGAGGAAAAGTCTTTTAGCCAATCATTGTGGAAGAGAGAGTGACAGCATATGTCTCAGATAAATAGAATCATAGAATCATAGAATTGTCTAGGTTGGAAGAGACCCTTGGGATCATCAAGTCCAACCATCTACCCTACTCTAC
>JAOXNO010000002.1:23531848-23547498 GCA_028565335.1 Limnodromus scolopaceus
GGAGTTGGACTAGATGATCTCTATGGTCCCTTCCAACTCCAAAAAAATTCAGTGAAATTCAGTGAAAATTCAGTGAAGAGAGTACACCTGGGCTGGGGCTTATTTAAAGTACTTCATGAATCAGTTGTCTATCATCAAGCTGCTTTGTCAGTTGGTGAAAGGTTTGGGGATGCTCACATGTGCTTATTGTTATGAATTTTGTCTACCAGCAAACTGCTTGACTGCAGATGTGTGCAACTGGAGTCTTCTGGGGAAATGGTGCTACACCTGCGCTGTGCCTTTCATCTGCCCTTAGGTATTCTGTACCTTGCAATGATATATCCAGAGAAAGCTTTATTTCATTAGCATAACTTGTGTGATCTGTACACTACCAGAGGTTCTTAGACAAAAATAACTCTATGACAATCAGTCCAATAGCCAAAATTGCATAAAAAGCTTTTAAAGTATTTCCCAGTTGATTCAGAAGTGTTAACCTACTTATGACAATTCTTGATTATTTGATTACGTGCCACTGGGACCAGTAAAAAAAACCAACCTCACACAAAACCCCCAAACAACACACAAAAGAAAACAAACTAAAATCTACTACATTCAATTTAAAATTTAATTTTTTTTGTCAAATGCACGCTACTTTGACAGAATTTCCCACTCTCTCTAGTCAGTGATGATGTGACAAATGCAGAAATTAATTATTTAATGAAAACTTTATAGGATAGAGTAATTGTACATGTGGGCTAGAATACTGACCTAGTTTATTTGCTGACTTGCAAGAAATATGGGAAGACCTAAAAAGCAGATTCCTACATAAGGACTTCAGGAACAATCTCTATTCTTTCTCCAGTATATGGTCTATCTCCAACAGCGTAAACTATATGTTGTGATGGTCAGGAGTCATCCAATCAAAATACCATAAAGAATTAAAAACAGGGTTCTTTGATCTCATAGGGAGAGAGAAGGGGAAGGGGTTGGGACATATTTCCATAGAATTCCAGCATGCTAATTGGGTGAAAAAGCTTTCTGTAAGTCCATAAGGAATATGTGCTACAACACGTTCTCTACACTGGATAGATTGAAACACATGAAAAATAATTCAGTTATTTGTTTTAGTATTTCTAAAATGTTTTGCTTTAGAGAAATGGTTTGCTTCACCGGTACCTAAGGTGATTGATTTGGTAGAAGGAGTACATCAGAGTCTGGACATAAGTCAGAATTGCTCTGATAATCACAGTTGATGCACGGGGTTAGAAACTACTGCCTGGACTGAGAAAACGTACAATTATACCTTATATTGGTGTTGACAGGAAAAATAATTTAAGAAAAGCCAGTCCTGGGATATTCACCACAAACTGCTTCTGTAGTGCAGCATTTCCTCAGCTGTAGAGCTGCAGCTGTTTGAAGGACCACATTAAAATCATGTGGCCCTAAAAAGTCAAATCAAAACTCTATTGATTCCCCACTGGGGTCGGGGCAATGGAGGGAGGGGGAAGGGAAATGCAAATTTTGTTTTTAATACTGAGCTTAACATTTCCTTTACAGTGGTGTGGCTCGATGGACCCATACATAGCTGCAGGAAATTAGCAGAGAAGAAGCAAGGGGTGAATATTTAGTGCAAGGCATCTCATTAATCTGGTTTCAAAATCACAACAAGCGTACTCTTTTAAAAAGTTCTTCAAGAAGGGCTCCGTCAAAACATTTCATAGTTTCATTTCATAGACTTACTATTTTTCTAGGCTTTTTAATTCTATCAGCCAAAAATATTTACACATATTTTCTGTGAAAATTTTTGTTTCTCAATCACGTTTCAATAAGCAGTTATCCAAAGTTAAGCTCACATTTTTTATGGCACAGCAAAATTCTTACATAATTGTCTGTTCCTTTAATGGTAGAGGGTATCGTAGTTGCTGCTTTTGCTTTTCATAGTATTGGCATGCTTTCCCACAGATTATACCTTAAATTATTTCCCAAACTGATTAGTAATAAAACTCATTGGGTTTTATTCAGATAATTGAAAGATTTTTAGAGAAAAAGCCTAAATCTAATTAATCTTCCAAATTAATTCACATGAAGATTCTCTTAATCTCATATAATGAAACCCTTAGCCTGTGCATTTCATAATGTTCTGTAATAATTTTAAATATTATCTTCTGTCTGATACAATAGAACATTGCTGGCAAAGGTGCATCTGTCACTAGTCCTTTGCTGCCTACAGTGTCTGAAGCAAGCTGTAGAGCACTGACTACAGGGTTTAAAGTGATCTCAAAACAATACAGAAACATTGATTTACAATTTAAATGGTTACTTTGCTTCATTTCTTTCCTAACTGCTCAACTAAGGGTCAAACAGAGTCAATTAGGTGAACCAGCAAAATATTAGCACTAAACAATTTCTGCTTATTTCCCTGGGCTTTTCAGTATGACCCTCAGCTGCTCATCTCCAAATGCTCGTGACAGCAGAACACAAAGTGGTTATAAAATATCTGAATCAGATTCTTTAGATCTGTTCTAACATTTATTTTTATTATTTTTTTGCAGAGTGAATATCCAATATTGCCATGATTTGGCACATATCTGAACTTTCAACTGTGTATCCAACCTAGCAACATACTCATCAGTGATAAACCTTTTTCAGACCGTTCTTAACCTAATATCAGCCCAAACCACTGCCGCTTGCTTCACATCTTTTCCAGATGTATTCCTGCCCCAAACTGTTAAGACAGTTCAAGGGGTCTTTTGGATCCTTTCCACAAAAAACAGGTATAGAATTTCTGCCTTTCTCCCAGAAGTTCTGGAAGTGTTTTGTTCTTTCTTATATACAATGCCTGCCTGGATCCCAAACTTGTCATGGTACAATCTGTCTACTCCTGGAATTGATTTTCTTTCAACAATCATATCCTAAACAATCCTTATTCTTTTAGTGAAACTGTCTCAGCCAAATTCCAAATTCTTTACTGCAGTGATAATTTAAACACTTAAAATTATTAATTGGACTCAAACCCCTCTCCAGATTACAAAAATTACGACCAAAAGTTTTAATGCACAACATTTCATTCCCTTTTATTTTTTCTTCCTAGTTTCTTCACTATTACAGTATAAGTGGATAATGATTTGAAACTCTTCTTTGTTATCAGGCATTTCTTTTGCAGATGAAAGTTTTGGAGATTTTCACATAAATATATACCTCTAAAAGCAGATTTCAGAAATTATTATATACATTTTATGTATAATTTTTAAAACCAGTTTTCTTACTATTGCCTCTATCCTTGTTACACCTAAGAGAATACGGAACTATAGTTGATCCTTTATTTCAAACATTACTATTTCTTTCATAATTTAATTTTGACCATCCCATATTGCCATTGATTGCTGTCAAAATATGAGGAAGCACTTTAATGCATTATTTAAAAAAAAACACAAAACAACAGAAAACCACCTGTATTTGGCAACCCTATTTAGAAAACTGAAATGCTTACAACAGAATTTAAGATGAAAACATTATTTGAGGGGGATCACAGTTGAGACCTAGTGGCCTGTATTTCCAGGGACAAATCTATCTATATAACTTAACAAAAAATATATCTGAAAAACACTTCTGATACTAGGACCTGCTATGCTAGCTCTAGTTGAGAGCATGCTAGTTTCTCCAGTTGTAGCGCTCCTTTTTATGGGTTCTTTACTTTCTGCACAGTTTAATGTTTCCAGAAAGATCCCTTTCCATAGCAGGCATTGCAGTTGTCAGAGGCACAAGCACTGTTAAACACTCTACACAAGTATTTACAGAATAGAACTAAAAAGTCTTCAAAGTTGTCATTATAGTCCATGTGGTAAATAAAAAACTTCTTGAAAATTAAAGCCTCTCTATTACTGCAGAGTTTCTTGGTTCATAAAACTAAAATATTTTGCTTTTTTTAGTTTAATATTCTAATAACTGTCCTGCTAGCCTCCCTAAACACTGAAAGGGAACGGTGAGGAAGTTGGGAAAGATGTTGTGCAGCAGAGAATCATACATAATCTGCCTTCTATGTGGTTTCAGGGATATGGATTGTTTCATTGATGCTTATTGTGATCAAACTGATAACAGGCTTAAGAAATTAGGCTGTCTTCATGGAAACACAGGTACCAATTGAAGCTAGATCCATTCCCAGATGCTATGAAATGAATTCCATATCGCATTTACATTTTCATGTATGACTATGGCATTTATTTACAGGCATAATGACAGAAAGTTCAACATGAGCTAAATCAAATATTATTATTATTGGCAAGAAATGGTAAATGCGAGCTAGCAGCAGAACTGAAAACACCTTCTCAAGGTCTCCTATAAGGGAATACTGCTTGCCAAGAAAAATGTCACAGGCCGGAATACAGTTCAAAACTTTAGTTTAATTATTGTAACAAAAACATTTATTTTAATTTATTCTGCTTTATCATAGGAGACAAAAAATACACATTTGGATATTTTATCCTTCTACTGTGCCAGTTAATAAAACAGAAGGGTTTAGTATGATATTTGTGTTGTAAATCCACGTCCAGAAATATCTGGAACTACCCAATAAAATAACCACCTCAATATGTTTGAATAAGCAGCTGTTGGAACAGGGCTACACCTCTTTATTCAGAACTATCTTCAGAAATCTTTAAATTGCTAAGCAGCACCAAAAAAAGCCTGTCCTTTAGTGCAATCACAGAAAGCCACAGACAGTGGGCATTTGCTCTAAAGAGTAGGTATAGGAAGGCAAAATATGACACTGTAAAAACAGATTTTAAATTACCTTTATTTTTACTCCAAATCCTGTACTTAATATATGATAGCCTCAGGGAGGCATAGGCTTTCTGATATTTCACAGTACATACAGCTGTCATTCAGCCTGGAGAACTATCACAAATTAATGTGCTACAGCATGTACCAAGCATATTAATACATACTATTGAAACATGTAATAAGCATGCTATTACATACAATTTTAACATGTAATAATAATAATGATATAAATGGAGTTATGGTATACATGGTCGTGATGATGGGAGTAAAATTAAGAGATGCTTAAGACAGTTTTTGCAATCGTAACTTGGCTAATTTTTTCTCATTTACAACATGAAGAGACAACACACCTCTAAAATTTGTATTAAAAAAATCACTGGCTTCTAAGTAGTGTGGTTTTTTAAAGGCAGTTTCAAAAGTATGCCTTTAGTAAATTAATTTGGATCAGCCCCTTGATCAAGGCAGAGGAATGACTGCTTGAGTATTAGCATTTTTGACTGGATAATGCTGTACGCGCTGTACTGCAGTGCTGTACATCTACTGCACTGTAAATGCAGTGTTGATGCCCTACTATATTGTGAAATGAAACATACAGCTCAAATAAATGAGCAATTAAAATATTCAGGCTTTTAAACAGCTGTTTAAAGGTTTTGAGTTTAATTCAAAAGTATTTTGTCTAATTTTGACGGTCGGTATCCCATAATTTGGACAAGTCAAAGTATGTTTCCAGTCTGTAAGAGCAAATGCGATGATGTATTTAAAGAACATTCTTTCTGAATACCTGGTCCCAGTGCATACTGCAACATGAGCATCAAGGTCACCTATTTAATGGCGTAGTAAACAAAGTAGACAGCAAATCAACCATCCTTCTTTGCTATTATTTTATATTTTGGCAAAAATTAAACAATATAAGGTAAAATTCAGCCAAGCTACTTCTAAACTAGCTTTTTAGAAAGGACAGCTATTTTGAAAATCTTAACGTTTTTAGACAATTTATTTAAGTTTATTACTACTCTCTACAAATTGCTTTTACAGTGCAAAATATTATTTAGTTGAAAAATAAAATGAGGTGATTAGCAGCACGTCCTTTAATTTTGATATCATGGAAATAAGAAGACCATGTTTTAATTTAAGTGACTTGGCAGTTAGATGAGCGATTGCTCATGCACTTGGCATTACCATGGCAATGGGTCTAACAGTGTTTTCCAGTATCTGCTACAGCCACAGACATTGGTATTAGAAGAAAGCCAGTAACTGTGAGAATAGGTCAGACCTATACCTCTAGATCTATAGGACCCCAAAGGAGGCCAAATAACCAGTGAGTAAATGAAATTAAAATCAACAAAGCTGAAAGACCCTAGTGGAGAGGAATTAATTTGACTCCCTTCATAACTTTCATTTGATACTTCAAGAAGCATTTCAGGTCAATCATATTATTAGAAACTGGCTGAGTGAAAAGATGCTAATGATGATCTAGAGCTAATTAGCATAGCTATTTTCACTCCATCTTCTACAAAGAGAAAGGCAAAACACAGACACAGAATCAGACTCTTCTTTTGATCAATGATGGAAATTGGCAGAGGACAAAAGGATGTGTGCAACACCTCGACAGCCTTTAGTGACAAGCCCATACTCTATGATTAAAACAGAAATAAACTGAGAGATTTATAATAAATTACTAAATAAGATTTAAAAAGGAAAACTGAAGCAAAACCGGAATAATAAGGTCATTGCCAAATATTAGTTGTTACTTCTTTTATGGAAGCCTATTCTACTTTATTTCTCTTGCATTTTCCACATCAGCAAAGGTTTCTGTAGATCTCTGTCTCTCAAGCACACCGAGGCACACAGATGGCAAAAGTCAAAGAAAGTTGAGAAAAATTTTAATAAGAAAAAAATATGAGATTAATAAACTAAAGAATATAGGATCCTTTATATTGGAACCTACAAAAATTGATCCAAGACTTTTAAACTGATAGTTCTTCACAGACAGATCACTATGGTAGATCAGTCTTCTAGATGGTGGCAGGAAGAAGTAGTTCAGCTGCAAATCACTCTCATATGATACTGAAGGTATTCTAAGTTCAGTTTCTTTTCACTGTTTACTGTGAAAAGTTTTTAGCTGTTTCAATCCATAGTTGCTCAAATATGGATCCTTAGACACATGAAATATGATTTGGAACCTCAGCCATTCATAGCCATGAAAAAACCGTGACTGTACCAATCCAAGCATGCAACTGAAATGCTTCAAATAAACCTACTCTTGATGCGTGTTTTAATGAAGCTTATTGCGAGTGTTGCATCTGTTCACCTTGCCTGCAGGTCTGACTATTACAAGGGGTATACGTTACCGTGTAATTAAGCAGCAGTCATGAATGATGCTGTCCTCCACAAATACGCCACTCTCTTCATCTGTTTCGATCAGACGACCAGCGTGATACCAATGTACCTGGGTGGTATTGTCAATGTATGTAGCAGTACACTGAAATGGCAAGCGGTCTCCGTGAAAAACCACTTGTCTTTGTGATGGGATCAGCTCAAAAAGAGGAAGTTCCAGAGGCCCAGCTGCAGGGAAAACAAAGCAAAACAAGACAAAACAATAGGGAAAAAAAACACCAAACACAATGAATTCCTCTTACGAATATTGTGAACTAATTGTGTACAATTCTAGCTTCCTAGATCTTAACATTAAGGCACTAATATAAAAGATATGCCCACAAACTTAAGTCTGATCATGTTGTAAATTCTAGAGATCACATTTCTTTCATTGGTGTGAGCCCAGATATTTACCTGTTTACTACAACAGCTACAGAAAATGGGTTTCACAGAATGGCTCACGGTACGGGTGAGGTTGGAAGGGATCACTTGAGATTTCTCATTTCCCTTTCCCTACTTCTTTCTGCCTCTTCCACAAGTCATCTTTACTCTCTAGATGTTTACTCAACATTAAATATTTATCTAAAGAGCTTTTTCTACTTTTTAATAGTGGAGTACATTTCACCATCTTTATTTTATGAATTTTAGCTCTCCTGTCTTTCCCCAAGAAATAGCCTAATAATAAGAATACTGCACATTCTTATCCCTAAGCAGAATCTTACAGAAAACATCTGCCATAACCACATGCCCACACGCAATTAAAAAATAAACAGTGTTGTAAATTTGGAAAGCATATGCATCTTTGGGACTTCTGAAAGTCTGCTAATTTCATAGATTTGGCAGTGATTGAAGGCTATATTCTTCAGTCCTACAGTGCCTGTAGAGACTGAATCTCTAGACAGTATTTGTTTTCTTCCACTTTTATTTCTAGATCCTCAAACTACCTTAGCACAATTTCTGTAAAATATTTTCTATATGTTGTGAGATTAATGTGATTTCTTTAAATCAGTAGCAGAACATTGAAAGGAACATTTTAGGAAAGGTAATAGAAGCAGAGGCTCTGCATCTAAAGAAAGAAGATCATGTTCTATGGGATACTAAGGAATAAAGGAAAGCCTTATTTTCTTTTTTCTCATATAGTCTCCTTAGACAAGTGACAAAAATTACTATCTGATACTTTCTAATCATTGCACAAAATTCTAAAAGTGGTAAAAATACTAAGGCCTCACTTATGTGATTGATGAACACACTACCATGAACGCCTTGCACAATAATTCCTAAAATAGAACCTTTTCACCTCAGGCTACAATGCCAAAACAACTGGCTGAGCCTGGGTCACTTTATAACTTCACTGCTGTGATCTCATTTCAGACAAAATGCCTGTAAGTCTTGCACCTTGGAAATCCTTCTACCTTGAAGAGGAAAGAGAATTTTTAAGATATATCTTCTTCTCCCATATTTTAGTTCTGTTTTCACTTAAAGGCCTCCCATCATTAACATCTGGCCAGCCTAGAGGGTTGTCGGTTGAAAGGTCACCCTTCTGCATTTGCACCACTATCTCAAACACCTATTTTTCTGACAAGTACTTTTCACGATTTTTTTTCCATTTCACTGCTGATGATTTCAACTTCCTTAAACTTTCTCCTCAAAATCCTTTGTTGCTCATAGTAAATAGAGATGAACTTAACCATGCCTAACCAGATTGCAAGCCATAATCACTAGTTCTACAATTGCTAAAATTTGTGTACAAGCAGTAGTGATTGTTCTTCTCCTTACTCAGCATGTCACCCTAACACGCTTCTTTGTGTCATGCAGATGTTGTCTTTGGAGCACTTGAATTGTGAGAAGCTGCATTTATAAACCTAGCATTGGGCTCTCAATATTATTGGGGAATTTAAAAGTTAAACAGTACATTCATCACCTGCTTTGAATAAACAGTGAGAGGGATCACTTCTACTTCACTTCTGGAGTAAGCATGCTGGCCAGCACAATACACAGGATTTGTACATGAGTGAATATGCAACATTTCTGTTTGGGAGAAGGACACAGAGGATTAAGGGGCTAGCTACTATTTTCTGAAGTGCTGTAGGTCTGCTGTGACTATAAAGGGCAGGCTTCAGAAATCCCTCCTTTCTTGTGTATACATCCTGTAGTTTATCTTCTGATTGTGCCTATTATTTGTGGACATGGATACATCAGTAAAAATTCATTGAAACGTATCTAGTATTTTTATATGATCTTTGGCCTCTAACTAAAAGAAAGGAAAGTAAACCAGATTGATACCTCATTCGTAATAGCTACAGGCTTGGTCTCAGTCATTTATATTAAAGGTTTTTACTAGAGAATGGAGAGAACCTCCCTCTCCAAAAGGTTGCAAGATTTGTGTTGCATTATGAAGTTAATTATAGAATATAAGGAAAAGTTATGGTGTGAAAATTTAGCCATAAATTAATGAAATGATTATGAAAATGGAATCCAGAAAAGTTAAGCATACTGTCACAAGTACAACAAGAATATATACTACTCACAGAAATAAAACAGCTCTCATGAATACAGTAATTGTTAACTGAGGATATTGTATCTTGTCAAATGATTTGGGTCATGCAGTGAGTGACACATTGTGTTATGAGGCTGTGAAGTAGTAAGAGTAGGAACTACAGTATCGATATTTCTTAAGCTAAATAACTTGCCTGGTATATGCACATAGCATACTACTATAATTTTGAATTTATCTCTGCCTTTATAGCCGGTCTCAAAGGCTCTCCTGTTGCCATTTCTGTTGCTCAGAGTTGGGAATCACCAAACCCAGACACGGGGTGGGAATAAAGAGTTCTGTACAGATTTCGTCAATTGATTACCAGAAGTAAATGAAACCTTTTTTTACAGCAGCATATCAGAAAAGGAGAAAACGATCATTTGATTGACATCAGTCATATCAACAACCCACTCATTTTCTTTTTCTTTGCAAATCCTTCCAAGTGCCAACAAAGATGCAAAGTGAACGAAACATACCTTTGGTCTATCATTAGGCTCGGGTATCCTTCAGACCAGCTGAACCCTTTCACAATTTACATAGTTGGACTGCCCAAATCAACAAATAATGCTCAAACTCATTTTCAAAGTGAAACTAGTAAAATTTCTATGTATTATGACATTTGCAGAACATCGAAGGTAAACTTAACTACTTCTATAAAACATCTGCTTTTAATCTGTGTGATGTCTATAAAAAATTGATTACCAGAGCTAATCTTCAGTTGTTTTCCAGGGATAACCACGATTTAAATGTCTGAGGCTGATTCTGCAACTATTACTCAAGCAAAATTTCCAGTTAACTTCAGTGACACAGCTCACAGATATAGGGATTAATGGCATCAATAAGAATTTCAGGATTAGGGCCAATACACTTCATCCTGAATAGCTAAAAAATTATTGTATAGTTCCATCAGCATCAGATGGAAATACTTATTTTAAATCCATAATCCTAAGATCCTTCAAATTCAGAATAAAAATAAAAGTCTTTACTAATGCTGTACACACAGTTTCAAGCTCGACTTTGATAAGTAAGAAGTCAGAAAGGCAGAAATTTTGAAAGTATTTGGAAAGATTTTTGGCATTGATTTGACAGCGCTTGAAATATAACAGCTCTGGCAATCACATCCCTAACACAAGAGAAATTTTCCCTTTGATTATGTGATTATTAAAGACCAAATAAATATATATCATCCCTGACACTCAAATATATGTGTGTCCGTGTGTGTCTGTGTATGGCAGACATAACAGAATAAAACTAATTTACAGTTTACTATTGTATCCTGGGAGAGCAGGGACTAACTATGGGGGATTTTATTCATTTAATTTTTTACACATGTGAAAAATATTCCAAGACTCTCCTTAAAGACCATCCACTCTGCTGCCCTCAAGGTTGGAGCCAGCACCACCAGCTGCAGGTGGGAGGTGTGACTCTCCTGTAAGCATTTAGATCAAGGGCTGCTGGAGTGTTTTACAGTCTTTACCTGTCTTGTCTCTCTAGTCAGCACTAAACCATGATTACAGCAGAGCACTACAGGAATCACTGATTGCAGAATGAATCTAAAGGTCTAACCCGTCGTTACAGTAATTACATCTTTATCTTTCGCTTCTCAGCAAGAAAGCGTTCTGTTGACTGAAGGCCAGATTCTTTATGCTATCCAGTCTTGTATTCCAGATTAGCTCTAGACGAGAATACTGAGGACTAGAAGACTAGAATACTGAGGAGGAGGAATCAGGTTACACAAATGCCACTGAATTAGAATATCACTTAAGAGTCCTTCTCACAGAAAGGATATCCATGAACATTTTAATGTATGCCGTGCCCCAAGACTTTGAGAAATTTCAAAAAGAAAATAGAAATTATTTTAATAACCATTAGCTATAATAGAAAAACAGCAAGCTGCGGTGAAGCTCCAAGGAAATGTCCCAATGCGTATGCCCCCTAATATCTTTATAAAAATTTATGTCACACACATGCGCACACATTAAATACTTCCTGCCTTTTCCTTGATTTTAAAATCTTGAGATTTTAAAAATAGTTCACTTTTCCTTCTAATTTTGGCCTGCTTTTTTGTTTACTGTTTAAAAAGATGGAAAGGAGAAGAATGTGAAGGAAATACTGCTGTCACTGGACATATATGGAATACAAATGTTTGTAAAAGACATAACAGACCCACCTGGATGCAGTCCTGAGTGATGTGCTCTGGGCAATCCTGCTTTAGCAGGGAAGTTGGACTAGATGATCTCTATGGTCCCTTCCAACTCTGTCTAATCCATGAATCCGTGGATGTCCCATTTAGAATGTATGCACTTATGAATGGGCACTACTGTTTTCTGGGTGAATGATCAAAAGCAAATCTCTAAGCGCGAAAGTTGGCCTGCTCCATAGATTTGTCTAAACACTACAGAAAGTTGGCTAATCGTTGGCCACCGTGACCAGCACAAGGTGTTGGAGATATGATGAGAGAAAAATGAAACTGTGTCCTACTTCCAGCTACATTTTTCGCACTTTCTTCTGCAAGAACAGTAACGGGGGCAGCACAACTCTCTACGGCTAAACAGCTACTGAGTGCGTAATCATAGAATTATAGAATGGTTTAGGTTAGAAAGGATCACCTAGCTCCACCCCAGCTGCTCTGGGCAGGGACACCTTACACCAGACCAGGTTGCTCAAAGCCCCATCCAGCCTGGCCTTGAACCCCTCCAGGGATGGAGCATCCACAACTTCTCTGGGCAACCTGGGCCAGGCTCTCACCACCCTCACTGCGAAAAATTTCTTCCTGAGCTCAAATCTAAAACTACCCTTTTCCAGCCCTATCGCTCTACTCCCTGATGAAGAGTCCCTCCCCATCTCACCTTTAAGTACTGGAAGAAGGCTTCTATAAGGTCTCCCTGGAGCCTTCTCTTCTTCAGGCTGGACAACCCCAACTCTCTCAGCCTCTCTTCATAATCCTGGTTACTGCACTAGAGCACTCTGCTGTTCAGTTTACCATAGACACAATTTTCTGCTATACATTTTCTAGCTCTCGTTAACTGGCTTTGCTTGAAACCAGCAGCTTCTATACAGTCAGAAATAGGAAAATCCACAGATTTCTCCAGGTTGCCCACACATCAGCGCAGTATTGCAGTGTTCATGTCTCAGGACACACCACTGACTTTTCCCTCTCTCTCGGTAGAAATTCAGTTTGCTACAGTGCACCACAAGCTTTTGGGACTGAAAAAAGCCAGAGGCTGGCATTTTGCTTCTTGTTAATAACTTGATTTATTGTATTGCCGATGGGCTTTTCATTTGAACTCAGTGTGCCGACAGAGTGTGGCACATCCTGCTGACAAAAGTGTGAGTTAGAGCTCTAATATTTGTTTACAATCTCAGTGAGAAAGAAATGTGCATGGAAAGCACGGTGGCGGGAAGCTGGAAGCGAGGACAAAGTAAAGGAACTCGTGCAATAAAAAGGACAGATGAAGCAAAACAAATTGAAAAATGCTAGTTAAAATATTGAATTGCTGACACAGCAAATTAAACAGTAAATATCTATTGATATGTACTGAATGGAACCAAAGAAAAGAGAGTGATCTGAATTTCTCCAAAGGCCAGCATTGCCAAGAAGGGAAGGTATCAGTACACCAACGCCAATTTCCATATGGCAAAATTTGCTGACAATAGTGAAAAAATTAGTGTAGAAGGTCACAGACAGTGCCATATGCCAAGGAAGTCAGGAATGAATACAGAACTGGAGCCAAGCTTCAGTTTTAATAAAAGCTTTGCCTGGCTCCAATTTTAACATAATATCAAGAAAATACAGATGCCAACATGTATTAAACACATAAAAAAAAGAAAAGTCTTTTGGGCTTGGGAAAAGAAAGCTTTGCATCATTTTCATTTACCACTCACTGCAGAAAAAAATGCAGTTTCTGTTTGTGTTCTTATTTCCACCAACTTCATAATGCTGGCAGGGCAAGGCATATTCCACACCAATTTATCAATCTCTTTCACCGTTACACATGTTTTTCAGACAGGGACATAAAGTAAATGTTGGGGGTTTTTTTTGAGCATCTCATAATTAAATCACAGGTTTACATTTAATTTGTAATCCTAAGTGCTACACTGAAATGGTAGCTACTAACCAAAGTGCAGGACTTCAGACATGTTTGCTGTTTTACTTTAAGGAACCAACTTTGTTTTGTGCTTTACTTTTGCAAACTTCTGTAAAGTCACCAAAGCTGAGAAAAAGGGAGAGGAAGGGTGCACGTCTCCTGAGCAGGCACAGCAGAGCCAGTGATTGGGGCACTGATAAAAATGCAGATGCTGCAATAGGGAGCTGAACAAAAGCAGCAACCCCAGGATTTATCCTGAGTTAGAAGCATGGCAAGCCCAGGCTGTCACAGTCTACTGCTACTGGTGCTTCAGTTATCTGGGTTAACTAACCATATAAATATACTCCATATCTACAAAACAGAAGATTAAACTCACTGCAGTTATGCCAAGAAGAGCTACAGTCATAGCTTTGGATGACACTTACTGAGAAGCACTTAGATTCCATAATTTCTCAGAATTATTTAATTAAAATAAGATACACCCATGTAGAAACTAAAGAAGGCTGAGCTAGAAAAAGTACAATTCAAAACTAGTCACTTTTAGCAAATCCAAGTCATGCAGTTCTCAGCCAGCATTCAGCAGGTGGATGACAGATCCAGCCATGACAAAGTTATTTGACCTGTTTTTCTCTACAAAATTCCCCCAGATTTATAAGCCCCTTTGAAAATAAATTACCATTTTTTCTCTGGGTCTAAGGCCTGATGTGTATTGTGTCTGTCACAATCATTTTAAGTGAGGGTGAAGTTGAAAAACACTTTCTTACTTACAGATGATAGTAGTGATTTACTTGGTAGGAAAGTAGAGGTAGAGAAAAACAGAGGTAGCAGGTTTCACTTTATGTCATTTAACATAAACGACAAATATCATAACATTAATTTGCAAAATGGCAATAGCTCTTGAAAAATTTCCACAATAGGAAATTCAAGATTTCATTCCAGTTAATCGATTAATCAAATAGACTATTTGCATGTAGGCAAAATAAAAACCATGTCTTGCATTGGCATAGCTAGCAGAATTTGAAAGAATGGGGAAAGAGTTATTTCATCACTGATTACTTTCTTATCAAATAAAACTTCTGCCACTTTTCAATTTCTTATTTTCAAATTTTCCCAGAAGTCTACTTTAGAAGCCGGGGAGCGTTTGCCACATCCCGAAACTTGAAGAGCATGACATATTGACAGCTATGGTATTGGAAGATTCATCAACACAAATTCCTTCACTGGCAAGAGTCAGAAGCCATTGCTAGAAAGCTAATTTTGATTACTCAAATTATCCTTATGGCAAGCAAGCCAGCAGGCTGTGCACACTCACTACAGCTTGTAGTTAATAAAAAGGGCTGAGCAGTGGCAAGGATAAAACACCTAGGTCTACAAAATACATTGATTAGTTTTATCTGCCTGGTAAATGCGGTGGTAGCACTCATCCTTTCAAACCTTAAGTACCGCTAGCCACCTTCTTTTTATTTTTATATAATTACTACACACTTAGAGCAAGGAACTCTGGCAGGAGAAAGGTCCCAAGAGTGGCAGTGATTGCCCTTAATAGCCCATAGCGCAGCAGGCTGCACGAGTAGCCATCCATACTGCAAGAACACCAAATGAAAAAGAAATGTACAAGTCATAAAAGAGGCTGAAGAAGTGACAGGTATGGTGAAGTAAGAGCTCGTCCCAGTCCTTGTATGAAATTTTTCCACTCCAAACTCCTCTCAGCCCAGCTGACACTGTCAGAAACTGCAGCTCTCTACAGCCATTTTTATACATATATTAAAGAAAGTGCTGTATGATTAAATGTGCTATAAAAATGCGAAATATCACTATCATAGAATCATAGAATGGTTTGGGTTGGAAGGGACCTTAAAGATCATTGAGTTCCAACCCCCCTGCCCTGGGCA
>JAOXNO010000002.1:23561668-23575239 GCA_028565335.1 Limnodromus scolopaceus
CCAGGGAGGTAGTGGATTCTCCTTCTCTGGAGCCATTCCAAACCCGCCTGGACAAGTTCCTGTGCAACCTGCTCTAGATGGACCCACTTTGGCGGGGGGATTGGACTAGATGATCTCCAGAGGTCCCTTCCAACCCCATATGATTCTATGAATCTATGAAACCATAACACAATTCAAACGTATCAGTAGCAACAGAAAGGTCACTTATTGTATTTTAAACATGGTTAAAAAGTTTGATTCTGAGAAGTTTGTATGAAGTTCCACACAGAAAAAAGCTAGAAAGTGCTAGAAAAGTACCATGTGGCATTAGCTTGTAGTCAATAAGCAATCACCAGTTCTTACACCAGAGGCAAATTGAGCTCCCAGTTCAAATAATTACTTGCAGCAATAGGTCACTACATGAGATTTCCGAGTTCCAGGAATGAATGATATTATGAACAGCAGGGAGGGAACAGTTCCTCTTGTTTTAGATTGAGATTGTGTTGTATTTCTTCACAAAATAATCACTGACCCAGTAAGAGTAACGGTACTCCTGAGTTTGCTTTGCTAAGGAGAACAGTCCCTACAAAAGAGAAAGTCATAACTTCTGACACAGCAATAATGAACTGATTTACTTCAGATGAAAGGGAAATTCAGACTTGTCTATTACTATGCCTCTGATTTCAAAGGACAGACTTTTTAATAAAAAAAATAAATAAAGCAATAAAGAACTACCAAAGTACATGACCTGGAATGTAGGATGGCCCTGTTTGTTAATTCAATGGTAGAAAGGCAATTTAAAACCCAAATAAGGAAAATGAAAAAAAGACTAAATGGATCAATAACCAATTCTTAAATCTTGAAAAAGAATTCAAGTTTTAAAAAGATCAAAGAATTAGAGAGACTATAATGAACAGGAAAAGGTTAGCAACAAGACAGGAAACAGAGGAATGATGAGAATTATCAAAAATTAAGTTAAACGTTGGAAAGTATGCTAAAATAAGGTGCAAAAGACACTTTAGCAATACTACTATATTATAGGTATGAAATGAAGAAAGAGTAGATATTATATATAGCCTAAATATATCCCATTACTGCTATTTTCTATTCTTTTCACTAAGGTTGGTAATTTGGATTATAATCCAAATACCAACCAAAGTTGGTATTTATGGGAGAAGCATACACCAAATTCTGGAAATGATCTTTCCCAAGACGGCAATATGACTACTGATCTGCAGAACTAGTTAAAATCCAAAAAATACCTGGGCAACTAGAGGCCTTCTAGGCTAATACCAATCACAGGAAAACACTAGTATAAGTGTTAATGGTTTTCTCCTCCTTATGTGGTATCATGTTAGATGTATATGAAAATCAATAAATAATTTTCCTTGTCTAGAAAATTAGTGATCTTTTTATATGATTACATGGTACATCTCCAATCGATGTATATTGATTTTTTTCCCCCATTTCTGATTTCCAACATTTTTTTTCCATTTTTCTTTCTTTCAAAACTCACTCATTTAGGGCTTTCATGAATGACTCTGGCTCAGCATGTGAAAATGAAATCTGGTAATAACAAAAGGAAGCATTTTTGAATATTAAGAGAACTATCATACAAGAAGAGGTGAACATTCTTGAAGATGAGATGTCTAGTAATTTCATGAAATAATATTATTCAAAGTGAAAAGTGTAACAAGAATGTCACTTAAGAATCTTACTTAAGAAATACCTAATACAAATTTCTGCTATAAACCGGGCCCCAGAAAGAAAACAATACAGAAAGCCCTGGATCTACACCTACTTGGAAATGAAAGTTAGCTCCATCTTGAGGGAAACAAATATTTACTTAGGATGCACAAAAAGGCTAGATGAAGGAAAATACAGTGTTAATGATAGTTTAGAGGGAACTGGTGAGACTTGCTCTGGATCTACACACTCAGAAAAGTTTCTCCAACACTGGGACAGGTACATTGGTTACTAGAATGAGGGTTATGGCAAATCTCTTTTGCGAAAGGAAACTAATGGTGTGTTTGATCAGTCCGGTAACTACGGGCATGCAGCATGCTTATTGTGCCTTTTTCTGACATCTCTGGAATCGGTGAAGGATGCGGAGGTACACTGCCACACTCTGTCCTGTTCTTCAGAGGAAAGGGGATTATACAGCCAAACACTGTCACAGAACAAACGTACGATCACTGAATTTCACTGAATTTCACTGAATTTTTAGAGTTGGAAGGGACCATAGAGATCATCTAGTCCAACTCCCCTGCCAAAGCAGGATTGCCCAGAGCTAGAATTGAATGTGAATTCATTCACTGTGAATGAATTTCTGATCTTACCATCAAAGGGCTGAAGCTCCGTATTTAACTTCTAATTAGTTTTTTACATGGAGTCTGAAAGATTTATGAATGGAATTTTTAGATTTCCTGAGAGAGCAGGGTTTTGAACAGTTTCTATTGAGATTTTTCCTAGCATGTAGAAGCACCTTCCATTTAGTAAGATGACTTCACCATTTTGAATTAAACATACTTCCTATGGTAATCTGGCTATACAGTCACAGTCACGTTCACTGTGCGCAATAAAAGGAGACCCAGCAACCCTCAACAGGTGGGTTGGACTTGCCCAATTTGGCACCTCATCTGAGATGAGTAAAAAGAGGTACAGTCTGCCCCTGCTCATTAACATGTCATCAAAGCTCTTCCCATCATTTGTTCTCACTTGTTTTATCTACATTAAATTTAATCTGCCATTTTACTGCCCAGTAATGGAGTCCTGTACCTTACTTCTCTCCTTCAAAGTCAACCCTTCTCTCTAATTCTCTAGTTAACTTAGTAACTATTAGCAGACTTTGTCATCACACATTTTATCTCTTCTTCCAGGTCATCTGATTCTCCCTAAAACTGAACAGCCTGGGTATACTATCATCATCTCATGTTTTCTGAGTGCTCTTTCCAGAATCTATTGATCACACAGCTCTCTGACATGCTTATGGATATGCAAGTTGATTGCTTTGCTCCCTTGAGCATATTCCACTGCAGTTGCACATTATAAACTAATGATTTAAAAAGTACTATGACAAATAAAGTGCACGACACAACACCTTTGACAGTCTAGAATTGATATTTCTGAAATTATTTGAACTACACTGATATTGCAGATTTGCTCGACACTTTACACATTTTTTCTCAGTATATACTTACTTTTTTATGTAATACACTTAAGGAAAGAAAAATGTTATAACATGATGGTTAGAAAGAGCAACGTATCCTTTTTAACCAGTATAAGTCTCATTTGTGTGCTTGACTTTCAATTGTTTCTGAGACATGCAGACAAAATGTTACATTCAGCCTCTTTCCAATGTGAAAATGAAATTAAATTCTTTGCAGTTCTGATAGATTTTACAATTACAAATGGAAACAACATCTTTACAATATCAAGTCATCATAATCAAAGGCTCAGGAGAGGGTTTTTTTTTAGTACAAAACCTATATTTTCTGATAATGAAAGTTTATTGCCAACTGTACTCAGGTAAGCCATGTGACAATTTGGATTTCTCCTGTTTAAAACAAAAGTGGTATTATACTCACAGTTTGTGAAGACTGTTAAGTCCAACAAACATTTCTGGTGTTAGGCAACCAATTCTGTTATTTGAAAGATCCCTGAAAAAAACCAAACCAAACCGTTAGGTCTGTCTTTTGGATACACATCTACATAATCACATACAGCACCTTTAACTCTTAAGGAGTTAAAGACAAACAAGAAATAAAACCTTTTTCTGCAATGTTAAATAGATTTAACAACTTCTGTATTAACATTATTGAGAAATATTCAGCAATTAAACATACCATTCCGTAACTGATATAAAAATCACACTTTAATGCAATTAGTATATGTAGTAAATAAAAAAGAAATTGCAAATATAAAGAATTTTATTTATCAAAGTTACTAGCACCTATTCATTTACTTATGAAAAATACTATGCATTTTATTGCATGGAATATTTAGCAAAAATTGACATATTTTAGTGTTTACTAACGTCTCATCTCATTGACAGCAATCTTTCTTGCTGAAGAAATCACAGAAACCAGAGGGCAATTAATTTTTGAGCTAGTAAGAAGGTCAGTCTTGGTAAACACTTGGCAAGCTCTTTTAAGAACAATGCTGTGGCTGTCTCAGACCACAAATAGTACAAGGCATTACGTTCCATAGCTCTTGTCTGCAGAAATGTGAATGGGTGCTTTCTGTACAAACCATACATACATCATAATGTATAGGATACTTAAAGGAAGGAGACAAAAATAGGTACGAAAAATTACGTTGTAATAACAACATGAATGGTGCCTTTTGGTTCATTCTGTAATAGAGTTTAATTTTTACATATTTGGTTTCAAACTTGACTCAAATTTTCCTTCTTATCAAGTATGGTTTTTTAAAATAATTGCAGTAATAGAAGGATTTTAAGTGATTCTACATCCATTAAAATGTTATCACTGATCTGAATATATTTTTATATTTTTATTTAGATTTATTTATTTAGGTTTAGAATCAGTAATAGTCTCTCAATTCCTTTGTTACATTATGCAGATTCCCTATTTTTCTGTTTTTACATGAAAACACTGAAGTAATCAAAAAGAAGAACAAAAGTTGTAGTTTGAGAAGTCTAGTTATTGCTTTCATGGAGACATATTTAATGAACTAGAATGTGAAGGCAATTTCTTTAGAATTCACTGCAAAGTCTTCTCCTATAAGATAAAGATTACATTGTTGTACAATTAAATGATGAAGCATCACATTACAATGAAAATATTTCTTAAATGCTTGTCAAGGATATTAAAAAGGCAACAGTGGAGAAAATAGCGTGGATAACAATATAGTGCAATAATTGCATACTAGCGTTACTCTTCAAGTTCTACTAATGAAAGCTACATAGAAAAGCTAAAAATATAAGTTTAAGACAAACATACAAACATATATATACACAAGTAGGTATCTTTCTATTAGAAGAGGGAAATCATAAACAAGAATCTACCCAGAATTCTTGGTTGGGTAATGCTTTACTTCTGCCTAAGGAAAGTCTGAACACATATGGAAGAAACGCATCACTATGTGGGGCATAATTTGGGTAGCAAAAGTAAATTTCATCTAAATTAGGTGCATATTTCTCTAAGTGTGGCACACAGCGAAATTTTTTTTTTAATTTTTATTAAAAATTTTTATTTTTTTTTTTTTTAGTATTTTTAATAAAGTGAAAGGCTACATACCCTTTCCTCAAAGTTTACTTCAATAAGTTTTATTTTCACAATAAAATATATGGCAGTGGCTGAAATCTCAGTATTGTGAAACAAGTTTTCTAGAAAAAATGTTAGTAAAAGAAAAGAAAACTTGCTACACATTCCTCCAGACTAATACATGTTATATTACACATAATTCCATTAGCAATGCACAAAGCTGGTGTTCCTTTACAGGAGTAGGACATTTAACTCATTAATGCTGACTTGTAAAATTGAAGTTAGAGAAAATAAAATGCTCCTCTGTTGAATAACCAAGTGCCATAATTTTAGTGCTTCATAAATTTTCACTTTTCAGCAATTTTGTGGGTACCTTTTTGAGTAAACCCTTGAAATAATTCAGTTTGTCATTCAAATATAAATTATAACAGATGTCCAAATCATTCCCAGAAAACATTTTGGTGTTGACAGCCCGCAGCTTTTGTCTGACCTGCCATAGCCATATCTCTAGCAGTTGTCCATATTACATCAGCTTCTGCTTTTCACAGCACCATTTATATTTTACATGAGAAATAAGAAGATGGGAATGTAAAGTACAGTCTTAGAGTAATTACTGTACTCAGTATTCAACAGGAGCTTACATTATTTATTCAGTATACTTTTTCTCAACTGCCTGCTACCCAAGAGCTGCACAGTTCAGGAGTGCAGGGATTTTCTTGTTTACCATGGAACTACACTGATTTGTACCAAACATGGCAGTCAAGTAATTAATTGAATCCCTGCTCCCAGTGTCACCTGTTTATATGAACAACAAGGGTTTTTTTGAGATTTAGCATGATAAATCTCAACGTTGCCATTTCTAGTTTGCTGAAGAGTCTTGCATTCTCACTTTTCTCAGTGCCTAATGACTTCCTCTTCCTTGACTTGTCTCTCCTGGGTGACCCAAGCCTCTACCTGTGTAGTCTTCAAACGTGCAGCCCGTGACTTCCACAGGTTTCCTGGTTTTCCCACAAGAGGTCAGGGTTGTGTTATTAGAGCATGCAGCCAAAGCAACAATTAGTGCTCATTTTGTTCATTTCATTGTATTGTTATCCCTATATACAGAGTGAGGAAGAAAGTTTTGGCCTACCGTTTTTCTTATTTAAAATGTAGTTGCTACGCAGACTTCATCATTATTATGTCATTGGCTTTCTTCCCAAATGCACTAAAACTTAGTGGTTGGTGTTAGAAAATACTGCTATCTGTACGATCGCAGATGGAAATCTTTTACTAAGGTTGTGTATGCAGCCTTCCCTGTACTTGGCAGTTAGGCAATTTAACCTCAGAGCAAAAAAAAAAGCAGAAGGATTTATAAATTTCTTTTTCTGTGGCTTTGCATTCCACCTCATCTAGATCTTGCCATCCCAGGAAAATAAACCCTGTTTTCTCCTAGGTTTTCTCATGACACAAAAGACAGTACACATCACGGCTAGGCTGATTTGTGGTGTGTGCTGATGACCTGGTCAGCCATTACATGGACATTTGGATGCTGTCACTTTGAAAATTATATTTAAAAAAGAGTTCACCTCACTTTTCCTTTAGGCTGAGTAGAATTAAGGAGGATCTGTAGTCCTTGTTAATTAAAAGCAAAAAGGCCCACTTGTAGGACCTTAGTAACTTAGATATTATTACACTCTACAAATGTAGTTTAAAAATCAGCCAGTGCTTTCAGAATTATTATGAGAACATTTTCAAAGAGAAGAATGCAAGAATGATAGACAGGGATTATACTGCATAAGTCTTGTTTCCTTAGAAAACCATGCTGAAAATAAAAAAATATCAAGTAGAGTCAGTGTGAGAGGTATGAAAATGGTAGACCAATTCTAAAGCATGACAAAGTTTCTCATCTAATTATTTAATAGACCTGATCTGTGATAAAAGTAAAGTAGATCTTACATAATGAAAAAGCTTAGTGTAGCACAAAACATTGTTTACAAATATTTAAACTTAGTTTTATTTCTGATTAATGTCTATAGTGATATATAGTCTGCTAAGTCATTAATTAAGCATGTTTTTTAACTTTATAGATGTACTTGTTAGGACATTTATTGGAGAGCAAACAGATAATTTTAAATGGGAAAAGGTAAAAAAGAAGGAAATGGGAAAAAAAGAAGGGAAGGAGAAGAAAAGGGCATGGTAAATTTAAAAAGCACAGTGTGTGATTTTCTATTTTACAGCCAGTGTCCTTATGTGATTATTGCTTGGTGGCATATTTGAGTTGCCCAAGGATAGAAATGCTGATACAAACACAATTTTCAGAATAATTCAGATGGAATTAATACTTACAGGCGCTTCAGTTCTGAAAGTCCAAGGAAGGCCCCCGGCTCAATTGTGCTGATCAAATTATTCTTCAGATCTCTGGAGAGACATAATAGGAGGAGCAATTAATTATCACTTTGCCCACTGTACTACTGTTATACACAAGTACTTAATGCAATGAAATTATAACCTTTATTTGTTTTAGATAAGACTAAGAATGAATTTCTTCAAATATTAACATCAAAAACATTGCATTATTTGCAATTTATGAAAACATTTTTTTCCAAGTAAGATGGTTAAGGTTAGATGTTAAAAAAATATATCTGCTTGTTTTAATTCTTCTCCTACTTATACTTTTCAAAACAAGCTTACTGGTCATTCTTGCCCCAGGAAAAATGTTTTAATCAATGAGTGAATAAAAAAAATCAGTCAGCAAAGCAAGAGCCTTTTAGTTTGCTTATTCATTGTGCTGTGCACTTTACACTTAATAAATTTCTCATTTCCACCTAATGCAGGCAAAGCAGTTGGCATGTGAGACATAAAGAGAAAAGTCAGGTTTCTGTCCTGAAATACAAGCAGTTTCTCATATTTTGCACTTGGTGACAATCCAGAGGATTGGTTGTTGCACAGATAAAGAATATTTCACTGTGCTCTTGGCACAGTGCTTGGGGCCACGACATTGCTCTCAGCTGAGCCCCCACAGAGATTTACTGCTGAATTGTCTCAAGACTTTTGTGATGTGAGCCCTGAGGAAATGCCTTCAGTGTAATTAGATAAGCAGGCCTAGGAGACAAATGCTGTAAATTCTTGTAGAGTCAGTGTTCATCTCCTGACAATTTGCAATTCATAGGGAATGACTGGTGCACAGTACTATCAGTGTTGTTCCTCACACTGGCCACTTCCAGGATATTACAGCACATACACTGCTTGACTCTGCCAAAGTACGGGTGTATCAACAGCCACGGGACTCATCTTATTTATCACTTTTTATTTTACTGCAAGTAAAATGCACGCCAGGTAAAACCTTGGTTCCACTAATTGTGATTGCCTTCAGTAGGGAAAGATTTCATCCCCAGTGTTTACTTCACAGTAGCCTATATTTTAATTTCAAAGTCAAAACCATAGATAAATATTTCTGCATTTTGGTAGTATTTTTTGCAGATATTTTGAATACACTTCCAAAAATTTTTGTGTCACACCCATTTCATTTTAGTCTTGATGTTGATGATCTCTTAACGGGCAAGTTCAACTTTCAGTTTGCAACATGTAACACTAAGAGTTCTTAAGAAAGTTGTAAAATATTCTGATTACTTATGTACAAGATCTTTTGACTTACATATAAGAAATGCAGAGCTATCAAATGCACAGCAGATCAAGACTGAGATTTTGACGGGAAAAAAACCCCTGGAATATCAGTTCAGTTTAGACAATACAGATGCTCAGTTGCTTAAGTTGTAAAGTGCTGACTGTAAACAAGATTCACTTAGCATTTGTATGATACACAGGTATGATTCGTCACCTGCCCAGGTGATGTATTAAATTTAGATTACTGTTTCTTCTTTGTTCCAGCTTGCTCTACACAGTGCTTTCGTCATGACTATGTGTTGCACCTGATCTTGTGACACATTGAAAGAAGAAAAGGACCAGGAAAAAGGTAGAAAAACTGAAATCAAACAATAGGCTATGCTTTGAGACTTTTAAAAATGTAAGTATTGCAAAGCATAAAGGTTTACTTATTAAGAGTACCTGTGATTAAGTAACCTAGCTGAAGTTACAAGCATTCATAAAGTTATGAAATATATTAGCAAATTTTTTAGCCATGCATGTCTGAAAATCAGTGGTTTAATTTCTTACTATTTTGATCTGAGCTTCTTTTAGATATTTCAAAGTTCCTTTTTTAAATTGCTTTTTTCACTAATAAACCATTACCTGTTCATTATGCAAATACACTCAATAAAATATTTTAATCTCAGCCCAACGTAAATGCAATGGATATTACAGGAAGATATTAAAAATACGCCAACTATTCCAGCTGTCCACTACTGACGTAACTTTTAAACAGTGACACGTGACTGTATACATACATAGATGCTTTAAGCATATGCATTACATGGCATAGGTCATTCCTATTTGCCAGAGCCACAATGCTAGCACATTGCTATGCAGTTGCTCGCTCGCTCATTGCTAGGCCAGTAAAAAGCATCAAGCCCAGAACTGCCTCCTTTTCCCTGTGCAGAGCCGAGAGAAGTATGCCTCTGCTGCCTGGGAAAGAGACTGGGCCCAGGAAATTCCCCTTAGTCTCAAGAAACCAGCAATATGAGCCAGCAGGGGCAGAAAAGGTGGCACACGGGAGGGGACCAACAACGAAAGCGTCACTTCAGGAGAGAGGTAAAGGTGACAGAAAGGGGCAGAGCTCGGGCAAGGATGTTGATGGTGATTTGAGCGTTCACAAGGAAGCTGCACAGTCTACGACTAATTTTAGGCATAGGTCTAAACTCTCTCCTTTCTCCTGGAAATCATGTGAGCAAAACAATAGCAGAAACACGGACGTCAGGGTTGGTGCTCGCACTGGGTCTTATCTGGCAGAGCACACAACAACCTAATGCACAACAGAGAGGCATTAAGGGCCACAGCCACCCTCCTATGAGTGTTCTGCTCTTCTTCCTATTCCCTAATCCAGGCAAAGCAGTTTTCTTCCTTGCTTTGTCCCCTTCCCTTCTACTGAATTTGGATGAAAGTGTCAGCAGCTGATTTAATCACAAATGAAATGCAAGGAATGACATTTATTACCATGAAAACAAGAATTGGAAGAAGCTTTGGGTTTTTTTTTAAATTCTGTGGTCAAACACTTTCCTTTTGGTTCCCTGGTACTGCCAGCAGCTACTAGATTCGTCTTTTTTCTGCCTTCATTTGCTCAAGAAGTTGTGACTATTCCTTTAACTCCGAATTTTCCACACCTCCTCATAAACAAAACTGTTTATACAAAACTTCTGCAGTCTCTTCTTCAGAGTCCATCAACTTGCAAATTCAAGTCAGTAGGTTTGGTGTAAGTTATGAGTGTATTTTCCTTTGATGGTTTGGGATACCTGCTGTATAGGTTAGACAAAGCCTTGGGCTCTTTAGCCTTCAAATATTCAAGACTAAAGAGTTTGATCTGTTCTAGTTCTGTTCACACCAAACATCAGGGCTGAGATCTCTCTGTGCAGCACTACTGACAATATCCTCATGAATGAAATGTAGATGCTTTTGCTTGTACAGTGTGTTAAATAAATATGAAAGAGTCAGTATAAGTGGGAAACTGTTGGCAGGTGAGTTTTAATGCCAGTCAAAATAATTAAACAGACGAAAGGTCTTCTATTTATTGAAATCCTCTGTGTTCTAGTTTATGGAAACTCTGCTCTGTTTCCCCATAACTTGTAACCACATAGGAAAAATCAACGTAATCTTAAACTGTCATCTACAGGAAGAATAAAGACCAGTTTAATTTAGGAGAAGGCAGATCATTTCAAGGAAAAGCGTCCATCACTTCGCTGTCCTAAACAAGACACCTGGTTTCCTTATTTTGGAAATTAAACTTAAATTAGGTAGGACATTTTAGTAAGAATATTCTCAGAAAATTGTAGATGATTACACTACCCACAGTCCTGGAACTTTCTTAATAATTAGTATTATTCCATGATGTTTCCTTGTACTTGTGGCCTAACAATAGGTGTTTTCTTCCTCATTGTCCTTGAAGACAAAAATGTGATTAAAATAAACAACTAAGATTATCACAACTGTTAATCACAACTAAAATTATCACAACTGTTAATCACTTACAATTCTTACTTCTACATTAGGAGAATCTATTTGCTTGCCTCCCACTTGTATTTTTTACAAAATCACTTTTATTAAAATATTGAATTAGCTTCTCTCATTTTCTAATTTAGCAAAGAGTTTGTAATATTGAAGCCTTATGTCAACTTTCACTGAGCTAAATAAAGAAACCAGAGTAAATTTGGTTGTATGTTTACATTTTTTCCCCAAGAGCCGCTGCTGAGGTTTGGCAAAAGGTCATGATCCAAGGCACGCCAAAGAGCAGCCCAGCCTGGGCCACACACATGCACACAGGCACACGTACCGTGCGAGAGATTTTATCACCAACCAAAAGTAAAAGAAAGGGAAAGAACCCCAGTATAATAATATTGAATGACCACATCACGACCCAGTTAAAGTCCAAAAAGAAAGTATTTTCTAACTAACAGTTATGGTTTTGCATCATTTCTGATGCAGCATTCTAACTTTAAAGTATCTATTCTGAATCTGCATGATGTGTCATTAGTGGTGTGGGTGTATATATCTAATGGCGTGACCTGAAAGTAAATCAAAACCAAGTGCCTTGTTCAAAATCAGATAGATGGGAGCCACAGGAAGTTAGCTATAGTCATAACAACTGCAGCACTTATATCAAGGCTGCACAGCTGCACAAAAATAAAATACTACAATATTTATTGAAATATATTTCCTCTAATTTTATTACAGTTGCTAGATATACTTGCTGCGTGGTACTCTGATCATAACTAGACCTGAATAACTAAAAGAACATTATAGAATGGATCGCGTTGCTTTTAAAAACCAATCACAAATGGTTACAGTAAATTAACAGAGGAGAGTTTCCTTTTCACTTACAAATCTGAACTTACACAAATTACATACAATAACCATCAAGCATCATCTTCCTACATGTATGTAGATAATTTGTATGTATATGCAAATAGTCCCACAGGTAAGAACACTCAAGGATTCGTTTGCTAAGTATCACAAGCTGCTGAGAGTTTATCATCTTACACGTTAGTCTTTGAACTGACTTTAACTTACTAAAGACATTTAAGAGGAGTTACCTCAACAAAACCAGCTGACTGAAGGAGGGGAAATCTGTGTTAGAAATATCCATTTCCTGATGGCTTAGCTGAGAGGTAAATGAAACAAGAGGAAGAGGCTACAAAAGAGACTTTACAAGAACATTTAACAGCTATGTGAGGCTTCTTAGCTATTAGACATTTTCCATGGCCAAATCCCTGATTATCCAAATGTGTTCTTGAGATTCTTGATGCTTCAAGTTCACAGTATGCACTTACACAGTGTAAAACACAGTGGGAAAAAGTCACTAAAATATGCACAGTCTATTAACAAAAGAATCAATTTATCTTAAACTACATTCTGACATTGTGGGCATTTTGTACCAACATCTCTGCCTTCAGACACTGAAGATTCTTCCCCCAACTTACAATATATGTACTGTAGATATTTTGAAAACATATTCATAACAAGAATGTTCAACTAATTCCAGTACTTTGTTCAAATTCGTGACATCGATATCTCTTTCATAAAAAATTATAGGTTGCACCAAGAAGACATCTGTGTTTAGAAAGCTATCATTATGGTGCTGCAAACTTTCCAAAAAAGCTCTGAGAAGAGCAATCAGTTGTTGAGCAGACGCCAAATACCAGTGAAATATGACTGGCTTTCCACATTTTGCATATTACTATGAAACAACAACAACAACAGGAAAAAAAAATAAAATAAGGTCACATCTTCCACTTAGAATCATAGAATCATAGAATTGTCTAAGTTGGAAGGGACCTTAAAGATCATCTAGTCCAACCAGCAACCCAACTCTGACAAAGAAATAAATAAGAAATAAGAAATAAAAATCACTAAACCATATTCCTGAGGACCATGTCAAGCCGTCTTTTGAACACCTCCAGAGATGGTGCCTCAACCACTTCCCTGGGCAGCCTACTTCAATGCTTGATAACCCTTTCGGTGAAGAAATGTTTCTATTATTCAATCTGAATCTCCCCTGGTGCAACTTGAGGCCATTTCCCCTTGTCCCATCTCCTGTGACTTGGGAGACGAGACCGACCCCCACCTCTCTACACCCCCCCTTCAGGTAGTTATAGAGTGCGATCAGGTCTCCCCTCAGCCTCCTCTTCCCCAGACTGAACATCCCCAGCTCCCTCAGCCTCTCCTCATAAGACTTATTCTCCAGACCCCTCACCAGCTTCGTTGCCCTTCTCTGGACCC
>JAOXNO010000002.1:23575339-23594084 GCA_028565335.1 Limnodromus scolopaceus
CTACCCTCCAGCAGGTCGACACTCCCACCCAACTTGGTGTCGTCTGCGAACTTACTGAGGGTGCACTCGATCCCCTCCTCCAGATCATTGATAAAGATGTTAAAGAGAACGGGTCCCAGTACCCAGCCCTGGGGGACACCACTCGTGACCGGACGCCAACTGGATTTCACTCCATTCCCCACCACTCTCTGCGCCCGGCCTCCAGCCAGTTTTTAACCCAGTGGAGAGTGTTCCCATCTAAGCCACGGGCAGCCAGTTTCTCCAGGAGGATACTGTGGGACACTGTATCAAAGGCCTTACTGAAGTCCAGGTAAACAACATCCACAGCCTTTCCTTCATCCGGCAAATGGGTGACTTCTTTCTCATGCAAAATATTCCAGCTAAACTAAATAGTACCTTTGCCTGAGAAATGAATGCAGACTTGGGATCCTGGAAGAAGATTAACTTTTAAAACATCATTCTGATCAGCATGGTAGGAAAGAGACATAGCCAATGATGAAAGAAAACACTTAGCACCTATCCTGCAGTCATGGCAGTGACTGGCAGAGTTAGCAGTCAGGGATACAGGAACAAAGAATTAAGATTATATTGGTAAAATATGTTCGAAGACATTTCAAATGCAGCCATACAGTACCTATCAGAAACCAGTCACTCATAATTTGATGGCCTGGGTAAAGAACTGGCTGGATGGCCACACTCAAAGGGTTGATGTCAGTCAACGGCTCAACGTCCAAGTGGAAACCAGTAACAAGTGGTGTTCCTTGGGGTCAGTACTGGGACCAATGCTGTTTAAAATCTTTGTCAGAGCCATGGACAGTGGGATGGAGTGCACCCTCAGCAAGTTTGCCAACGACACCAAGCTGTGCAGTGTGGTCAACACTCTGGAGGGAAGGGATGCCATCCAGAGAGACCTGGACAGGCCTGAGTTGGGCCCACACAAACCCCATGAAGTTCAACCAGGCCGCATGCAAGGTCCTGCACTTGGGCCATGGCAATCGCAGACACAAATACAGGTTGGGCATAGAATGGATTGAGAGCAGCCACAAGAAGAAGGACTTGGGAATGCTGGTGGATGAGAAGCTCAACATGAGCCAGCAAAGTGCGCTGGCAGCCCAGAAAGCCAACAACATGCTGGGCTGCATCAAAAGAAGTGTAGCCAGCAGGTCGAGGGAGGTGATTCTACCCCTCTGCTCTGCTCTGGTGAGACCCCACCTGGAGCACTGCATCCAGCTCTGGAGTCCTCAACATATAAGAAGGACATGAACCTGTTGGACTGGGTCCAGCAGAGGGCCACAAAGCAGATCAGAGGACTGGAGCACCTCTCCTATGAAGAGAGGCTGAGAGAGTTGGGCTTGTTCAGCCTGGAGAAGAGAAGGCTCCAGGGAGACCTTATAGCAGCCTTCCATTACCTGAAGGAGGCCTACAGGAGAGATGGGGAGGGACTCTTGATCAGGGAGTGGAGTGATAGGACAAGGGGTAAAGATTTTAAACTGGAAGAGGGAAGAAATTCTTTACTATGAGGGTGGTGAGACACTGGAACAGGTTGCCCAGAGAAGCTGTGGCTGCCCCATCCCTGGAGGCATTCAAGACCAGGCTGGATAGGGCTTTGAGCAACCTGGTCTAGTGGGAGGCATCCCTGCCCATGGCAGGGAGGTTGAAACTTGATAGGAACTTGATCTTTAAGTTCCTTCCAACTCTAACCATTCTATGATTCTATGATATTATCAAAACTTATTTTCATCTCCAGTGTTGGTGAATGCATTGTCGGTCACACATTGTAGACTGAGAAGCAGGCAGGTTAAACAATATCCATTATATGGTATCATCAATAACTCCAATGAAACTTCAGAGCTCTTGTTTGTTGTCTTTTTATGATGAAAGTGGATATTTAATCTACTGTCCAGAATCAGAAAAGTTATGGCTGCATTGCAGTAAAGTTTCCAGTCATAAGGATGAATCTTTTTTTAGATTATTTCTGCAAGATAATAAACATAAACATGCACATAAATACGGACAATAATTGTCCAATAATTGCCTGCTTTTGCAGACACAGAGGCTACAGGTCTTTTGTTTGTTTAGCATTTTGGTGCATGTGATTATGCATTTTCCTTTAATTTTCTTTTTTAATCCAAGCCACTACTGGTTGGATTACCTAAAACAATAGACCCTAAGGAGTTGACAAAAAAATAACAGCTGCCCATTTAAGGTACTAATGAATGATCATAAGTTTCAAACCAGTCACTTGATGGCAATAATGACATATAGAACAATAGAAAGGTCATCACATTTTTGTTGCTTAATTTAAGGATGATGACTCATTCACATCAAATGTGCTATGGTAATTTGGCAGTTACTCATTACTTAGGAACATGCTTTTAAAAGTGCCAGTAATGGCAGCTGAAACAAAACAGTTACAAGCTTTATCGCAATTTGCTTTCTTCAAAGTATCCCACAGAATGTTACAATGTATTTCGTTTTAATAGTAATAATCACAGAGCAAGACTATAAGACTCGGAGTGTTTTAATTGAAGGAGCCGTATGACAAAAAACATCAGTAAAAAGCTTGGTAAAGAAGGATAGACTTTTCTTGCAATTTTTTTGTTGAGACATTTTTCTGGATGTATACATTAGAAAGTAACATTTTAAAAGATTAATTTATGCAGTATAAACTCTAGTTTCATTCCAAATATAGCATCAACCAATCAGAATCTGGGATAAGGATGCAAAGGTGTTTGGTACCTGCCTTTAGCTTAACATTGTGTTATTGACAGCTCAAAATGCATTTTCTAATAAAGAAAAATCATCTATGCTTTTCAGATTCCTTTTCTTTGTTCTGTTTGCAAGAAGAAAAAATTCAGCAAAATATTCAAATTCCAAACGTACACAACTGTTCCTATATATGTTTTCTTTTCCTGGAAAATGCCACAAAACCAGAGATATATGGTGGAGTCACCTTAGGTCTGAAAGCTCTTGGCTATGTAGGCGCAAAAGTACAGGCTTGGCTGTTGTAACTTGGGGATTTGAGACAGAGTGGCCGCGTTGTCCAGCAGAAGGAGTCCCATGGATCAGTTCCATGGGCCTGAAACAAGACTCAAATGTCAGAAGCAATAAATGCTGAGGGAAGAACATAAAGTGGATTTCAGTGTCCACAGCTTTGCAGGCGGCTCCACAGTGGCAGCAGAAACCCCCATGGGTGTTGGCAATCATGCCCTGGTGTACAGCAACAAATTTGGTGTAACGCTGATTGCGATAGCGGAGCTTGTGTCTATCTGTGACTATGTGGAGGCACGATGAGCACGGAAACCTTTGGTGGAAGAAAAAACCTAGATGCTTCCTTAATTTCTACACCCATTGGGACTTCTCTGTGTGTTCATGCCTAGAAGGCAGTTCAGCATGAGCATGTGTTTCACTTCTTTTGAGAAAAGGCTAACCATTGCGGGAAAAAGAAGAAGAAAATCAGTTCTGAGCAGAATTCCAAACTGTGAGAAAATTGTTTGCAAAGAAAGTGGAAAATTGGGGGAAAAAAGCATATTCAATTATTATTTTTTTTGAGTGAAGTGCACAGACCAAACAAAATGTAATACAGACACTTAGAAAGTGAATTAAAAGTACTCCCTACTGAGAAAGCTTTAAACTCCAGAGTAAGAATGGTTATTCCACATTTTAAGACTGCCATTATTTTCCTGTTACAGATTTCCAGAAATGTGTTTTTAACATCCTTAGTTCAAATGTCAAACTCTGGGATCAAAATTTAGCAGCATCATTATTGAAACTTTGAAAATGAAATATTGGAAAATTATCCAGTATTTTCAGAAGTGCAACTGATTTAATTTTCCATAGTAAAATAGGGAGGTTTGCACGTTTACACTAAATTGTCAGAAGTATCAGGGTAATCAAAATGTGTTTTATTATCTCTGAGAACCATAAAATATACAAACCATGGAGTCTTGCGTGGTTTTGTTTTAAAGGAAATATTTGGCCCTTTTTCTTTTACTAAACCAATATTGACTTAGAAGAATAAAAGCAATTTTATGTTGAATTTCAATTTGGACTTCAGAGAAATATTTTCTTCCATGGTTTAAAAAATCCAAAGAAAAGAAGAAAGAATTCCACCTTGACCTGTAATGGAAAGATAAGTAGCTACAGATGGCCCAAGATCAGCTTAGAGAAGTTTCAGGCCAAAAATAAGACTCAGTGTAAATCAGTAAAATAAAATTATCTTGCCTATAATGTTTATTTTATTGTAGTTTTTTTGTAAGACAGAAGTAGAACACTTCTAAAAATAAGGTGATTCAATTATAAAATGTCAAGGAGGGACTCCATCTTTCTGCCTGCTTACTTTTTCTATGTAATCTCACTAAAAGAGTAAGAATCTTAATTAATGATATCACAAAGAACATAGTCACTGATTATATACTGAAACTTGAGTGAGCTTCAGTCATTATTTAGATCATGAGGGGAGATGGACAGGACAACACTGCAATAACCTTCACCCACGTCCAGGAACGAGTGCACCCAAAGATATTCTTCCTATTTACCTGGGAACATGGCAATGCCCAGATACATTCCAACATCACCTAGAGCAGGAAGCCTTTTCCAGATAAGGAGGGGAAAAAATTAAGAATAGAGACCATTTGAACATTTAATTCAGCCAATGTTAGAGAGAACATTAATTACACAGAAGTCCTGACAATTTAAATGATCAATAAGAAGTGATTTAAGGATAACAGGATAGAACTGTCTTATAAGTCGTTTAGCTCAGAGGAATTAAATCTTGGTGAAAGACGAGTCTGGGAATCCTTCCCCAGAAGCCTTTGTTTTATATAAACTAGGGCTTTAGTAATAACTTAGACAAATTTAAGTAATTTAAAAAGCAACTATGTGTGCCAATAAGAAGGCATGCAGAATTGCCTTCCCCTGAAGAAATTTGGGTTAATGAGTATGCTCTTCAACGACGCTGAAGAACTTCCTTGAGTATATTTACTGCACAGTTTTTACATTTGCAATTTCCTGCAGGTACTTGCAGAAATTTTAAAATAGTTTTTGCTAAAATTTCATATGAAATTTGGATGAATGATAGAGCACACTAGAAGGCTGAAAAGTAAGGAGACAAGAGGATCTGTATGAATGTACAATTTCTACACATTCTTTAAGCTCACCACCATATACTCTATATGGTATGCAATGCATATGTTGTGAGATTTTCAAGTAAAAATTGTTTTAAACAAATTGAACAAATTATATTTCTTCATCTTTAAAAGTGCCAGACTAATATTAATTTCAAGTCAAAAAAAACCCTCTCCTATTAAAAATAAAACGAAGTCGGTACATACTTTAAAACTTGTCCCTGCTGGTCCCATTTGAAGTGTTATTTTTCTATAACTTCCATGCTTTGTTGTTTTTTCCTAGTGTTTCAGACAAAATTACAGTATTTAAAAACTATATTTTCTTTTGTTTATATAAATGTCTCATTTATTCACCTCTAGAATATGCAAAGATTACTAAAAGAACCCAACAAAATTCAACACAGTCATAATAACACACAATAGCAGCTGAGGCCACAGGAACACCCACAGGTCTTCAAACTCTGAAAGCAAACCAAAAAATGGAGGAAACAGGAAAGGAAAAACAAAAAAAGGATGCAGTGATGGAAGAAATACGTTACTGTTGGAGATAATTAGTGCTGAACGCTGCTAGTATGTTTTATTCAGGTACCACTTCCTTTTCTATACTTCTCACTGCATAGAGTTATAAAACTTCTTTTCCCAGCTTGTTTTTTCACGCCTTCCTTCATGGCATCTCTTATCCTGACTTCTTCACACTGTCCCACCGCCAGCCCCTCAGAAATTCTCTCCCACGTTCAGTTTATTCATTCAAAACCTCATTCAGGTATGAAGGGGGCAGAAAAGCCCACAGCTGCTTCGGGGAGCCACAACCCAATCTCTCTGCTCTCTGCCCTAGCCAGCTGTGCCAAGCTGGTTTCCTAACGGGTTATTTTATTTTCAGTTAAGTTGAGATTTTATTTTCAGTTAAGTTGAGGTAGTGAATTAAGGACGGTATTTCTCAATAAAGCTCACATGCTGTTTTGAGAAACAAAGTAGGCAGACAGAGGGTTAATCAGCAATGAATATTTCGCTTCAAAGCTCAGAATCATGCCCATGAATGATAAATCCTAATACAACTATTTCCCTACCAAAACAACCCGTTAATACTTTCCAGTGTTGCTAGAGCTCGAAGTATCAAGGAAGAAACTTTGGTGGCAGCAAAGGTGCTTTATGGTGACTATTTTTACACACGTATTTATAAATCTGCACTTGATACATCTTCTAAAAGGATGACAGCATCTAACACAAATCATGTGTTATCTTAATGATATCACTACATAAAACGTCAGATGAGTATATCATATAGCTGAGATGGCTGACTGCACATCAGACTAACTGAACTATTTGTGGTCCTAATGGGAAACAGGAGCCTAGATGCTCATAAATTCAATTACGTGACTTACTGAAATACAGCTGAACTGCATGTTTACATATATTTTAAAAAATATAATACATTATATAAAATATATAATATTAAAAAAAAAATCTGTGATTTAGAGAGCTATATAAACTAACTTTACAAGTTACTTTCTTTTATATTCCTGTCATTTATGACTACTAATTATTGACTTTCTATATAGAACATCTTATATAACTTTTCTAACGTGCAATGCCCTGATACATCTATTTATGACTATGCTACAGCAAAAATAATCTTAGTGTTAAATGAACCAGTTTGGCCAACTCTACAAGTAGCAATTATATTGCAACAAAATGATGACTTAAAAGCAAGTGTCCAGGCAAAACTCCTAAGAAACTCTACAAAGTGGTTTTACACAGCTGCATTTTAAGAGGTGTAGAAAAATAATTCCTTAAAACTCCTACATGTAGTAAATGTATCTGAACTAGTAGACTATTAGATTAATCTAGGTTAGGAATACAGCTACAGCTGAACCTGTACAGGTGCTTTGCACTGACTGTCAACACAGGAAAGATGCTTTTCATTCTAACTTGACAACAAAAATGATCTGAAAATTATGACCTTTCATTCCTGCCTAGCATTGTCTAATACAACTTTCTGTCACTCTTTCTAAACAATTCACTCAATTTGAACCACTAGGGATTCTCCCTATATTTATTTCCCTTTGGTTACATTGCTATCCACTGAATTTCAAGCACAAATTCCTGACTGTTGGCACGTTCTGCACATTTTGTATTCATGCAACAACGACCGCAATAATTTTGAAGATGTTTTTCTATTAAAATATTTCCCTGGGATTATATTTAATAAAAATATATGTCTCATATTCATTCCTCCCACTTTAAAACATTTTTTCTTTTACACCTGAAAAGATACGTACAGTATGTTTTGCCATTTTAAAAAGCGATGAATCCAGTACCTATTCATAAAACAGACCACAGTACTAGACCTTGGTCTAAATGCTTCTAAATATTTTTATGCAGTAAAATGAATTATTGAATTGTGGATTATGACCATCACTTGCAAACATAACTCTTACTAAACAAATCTAATAACTTTAACCTTTCCTACAGTTCCATTACAAACTGCTTAGGTAGTAGGATAATTAATGTAACATAGATGACTATATAAAGGCAAAAATGTCTAGATTATATGAGACCTGTAACAAGCACAAAGATAACGACCATTGCACCAGAAAAATATGATGGCATAGAGAACTCTTCCAAGTATTTCAATTACATACTACATCCAGTTTTGATAATTATTTAAGTACTAATCAAGTCAAATTAGACCTTGTTTTCCAAATGTCTCCTGCATCTCTTCATGAAGGAAATTTTCAGAGATTAGGCTTTTCATCTAGTCCTTCATAAGCTTTATATTACCATACATCGCTAGGACTACACTTTTCTTACTCTTTCAAAGTCTCAAATAATAATATGTCCAACAGAACAACATCCATCTATGGAAAATTTAGAAAGCACTGTAACATTTATTATTTTATCTTGATTTAATCATAAAATTATGGTTTTTTATTTGAAAAAAATATTTACTGTTTAGCATGCAGTTTGCATCAGAGTACGTAAACATCTCAACTGGTCTTCTGCAAAAGCATCTCTCCTTAACAGCTGCTTGTCAAGAAAATGAAATCTCATTCTGGACACTGTTGCATCTCTCTCTCTCATTCAAAAACACTAACATATTTCTTCCTTTAGGAGAGATTTATTAATGGGGAAATACTGCTGTTTTAAACTAGCATTCCCTTTCTACATTGCCATTTTTTTCAGGCAATCTCAAACCTCAGCTGAAACCCAACTAACAACTCTGTGCTTCATGCTGATTTCAATTCTAGATAACTGCGAATTAAAGTTCACTGTAACTATTTGTGAACTAGCTGAATCTGACCTTTTTTATTAAAGGATGGCTGCGAATCACCCTTACAGATGGCCTAATGTGAAACTGGTTTATGGGGAGCTGGTCACTCTTTGACTTTTCTAAGGCAAATACCAAATTTGGAATTTACCCTTTTCCTGATAACTCTGCAAATAACTCAGCTCAACAGATCAGCAACAGTTTCCAGAGACCTCCATAAATAATGCATATGTTGTTATATGCAATCTGTTATATTTACACAACCAGTATGGGTGAAGAATGCTGGGACACAGGTAGTCAAATCACATACGGTATTCACAAACAGAAGTGCAAGCATTTCTGAAATAAAAAGCAGGACTGGATAATCTCTGCTTCAAATCGATTGACCTGAATGGCAGACATAATTTTCAACACTTTTAAACACTCAAAGCATGTCAAACTCAGATATGAGTTAATGCCTGGCAGAACCACAGTAACATATACTGGCCACACGAAGCACCACGGGAAAAGTGTTGGCCCAGGTCCAAAAAGGCACTTAGGCTGACTAAAGTGAAGCTTAAGTGGAATATAGATACTAAATCCCAGAGTGCAATTACCAGCCCCCTCTTTACCTCCCACACGTCTGAATGGCCCCACCTATCTTAGTCTTCACTTTGCAAGTTCCTGAAGCGCAGAAACGGTGCTGGGCTGAACACCTCAGAGCTGGTCTCATACAAAAGCTCCTTTGGGATTTGCAGACAATGAATGATATTTTTCATTTTTCTCACAGTCACAGTTGTGACCTTATCCCTCTCAGTTTCAAAAGAGACACTAAAACTTCAAGCAGCATCACAGACATTACAAGTGAGGTCAAGAGAAGCAAGGAGACTTCCCAGGACCCCTGTGATATAAACAAAAGCCCAGTGATAAGGACAGACAGAGGCAAGGTAACACAGACCCGGAAGGAAAAATGTAAACCTGAACAGTTCAAGTGTGTTAAAATTTCAAGTAACCAAGACAAGGTTCTTAGTAAAGAGAAATGTCAAGGAAGTTCAAACTCTTCTGCCCTTTCAGAGCATTAATTTGAACTGCAGGTTCCTATCCCTCCAAAGACACTGAACCAAGCATGCAGCCCTCTTCAGTACAAACAGGTGGCAAGAGTTTGCTCAGCATGGCTTATATTATATACCCCATCTACCTCAGCATCAAGTCAGCCACAGATCCTTCCTGTAAGGCTCTAAGTGCAAAAGGTAGATGGGATTTGTAGGCAGCAGGAACTAAGGCTGCTCATCTCACACTGGCTGCAGCACACAAAGCTGCAGGCTTTTGTATCCCAGGGAGCTGGGGATGAGGTAAGGAGATACAATCGCAGTCTATTTCGTGGCCCAGATACCTGAGGTTCAGTGGAGTCATCACCGGAGGCATGTCAGAGTTAGGCAGTGAGCTCCCTAGAAATCCTGCTTCACTGGAACAGATCATGAGGCTCAAACTGTCTATTAAGCCCAAACCCAGCTCTCTGCGTGGCTAGGGGGATGCACTCAGCAGAGCCACACAAAGCACAGCCCAGCATCCCAGAGAACGGTGAAAGGGCGAGGAAATGTTGCCATCCATCTTTTCCATGACAACCTAGCAATTAGAGCTGGGGAAATGGAAGACACTGTTTCAGTACCGTGCTCGCCCAGAGAGGATGTATACCTACATTAAAACACACAGGAGCTGAAGAAACAGACAAGAGTCTCTGTTCTCTAAAATAGTATGTCTGTATTTCATCAAATGGATGTTTATAGCACACCCCATTTTCTCCTTATTGATGAAATACCCTTGGCACTTGACTGCTGCTGTTTTTTTCTTTCTGGCCCCATAAATCTTAAACGCCTGGCTGCACGTTGGCACAGCTCTACCTCACCCAGACCTACATCCTGGTTATGGCCTTTCCCACGGAGACAGCAAATGTGGGATGTGCTCAGGTTGAAGAGGCTGAACTTCAGTCCTTCTCTGCCCAAGCAGACACCCCAGCCAGTAGGCTGGTATAGAAAGAAAAGAAGCAGAAGTATTTTCTTTTACAACCAGGTTTCAAAAGAAACTATGGAGTCAGTTATGCCTATAAAGAGGAATGGCTTCAGAGGAAGTATGAGGTTGCAAATTCCAGTTCCACAAAAGCTTCTAACTTAGGGCTGCACTGCAGCAAATCATGTCAGACTTCAGCATTTCTGTAAGCCACTCAGTGCCTGTTCAGTCCTTCAGCACGATGGCTGGTTTGGATCCTCTTCTTACACACTTAATTCTCCCCATTCACTCTATAAAGAGCCTCGGCCTCCAAAGACTAGATGAGAATTGCATTTTGAAAGCTAAATATCTGTGCTACACATGACAGTGTGACACATGAGAACCACTAAGGCTACTGTATCTTGCTGCTGATGGGCGTCTCAGTGACTTCATCAGTTAGCAAGCTGCTAAATTTTCTGTTTAAGGCCTGTATGTATTATTTACTACCCATTTGGCTGGGGCTTAGTTTGGTTTTAGCTGTTTTCAGATGGCTTCAAAATAGGCCAACACTGGAATCAACTTTCTCTTCAATACAGCAAGTGAAAACCGAACAAGACAGTGGTAGCAAACCGGAGCAGGGAGCATAATTAATGTGACATGTGCTCCTTCCCAATGCAGAGGGCTAACGGACGTGTTTGGGATTGCAACTCAAACCTCTAAGAAGTAATGGCACAGTGCAATACCCCTAAGAAATGCTGCAGGCAATGCTTTGGAAACCAATCACTCTTCTTAATTTTGAAAAGACATGGAGCATAAGGCTAAATATGATTTTGCATTTCCTTTCCCCTATAGAGCACTTTAAAAAGGTCAATTCTGGCAAACAGCGTTTTCCTGTGGAACAATATACACTGTGCACATATTCCACTCTTATCCCTTCCTCTCTGCTGGTAAGTGGTGGGAAAGGGCAGCACAGAAAAAAACGTCATCCCGTGTCTGTCTCCCACTCAGCACACACTAACCCAGTTCTCCAAAACCTCACGATGGTGTTACAGCTCATTAAATGCAGCTGACGGATGAGAACTGAGCTGCCCCACTAAATGTGCAGTTTGTGTTTACCAGCAAGAACACTGCATGTAGTGTTGCTTACAACATACTCCGTAATATGGAAGCATTGACAATTTATCTATTCATATCAAAGTGAAACAGAGGCTGCTGTTTCTGTTTAAAACTGTTGCTCCTTGTCCTAATGGGAAAAGAAGAATATTAACAACTGTCACAGTGAAATCTCTGTTGCCATCAAAAGGTCATTGATTCAACAGACAAACAGCCTAGTGTTAATGATTTAACAAAACATTTTTCACACAGATTACATGCTCATCCATCAATATATAATATTTTTCACATCAAGAAAATAAAGATTATTTCCTTTTAAAATGTCAATTACAAAGAATTATGTGCAAATCAAATATGATGCTTAAGTAATTATGTTCTTACCTAAAGAAACAAATTAGAAACACAATTTAAAAAGAAAAAAATGCAGCCATTGTTTGCAAGTTCATTAATGGGAGAACTGTCCTAAAAAGAGAACAATGTTGTTGTAGAATTTGATCAGCAGCGTCTTGATTTGAACAGAGCTATATGCAGGCAAACACATAGGCCTAGATTTCTTCACTCTCTTGTCTCTCTTTCAAGCACATAAATGCATGGGGGAGAGAAGGTAAGAGGTGATCTTGATTTCATGACAATAAGTAGACCACCACATTCCTGCCAAGCATATGAAATAAAATAAACTTTACACGTTATTTCAACCATTCTAAATTTAGGAGAAATTAAACTCACACAATAACCAAAATAGTAAAAATCAGCTAAGACTGTTTTATTTTGAAAATAAGTTCTTCAGCTGAAGAAATGTATGTTGAGAACATACTGATTCTGAAAATGTTAGCATAATAAAAACAGCATATACACATACCTATTATTGTACATACAGAACCAGCAGCTTATCTCTTTCTCTGACTGGAAGTCTCAAAACAAAGTATCCCCAAAATTTTATGAAAATAATAATAAAAAATTTTATACATTTGTGTTAATAGCATAATAACCTCAAATGCAAGCTCCATATTATTTTGGCATTATATTTACAGTATCCTGCACTATGATAACTTACAAAGTATTGTACTGTTTTAAAGAAATTAAAATGTAAATGATTTCTCAAAAGACACAGTCAACAAGTGATAATGGAAATACTCTTAAGCCAGCTTCAAAAATACTTTGCAGATAAAAACCTCAAAATCTACAAGTTAAAATACAGCAAACCTTCATCATCAGACAAATTTAGCAGTTTTAGTTGCAACCGTGTAAGCATTTCTCTATAATTGATGATGATAACACACTTGTTCATTATGTATGAAATATAAGATTTATGGCATATTTAACTATTCATTTTATTGCTTTTAAGTGCTGGGTTGGTGACTGCTGCTATTAAAAAATTGTGTGTGGAAAATGTTGACAGTTAGGTGAGGTTCTTTTTTGTTTTGTTTTGTTTTAAATGAAAGCTCCTCTAACATAGAATACAGCTAAATATAAATAGTCATTCTAACTTTGAAACTATGTAACGTATGGATGACTGAGCCAAATCAACATTATATAGGTGGTATAAATTTAAAATCATTCCCTGACATGCTACCTACAAGTGCAGAGAGCAATAGAATTAGGTAATTCAAAAAACTGATTTCCATACACCAGTAGATTCTGAGAGCATGAACTGAACCGTGCATGCATTTCAGTAGTGGATTTAAATTGTCTCATGGCAAGATACTAGAAATAACACATTTATAACTGTGATTCATTTCACACTTTTAAAATTTGATTGTATGTTCCATGTGGGATTCTTTCAGGAGGTATAATACTGCAATTCACCTAGAAAATTTTGTCAACATCTGCAGTAAGTCTTGATTTACTAACAGGCTTGAGTAGTGCTAGTCTTGTACAAGTTAACCATCTGAAATCACAGGGCTAGACATGACTAAGCACTCCTGTATTCTACTAAGATGATAAATCTGGTCATTTTCATATAAAAGAAAATACAGAGACTCATATCTGGAATAATTTCAGCATTTGCATCAGTGAGATTTGAACTATAAGTAATCTTGTACTTTTGTATATTTTTTGCTCAACAACTTGTTTACACGAACAACAACAACAAAACCAGAAAATATTTTATATTTATCTTACAGAAGCCTCCAGAAGATTCCAATAAGGACTGGAGCTCTTCTGTGCTGTGCAAACACATTTTTTCCCATTCTGGATATACGCAGAATGACTGGACATAAGCTCACCTATATACAATCATGTGCAGGTTTTGTTCCCTGCCTTGAAGATATCGGAATAAAATTCATAGGAGTTTTGTTACTGATCTCTGGGAGACCAGAATGAAGTCAAAGAAATTCTTGTCTTGCAATTATGTCAAATGCAACAAAAATACAAGGTGGCAGTTGAAACAAAACTTAAATAAGACATGATTTAAACAAATGAAAATGGCCCAGAATGCTGTGATGTTGGGGGAGTGTTCTTTTTAAACTACTTGTATAAACTGTGAGCATTTGCCTGGGCACAGACTCTTCATGATACTGATTCTACTGAAAAGCTCCTTCCCAACCAATCTGCTCATTCTGACTTAGCTAATGTATTTATGACGGCAGTATTTAAGGATCTGCACAAGATTTATAGGCTACCACAGCATGAACTCTTGCCAGTAAAGTCTTAATTACTTTCAGAAAAATGGGGAATGTGATGGCCATGTTTATTGTTATAACCTTTTTTTCCTTTTGAACTAATCAAATACAGATTAAATGATTCACTGGGAAGACAAAATATTCATAAAAGCTCTACAAGACAGTAATTATTGAAGGAAGTATCAGTAATTTGCGGCTTTCCCAGTAGTCCCTTTTCTGAACCTCCCCTCCCCCCCCCCCCCAAAAAAAAACCCAACCAAAGGAAAAACAACAACCAAACTTATCCAAAATAACCTGGCATAGACCAGCATTTCTGTCATTTATAAATGTTTACAATGTCACCCAGAAAACAGATAACTACTGTATAGTGTATTAGGATCCTTAGTCCAGCTGGTCCATTTTTTCTAAACTTTAAAAACCATTTCCAAAAATACAAAGCATTTTTAATGGATTTCAATGGTCTCTTTCTTCTTTTACATAAAATCTCTCAGAAGAAGGATGTTTTCTTAAAAACAATCTGCTATCCAGGTCCACCCTCCCAGGCATGTCCCTTGGAGCCATTCCCAAACTATCTCCAAAGCACTAGTGTTTCAGCAACTGGAATGACAACTTCTTTTTAATTGTTTGAGATCCTGCAGGCTTCTATCTGAGAACAAAGCGTGTACTTAAAGCACATTCTATGGCCATGATTCAAGTTCTTTTGAAAATAAATGATATATTGAAACAATGCTATGTTATAAAAAGCAATCTATCTGACACTGGATGCTCGGCATTACACCAAATCGTAGCCAACCTCATTTCCCACCCGTGCAATTGGATGTACTAGAAGTGTAATAAAACTTACATAAATCAGCTTTTTCATTCTGTGAAACCTAAAGCATTTGGTTGAAGTTTGAAGGGACTTTTACCAAGGAGAAGAAAAAGATGAAGTCTGTTTAGCAATGGACAAATAAAATAATGAATCCAACATAAAAGCCTAAGTGATACATTATAATAAGACAAGAACAAGGGAGTATCTAATGAAGTCCAAAAGCAATATATTTAAAGCTGACAGAAGGAAGTACTCTAACACAATATGTAATTAACCTACAGACTCATTACTGAAACGTATCATTGAGGTCAAGAGCTTAGTAGGAGTCACTGAAAGAATTAGGAATTACGTGCCTAATGAGGACATTCACATACACATCAGACAGGATTTCTGAGGACACAGTATAAAAAGAGAAAGTTTCTTTTATGGACTGGTTATTCTTAATTGCCTTTTCTGGACACTTGATAAAAATCTTATACATCTGAGCTGAACAACATATGAGCCACTAACTTTAGCAGAGAAGGATGCTCATCTCTTGCACTGGCAGGGGCCAAAATATTGGAGAAATTGGACAAATACTCTGATTTACAGCGTGATGACTTAAATTCTTCTAATTAAACCAGTAAAAGCCATAATATAAATGCTTTCAGAGCACTTGAACAGCATGTAACTTTGTTAGTAAATTACAGAATTAAGCTAAGCAAATTTAAACAATCTCTAAACGAAGTTAAGTTTGTGTACTTCTTCCACATAGCCCTTCAACAACAGCACTGAAGTACATCTCTTCCCTCACTTACCCTCCTTAGTTCTGATATCTATCAATCTATTCATTTTTAATCCTTTTTACAGGCCAGATGGCTCAGCTATAATGTAAACTTGGTGACAATTGATTTTGTAATTTAAAGCAAGGGTTCAGGCTGTTGTTCTTTCATTCTTTTTTCTCCGAGTTGGCATACATTTCCCAGGCACTACAAAGAACATCACATTTATTAAATTAAGCCTTGGGCTCTCAGAAGACTTTACAAAAGGTTATGTTTGTAATCTTCAGTGTTTATTTTACTATGAAACCAACACATTCAGCAATAAGTCAGATTTATTGTGAAAATAAACACATTAGGACCTTGTAAATAGCTGTTAGAAAAGTTCCGTATGGTCTGCCAAAAGCCCCAAATGATTGGTTCATGAACTTTTCCTCTGTATGCTCTAATGGCTTGAAAAAATTGTTTATTTTTGACTGGTTATGAATAGATGAGGATTATATTTCATCTAAAGTCTCCATTAAAGTATCAGGATTTAGAAAACTTCCAAACTTTTAAGAAACTCACATTATAAAAAATAAACTGTTGACAGCAGATATACATAATGGAATGGCAAAGTTGAGTGTTATTTTAAAGCTGCATTTACACAATGAGTTTCTCAATTTACCTGATTAAATCCCCTAAAAAGAAAGAAAGAAATTGTTGCTCAAAGATACTGCAAGACTTTAATGGTTTTATCTAAATGCCTATAGCAATCGCTGCAGTATGAGTTAATGCAAAGAACTGCTTTGTCAAGAAGGAGCTTACATTGCCTTATACCTACAGCAAATATGCTTTAAGAAGTGTAGGAGTCTTTGGGTGAGAGGTGGGACATACATCTAGCTGCATATGATCCCTGCATCCTTTGGTATACAATGCCCTCACAAATTGGCTTCCTGGGAATGACAGTGCTTTTCCCAGTATCAAGGAGTCAGCTCTGATTTCCAAATCCCTCAGACCTTTTCAGATCTTTCCAGCACACAGCCTGCACACACAGAGAAGATGCTACCTCCTAAAACAGGGATGGAGAATTGTTCGTCTAAAATGCAGCCATCTTTTCTACAGCTATGCAGAAAGATCAAAGTCCTCATCCTCAAATCTTAAAAGAATGTCAGCAAAATTATATTCCAGTGTTTCTGCGAGTATAAAACCAGCTGTCACTAGTTTAATAACAAGCATATCTGAGTGGACACTATTAGGTTAAGGTTTCTCAGTAGTGCTAACACAGTAATAACAGGGAGGCCAGAAAACATTTTTATTTCATGAAAACTGGAAAAAAATTTTCACAGCCAACACTAGAAGAAGAAATCAGTTTCAAAATGTGTTTGGAGGATATAGAAGAGATGGAGAACAGCTGGGAACCTGGCAGGCAGGACACCCTTTGTGACAGGGAAGGGTCACCGTTGCCCAGTGTGGAGCAAACATTCAAATCCACCACTTCCCTGATCTTAGGCGTATACCTTGTCAGTTTTAATTCTCAAAACTCTTGCTTTTTCTATGTGTAAAATAAATGCTATCTGCATGATACTGCTCAACAGAAAACACTGCCAAGTCACTTGCCGCGGGTACAGCAGTGAGCCCCAGCTATTCCCTGCAATTCCAGCCACTGAAAGGGCCACCAATGCATTCATACAAAAATTTTCGGTTTTGAATTGGAGAAAATATCCCTCCCCCAGATTTGAAAATAAATGTAGGATTCCTAATGTCACCTAAAATCCATCAGAAATTAGATGACATTCCAAGTATGGAAAAAACCTCGCAGCAGAATTCCACTTATGAGAACAGAATTATCTCCTCCTAAGTAAAAGGGTCTTGTCTTTTTTTTGTTTGTTTGTTTTTTGGGTGGTTTTTTTGTTTGTTTTTTTGTTTTTTGGGTTTTTTTTAGTTACTTTTACGTGCTACAGCAGATGTACCGCATTTTGTACTAGTTTCTGCTTGAATGAATAATGGAGACATGAGCACTTGTATAAACAAGGAAAGGTATTTAATGAACATACTGTACATACTAAAGAGGCTGCTTTCTGTTAAAAGAGTGGAGAATGCATTCTTCCAAGTGCATGAATATCCCATCTTAATAATGCATGAGTTTTCTATGAACTGGGCCAAGCATAAACTGTCAACTGCATTTAAAACACTGACTCAAACCTGATAATTGCTCATTTCAACATTAAAAAAAAAAGAAAAAAGACAGAAAAAAAAAGAAAGAAAAAAAAGAAAAAGAAAAAAAAAATCCAAGCCCTCCCAGAAAACAGATGTCTAAAATGATAGAATTATTTTTACATAGTTTTTCATTAAAGATCATTTGTTTGTATTTCTATTTTGAAATTCAAGCCTGCTGGTCCCAGATGAATGTGTTCCTCTAGAACTGCAATTTCTTTCATTGTGTTTTCATTCATTTTCATTCTCTTCATGAGCAACAGTGACATTTGCAAAACCAAAAGAAAAGGACAGAGTAGTTGGAACCTCGTATTTACAGCATATTTATAGCATTTGGCACGTTGGACACAGTTTTCTGAAAGATATTATTAGATTTGTCAGCGGGTGTCCTGCTGCTTTTTCAGGACTCTGTGGGTTCAATCTACAAAGGCAAGTGCTGAGGCTTTAAATGCCTGGCTGCAGTTAGAGCCTTGAGCAAAGCACTTTGGCTTCCTACACGATAGCAGCAAAAGAACCACCAGACAGGTCAAGACTAAAAGGCTGTCCAGCCAAGAGTCTTGTACCCAACTGTGGCAACTCATAGTAAATGCTTGTGAGGAACAGAGTGACACCTCCCAGCTTTGGGCTCGATGCACCACATATATTTCATCATCATTTAGTCATTGAGAGGAGACAGCAGCATACAGGGATTACACAGACAGCATGCTGACATGATAGAACAGAGCTGGCTGATGCAAAGGGAGGTTATGGCTCATGACTACCGGGAGGTCAGAAGTATGGCAGCAAGCACAGAAGGCAAGAGCTACATTGTCCCACTGAAATGGTCATCAGCATTTCAGACCTCCCGCATGCATGAAGCTGTGCAAAGAATTTTTCCCCCTGTACTC
>JAOXNO010000002.1:23603225-23613530 GCA_028565335.1 Limnodromus scolopaceus
TTGACGGTTGGACAAGATGATCTTTAAGGTCCCTTCCAACCTAGAAGATTCTGTGATTCTGTGATTCTGTGATTTTTCCATACTCTGTGTTCCCATGTACTTCCCCAGCTCCACTCGTTTGCAAGGCTGTATGCACAGCTAGCTCGGGCTAATTTAAAATTCCTCGCTTAGACAATGCATTCTTGCCCGAGTGGGACACAGCTGCTTCAGTCACTCAGAATATTTCGCAGGAGATTGATTTTGCTTACAAGTGGACGTCTTCCCTCATGCCCGCTATAAATTGGACTGTGAGTGCAAATAAAGGGAGTTTTATTGCATTGTGTTTGGTGAGTTTCCTTGTGAGAAAATGCTCAACACAAAAAACCAAAAAAAAACCCAAGAAAAATTTAGCCCAACTATAACACCATTTCCAGTGTCTGTATTTCTGGGAATTGTATTTGCAAGCTTCATAATGAACAGCAGTCTTTGTCAATGGAAGTATTTCTTCTGGTCAGAAACCTGGGAAAAGGAAATGGAAGGTGGGTGTACTTTGTCTGTAAAACCGCAGTCTCACAGGTTACAGACATTGTTATACAACACTAACATATTGCATTATATATTTTACATCATCTATTATTTACATAATGACTCTATTAATAATATTATATATTAATAGAGCAATATATTATTGTATATTTTATTGTTATATTATCATTATATAAGTTATAAAATATATTATTACATATTATGTTGTAGATTAATAGATTGATAATTAATATTAATAATCTGTGCAACCATAAGCTGTACCTAGGCGTTCTTAGTGTTCATACAATTCAAATTTATGTAATAAACTTTTAAAAACGTACTTGCTTACAATGTTTTGAACAGTTAAAGAGCTGCTTGAATGGAAAACATGTAACTTCCTCTTACAGTAGTGCATTCTGATTCACAAATTCCTGATTTTATTTCCCTGAATTCAGAGCATCACAGCTACACTTAAAAAAAAACCTAGAGCTAATTAGTTTTTAAGACAGGGTCTTATTTTAAATTTCCACCTTATAAACCTGCATTGTAATATAAATATATACACCAATGAGAAACTACGTAGGTCAGTTAGCTGTCTAAATACCTTTTTCAAGAACAACAACAAAAGTGCTCAATATCATACAGCAGTTAATACCAACATAGCTGTGTGGCTCATAACTAACCAAAAAAAATCAGATTTAAAGCCACCCACTGAGCTGCAAATACTTAGAATTACAACTGCAGCACACTCTAATGAAGGATTTCACAAGCTTTATACCCTTATTGCAGACAGCTCGTACATTAAACATTTGATGATGTGAGAAAAACAGAACACACTGTCTGTGCAAAAGCTTTCTGTCTAGCATGGCAACAAAAATAAATATTTCATTGAGAAACTCTCAAACCTGTAAGTGAAGCTACTTTTACTACTTATACAGTACCGGCTTTATCTTCTGGGTGGCCAAGAATGCACTAGGCCAAAGAAAATGAAGAAGTTTTGCAAAAAAAGAAACTTGCTCATTCCTTTCTCTTGGACTATTTGGAATACTAAGCCTTCCCTGAAAATCTGGGTTATATTTCAATATCTATTAAAACACTGCATACAACCTGGCACAACACACACCCGGGAGGGTCTGTCACACACCAAACTCTTTGGCATTTCAAAATATTTAAAAGGCAACCTACTAACATATGACAAATTTCCACGGACAGCAGCAGCTGCGTGGCCTGGTGCTGTTGCCACTATTAACCTCAGTCACAATTTGATGGCTGAATTAAGCTGTCTGCCAGCAGTTCCAGCTGGCATAATACATTACTGTGTGGTGTCATGCTGTTTAGCTATGGTCAGTGTTGTGACATGCTGAGCTCCATGTGTTGTTTATCCTCTTTTTACAGATAAAGCTTAAATCCTGGAACTTCACGCAAAGTACTGATTTCTTTAAGTCATAGCCAATCTAAGCATTATCACTTCTAGTTTTATATAAATTTCAGCAAAATAAACTTAGAAACAAATTAAACTTTCTCATCTTTATACACTGTGGTACCATACATGACAAGACTTGGGAAAAGGATGGTCCAAAGACACAGCTAAATGGCACCTCGGGAGCAAAGAAAGTTTCATATCTTTCTATTTGCTCAGCCTGGAGAAGAGAAGGCTCTGGGGAGACCTTATTGTGGCCTTCCAGTACTTAAAGGGGGCTTATAAGAAAGATGGGGACGGAGTTTTTAGCAGGGCCTGTTGTGATAGGACAAAGGGTTATGGTTTTAAAATAAAGAGGGTAGATTCAGACTAGATATAAGGAAGACATTTTTTACAATGAGGGTGGTGAAACACTGGCCCGAGTTGCCCAGAAGGTGGTAGATGCCCCATCCCTGGAAACATTCAGGTCAGGTTGAACTGGGGTCTGATCAACCTGATCTAGGTGTTGGACTAGATGACCTTTAAACGTCCCTTCCAAACCAAACTACTCTATAATTCTATATTTCCTGGCTCTCAGATTGTTGAAAGAGCTGAAATTGTCCCTGGAAGATCAGCACAAACTCAGAGTAACCTTCCATAAATTATTTTTGAATGAGACCTAATCTTGAATACACAAAAATGCACAATCCTGTCCCACCTCCAACCTCCACATGTGCCAGATTCTAAGTGTTAATCGAAGATGCATTTGCAGGATACCAAAAAGAATATAATTTCATCAGAGGTAAGCACATATATAAAGTAACAAAGGTTGCTGCTAATGCCCACTCTTTTAAAGCAAAGGTGCTTTAATTTTCCCTGGTGTCCTGTTTTCTGAGATGGGTACCTGCAGGGGGGTCAGGCTGCAGACCACCTCATCCCATAGTCACAATAAACAAAAACTAACCTGCTTCCCTCCTCTTATCATTTAATAGATATCTGCTGCAACAGAAATGGGAGAACTCTAAAACTGTGTTAATAAATTGTATTGTTCCGCATATTATTTTTTTTTTCTAACATACCAAGTCTGAAATTGTATACAGCTATGACTTCAAACAGATTTCAGAATCTGATTTTAAGAATAGTGATAGAGTAGCAACTCATGGGTCATTTTCAGATGCTGGGAATATACTTCACAGTGGTATTTTGACAAACAACTTCTTATTCGAGAAACAACTATTTCTGGTCCTCTCCAGAAGTAAAAATTAGCTTAAGGGTTTTTTTTACATTTCATTGTATTATATATATCCATCTCCACAAACACTATTACGTCTATTACTGGGAAGCTTTATTTAGGATGAAAAAACCCACAAACTAAAAAATGTTTCTTGTTCCATTTCAAATTGTCTCAATTTCTCTATTCATTTTCCTTTCTTTAAAATTAAAAACATATTTTAAGGTCAATGAATTCTTGAAATGTAGACAATGAAACAAGGACAACCTTCCTGAGCAAAGCAAATTAATAAGAAGGCTGGGATTCTATACATTCCTATATTGGTTGATTGCATTCACCACCCACCAATCCCAAGAAAGATAACCTTTTCATCAATATTATATTAAACACACACTTTTAGTAAATTTTGAGATATTTCCTGCACAGTTAGCTTTTTACTCGTACGCTATTTTTAATGGCATTGATCTTTATTGTTTCCAATACTGAATCCAGACAAAGAGGCTGTTACCTGTGGTCCCATGCAGAGTCAACAGGAAGCATCTCTGCTGTTCCCCTGACCTCTCGGAATGCGACCGGACATGCTGCTTTTGCCAGCTCTGAGACTGGGCACGCTTTTTTCCCTTACCTAATTACAGCAGCAACTATAATGAAACATTATAACATTACTCACCATAACACAATGTGACTGATCACTTTTAAAATGTTACCTTCTTAGCAGTTACAATAATTCTCTTTGAGCTGTTCCGCAACCCCTATCAAAAGCTCAAGAAACAATGTCTTTATTTGTTTTTCTGAGATCAAAATGAGTTTTTAATCAAATTTTGGTTTTGTTGTGTAGGGCTTTTTTGGGGGAGGAAGGGGGTGATGTCTTTCAATTAATGTGAATGAGAGCCTTTCCCAAGCAAGCAAAATGTGTAAGGAATGCAGAACAGAGCCCTTGAGGTATTTGGGGGATGGTGAGGGAAGCAAAATTAAAAGTGACTGAGGTGCCTCTGTTAAAACCATCTACTTTGTACGCACATGAACATTTCCTCATTAAAGATTCATAAGGACTTTATAGTTTTAATGCACATGTGGCCAGTGTTACAGTTCACTAGCCAGAACTCTTAAAAAGGAGGAGGGATGGGGGGGGGGAGAGGGGAAGAGAGAGAGAAGATACTGTTTTTTAACTGCCTCCCTTTTCACTGGAAATAGAAACCTCATTTTTTAAATACCAAAGCCCAACGGCTGCAAAAGCCTGCCATTCTAAGAAAGGTCTGAACAGATGAAAAACAAAATGGTATTTCTCTTGTAATTCATATTCACAACTGCTGCCTATTCCTTACTTCTGAATTTCTGTATTTTCTGGCCCCAACATAGGATGAAATAATATCCCTTAGTCACAAACCTGTCCTACAATCACCAAGCTGTCAGTGAGGAGCACCTTGAATGCTCCTTGGCTGCAAAGGGTTATAAGGCAAAAAGATAGAAAAGGATTAGGGAACGGAAGGGAAAGAAGACCACTGCCTATATCAAGTTGAACATTTGAACACAGAAGGCTCAGCACTGGATTTCTTTAGGTCAGCCTAGGATAACTATGACTTCAGCAGGATCCACCTGCTGTTTAAGAATGTACTGATTTTTTGCTTTATGATCATTTTTTTCTGGTCCAGGTTATACTTCAGTTCTACTACAGTCTGTTGAATTTCAAAGGTGGAGGCATCTCTTTAAGGGTAGGCATAATGGGGATAATGTGTCTCACAAGCTGGGCAATGTTAACATCTCCCATCCTTTATTTTTGCTAGAAAGAGCTTTCTGCTGCTCTTTTCCTTGCCATTTTCTTCCACAGTCCAAATGACCCATTTGGCTTCTCAGAGGTTCCTATAATTTTCTCTTTGCCAAAAACCTATCAGCTCCTGGAAAAAAGCACTGACTTTACAGAGAAGGCAGGCAGGCATCAGCAAACCCTCAGCAAACTACCCAAGCTTGTATCCAGGACAAAGGGAGGGCTGACTTACATGTCATTAGACTTCTGGCCTACTTTTGCAAAGGAAAGATTTTGCAATGAAACAAATAACTGCGTAAGGATTGCCCTGCAGAGGGATTACAGTTTTTAACTTCATTATTTTTTCTCCCAAGGAACTCCTAAACCATTTTTTTTCCAATGCAACACAGACCATCCACTCATTGGCCAGGCCCTAACCCCTTCAGTGCCCTGCAAAGCAGATCAGAAATATATTCTTTTTAAGCAATGTGGATTACTTCCTCCTCTTCCTCTGCTGTGTGGACCACATCACTCCTTCTGCACGATTTGCCACTCATTCCAGGGATGAGGAACACAAACCAAACACCTAAAAGCAGGTTTCCAGCAGTGTCCTAGGCCAGACCTGGTCCCCCCGCCCAAGTAACGCCACGTGCCTGTGGTCTAAGTGGATTCAGGGCAATGAACTTTTCCCCTTTTCCAGCAGTTCTTTGGTACTCTCCCTTCTCACTGTGTTACTATCAGCATCCCATCACTCAGTCACAGGTGTCCTGTATTTACATTTTCCCAAGCCATCTCCACTGTGCTACCAACCTGCATTTTTCAACCCTGCTCTTTCTATCTTAATTTTTATTTGATCTTATACTCCATTTCTCCTGGTCCTGTTTTTATCTTCTCTTTTACCCTTTCCACTATTTTTTATAAAAGCAGAGGCCTTAGTCAGATTACCCTCTATGAAGATAACCTTATTTCCATTTCGTTTGAGCATGCATGGTTCCCTGACACTGGCCAGTGTGCTATCTGGCTTAGTGCTGTGACACCTCAGTGCAGATGAAAAGCTCCAGAGGTATTGCATCTGCATTCAAATCAAACGCATTGTCCTGCATCCAGGACATGTAAATCTCCAATAAAACAGGCAGCCTTCCTATAAACTAATTTCCAATTCTGTCTAGCTTCTTGTTATAATAAATCCAATGCTAGTGTCCCTACATTAGTAAAATGTTTAGTGTTCTCTGTTTGGCTTTCATTCCTCAGAATTGCTTGGCAAGAAAAGTCTCTATATCCCAAGATAATTATTTCACTATTGGCTTCAGGAAGACAGAGTATTTTTGTAGCGAATGACCACATCTGTACCGTGTCAGGCTTAGTTAGAGATTAATGATGGGTACGACTATTCTGCCTACAAATTTTTGTGCTCACAATATCTAACAGCTACATTAAGAGTGACAGATTAGACCATATGCTTACAATAAATGTCAGTCACAAAAGCATGCAACTTAGCTGGTAGCAGCAACAAACTTCTGGGAAGACAGACAAAATGTAAACTTGATCAATGTAAGTTTGTTCAACTGCGATGCTTGAACTTTGACTCTGAATAAGCTTACTTTCCTAAATATTCTGGTAATTATAGCTTGTTTTATTATTAAATGTTCCATAGGATTATACAAAATTTATTCGTGTGTTTATGCCCACATCTAATGTAGGCAAAGACAATCAAGTTGACAGCTATACTGAAGGATACCGTAACAGTAAGAGCAATTCCCATAATGACACATGGATTTCAGGGAAAAAGAAAAGAGGATATTTGATACTTCTCAGTACCCGGTATTTCATGCATCACCCTGAGGAAAATTTCCAGGTTTCTTATGATGACATTTTATACCCTACAGCCATAGTGACCCTTAAAACACTATTTCTTAGAAATCTTTTAACAAGTAAAATCAGCAAGAAAACACAGATAAACCTGTAGTACAATTGTAATTTTTTAATCATCTTATGCTTAATGTTTCTTTATTCATTCTGCTAAGATTAGAGACACCACCGTCATCATCTAGTCTGACTTGCTTATAACAAAAGAATTATTTTAGCAATTGACTCTTACATTGCTAAGCTCAAATAGGTCATTCAGAACTCTGAAACTGAAGCCTTTTTAATATCACAAGGCCAAACTCTGACATATTCTTTTCTTTAGGGTTATTTTTTCCCCTAATTTTTATAATTGACTAGGTTCAAAGTTTTACTGAATGTCCTGGTTTCAGTTGGGAAAGAGTTAATTTTCTTTCTAGTATTTGCTGTGATAGGAATGTCAGTAGGGCATATCAGTTTAGTTGTTGCTAGGCGATGTTTATACTTTTCAAGTATTCCTTTCACCTTCCCATAGAAGCTGAGAAAGAGCACAGACAGAACAATGGAATGGCCAGTGGAGTATTTCATACCATAGATGTCATGTTCAATATATAAGTGGGGGTTGGCCAGGGGGGGAATCTGCAATCAGTGCTCAGGAAGGTACCAATTCACCAGGTGCTGAGAGTGACTTGTGTCATCATTGTTTTTGCTATTATTATTATTATTTTCCTTTTCTGTTATTGTTCTATTAAACTGTTTTTATCTCAACCCATGAGGTTTTTTTTTCCTTTCCCCTCATTTTCTCCCTCTTCTCCCTGCCCTTCTGTGTGCAAGAGGGAGAACTGTGCAAGCGGCTGTATGGTCCTAGCTGCTGGCTGGGGTTAAACCATGACACTGCATTCGCAAAATTTGTCTTCTTTTTAAGTAACAATATGGTATTAGCTTTTCAGGTGAGAAATTTATTTTTTTATTTTTATTAAATGTTTTGCACATTCATTGCACAACTTTTGATGATCATTTATAAGCACACTAAACCACTAAGATTATAATTCCATCATCATGCACAATGACTTGATAATCAGAATTCTCATACTCCAGTCCCCAATTAACAAAGTTACAACTTTTCCCATCAATACATTTCATCCATACACACTATTGTTAATTATAGTCCAGAGTCCTGTATATATCTTTTCTTTATACACACAAATCCAGCAAGTTACTGCAAGAATGACTTTTACTGGGAATTTCCACAGTGTTTATATATGATACACACACATATAAAATGTACCAAGTGAATCTTATTAAATCATTGATTTCATTGTTTAATATAAATCTTTGCACAGAAGTCACATATATTGTTTAAAAGTTTGCATCTCAGCCAAATAAGCTGATGTGCAATACCACATCTGAAACACAGGGACAAATCTCTGCCAGATTTCAAGTCTGAATATTTCAAATCTGAACATAAAATTGTTGAGGGAGGAGAGAGGAGTGGATATAAATAAAAATTTTGCATGATTTCTTTAAATCTTGGCCAAAACACTTATCCATTTGTCCTCAGAAAGAACCCAGCTGCTTTTTAATGAATCTCTGTAAGATGTTAACCCCTGGCTTAACCTAAAATGAACCAAACAACCAAAAGATCTGATGAAATTATTCGCACTGGAGATTAAAAATACAGAATTAGAACAAATCTGTACTAAGCTTTCAGAAGAGACTTTTGTATAGGGACAGAGAAAAAAGATCTCAAAATTAAAGTTTTAACCTTTTAAATGGTTTTCACTGATATTTTGGAAGTGAATTGGAAAAATTTCACTGACATTTTGGAAGACTTTTAAAGGAAAGTTTTGTACAAATAATCTTATAAATATTTTACATTTACTTAAAGGATGGAAACACTACTTTTAATAAAAGTATCTATTACATTCTAGGAAAATGCTGTATATGATTCTACTGAACAGCTATAAAAATAGCACATAAAACATATTTTGAAAGAGCTCTATGGTACAATAAATTAGATTTTTTTTCCTCAGAAAGGGAGCTTATGACCCATATTCATCATGCAAGCAAGCAAACCAAGAATTGGGTACCCAAACCCAAATGGGTACTCTTCAGAGTATATGTTTTTTGAAGCAAATAAGAAGCAAAACAGGCACCTTCAATTTAATTCTATAAACTCACGTAGGCTAAAACTAAGTGGCACACTTAAGCAAATATAACAGTACTAAAATAACACTTAGTAATCCCTTGATTTCAGTAATATAATAAAATGAAATAAATATCTGATTAGGAAAATACAAGCAAGTCAGAAAACAATTATACATTCCCATTTTTAACATACAGAAAATGCACAGAATAGCTGACATGCAAAAGGAGAAATGCCAGCAAAGAAATGCCAATAAAGCACCAAAAAAAAATTGCTTTGACTTTTACCATTTTGGGATGTAGATCGTTTGCTGTGTTAACTGGCTGATTGACTGTTCTGCTAACTTTCTGGGTGAGCGGTGGAGCAGGCAGGCTGCCTTCCGTCAGGCTCACTGCTGGCAAATTGGCACTGATATACTTATAATTCTTTTTTAATTTCTTTGAATCCGTGCTCATTCTGTGTTGCACAGGAGCTTGAAACTTCAATGGGAAATGAAAGGTAATTGAATTCAGAAGAAATATTGCCAAACTGGCAGTATTGCTCTGATCTATCAGTTCATACTTAACTAACCTGAATTCATCCTAGCAACTAATGTAAACACTATACTCCTATGGAGCTCTAAGTTAGAAATTCATGATGATTTGTGCTATTCTAAATGTCAGAACATCGACTTATGAGCTAGAGGTAATACCACTGAAATACTACAGCATATAAAAGGATTGTTCTCAACGTCAAGATTGATACAAGTTGCCCAGCTATACTATCTCAATATTGAAAGAAGAAAAGGTACCATTTCCAGTTTTAGTTCAGGCTGTGGACTGAAGTAGGAAAGTCAGGAGCAGCTGCTCTGACAGATTAATCTTTCTACATGAGCCCATTACTAAAGTTTGACAGTAGAATCTGTAAGCCAGTATAAAACGCTCCTTCAGTCATTCTGCAAGACTGATAATACCTTGCGTGATCCTGTCTGCTTTTTGCTGGCTCACCGTACTTCATTAGGGTTTGTTTTTCATGTATCTCATATATCGACTTTTAAATGCTGTTGAACTATACAATGACTTAAATAGGTCATGAGGAAAGCTATGGTTTCAGAAAAAAATTCTTCATCTCATGGAAGCCTGATTGCGAATGACAAAGAAGTGTACGTGCTGTTTACCCTTCCCAGCTATTTTATAAGTTTTAAGTTTTGTGTAAACCCAGTTAATAAAAAAAGTATCCACATTTGGTTTTATACATGACTAACTTACCAGGCAAATTGGGCAATCAGTGGGAAGTCTTCATAGTGTACCACCAGTGACTTCAATAGTGGACACTAAAGCAACAGATTTACAACCTCTCAAACATGCAGGGATGGAGGGATGAAGCACCTCTCCTATGAGGACAGGCTGAGAGAGCTGGGGTTGTTCAGCCTGGAGAAGAGAAGGCTCCGGGGAGACCTT
>JAOXNO010000002.1:23615398-23636328 GCA_028565335.1 Limnodromus scolopaceus
AAAAAAAAAGACATTTATTTAAAAATCAACCACACTTCCTATCTGTATGGAGTAGGGTTAAAAAAAAAAAAAAAAAAAAAAAAGAGAAAGGTATCAAAAGGTATCATATTAAAAAAAATCACATTCAAAAATTTCAAAAGAAATTAAAAAAAGAAAATATGATAAAATTTACTGAATTCTCATTTCTAGAGAAGACAAAAAGAAAAGAACGTCTCCCGCCTATCCAGTAATGTCAACTTGAAAATAGTGACAACACAAACAAAAATAGGAAGAAAAGTAGGAATTAATTCAATGTCATCAGCAGAAAGCTGTAAAGTTTGACTGGGCTTCTCCAAGTGTCAATTTGGGAAGAGCTGGCTGGTTACACAAGACTAGAGAAAGCAGCTTTATACAGACATCCTAAGCCCTAAAATCCAGTGAATTTCCCAAGGACATCTACTGCACAGAGATTGTCCAGAGGGGTCCTCTTTGTATTCAGCTGTATGAGAGTTTTATAACATGGGCATCACTTCTGAATGTTAAGCCAAGCTGAATTTGTACTTGTCTAAGCATTCAATAAACTGGATTCAAACCCATTTTTTTGGCTATAAAAAAAGGGTACATTGTCATTACATACCAAATAAATCTTTGCAGATAATAATCTTACTTTTATGTACTTCAGGCTTTGTGCCAATAAATATTCTTTTTTAAGGATATACACGTTTCATGGTTATTTTCATGATGTCACTAAGAGATTACCATATTTTTGGCTTGCTTAGACTATGAAAGTGAGTATTACACCATTCTTTACAAATGATGACCCCTTCAACAAGAAAGGGATTAGTTTAAGTTAAAGGATAACAGTATTATAAAGTCATATGGATAAAAATAGGCTATGAGTACATTTAGAACACAGGTTAGTAAAAATTAAAAAATTAAGTTTATCTCTTACAGAAATAGAGATTTGGAGCAGCCTTCAAATTGTTCAAAACTAAGTTTGAAACTGTTAAGGAAGGGGGTTTATGCCCCGACAGGTCTTACTCGAGTTAGAAATTGCAGCTTGTGACACAAATTTTTGCATATCCAGAGTTGAATCCTCTCCGGGCATCTGCAAGGACGGGCAGCATTTATTTTTTTTCTTGCTTGATGCAGAACACAGCTTTAAGAGCTTTCCCTGCTCCTCTTTTTTCACTGAAAAAGGTTAAGAGAGGGAGTGTTGCATAGTTCCCACTGGGAACCTGAACTGGTCCAGTACTGCAAAAAAATCCAGGTGTCTGCGTTGGTACTCCGTGCTGGTGTACTCATGGTTAAAGTAACCGTGGGATTTGGACTGACAAGGATTTATTGGTTACTGTGCCAAAGACACATAAAAAGATTTAAAAAAAAAAACAAAACAAACCAAAAAACAACCCTTTGACACATCACAATTTCTTCTCCTCTGACACATTATAATTTTCAGGGACATCATTTTGAACTGAAGTTTCACTGTTCTTAATGGAGTGCTGGAAAGCAATTAATGGAGTGGCTAGTTTATGGTGTATATGATGAGAGGGAGAGTTGAACAAATTTTCTTTTTATCCCTGGAAACTCAGCCTGGCTGCAACCCATTCTGGTCTTACATTCCTAAATATTTTTGTAAGTTCACATGACTCTGTACAGTAGGAAAGCTTAATACAGTATTCAAACTTCACTCAAATGGGAGAATTGTCCCTTGTGAGGCACTTGCACTTCTCAGAAATACCTAAAACCAATTATTGGTACAAAGGGGAAAAAAGCAACCAAATTCTCAACTTAGCTGCTGACAGAGTACAGAAAACACTGTTTTGTTCTGAACACAATGTACTTTGAACTCCCATTTCAGCTGAAAAGCATGTCTTTAAGGTCTTTTAAAAAGTATTAACTTACTTTGCATCAAGAAAGAAAAGTGAATATTGAACATAAAAAAATGGCAAGCACACTTGATGGAAATAACAAATGCACCATGTGTCTGGGGAACATACATTAGCTATAAATGTTTCTTTCATTGGCCATTAATTATAGCATCATAGCAAAAGTGTTATAGTTATCCTTGAGAGGGTATTCTTCTTAATATTTTTTTTTGGGTACCTACAACTAAAATGTTTTTCCTGATTTAGCATCTTTCAGAATTTTTCACAGACAGAAATTAACTGATTTTAAGAGTTTCAAGCTGCCCCTTTGGCAGTTTTCTGGGTTATAAAAGCATGATAAAAATATTTTATTTATGCTTCAACAAGTTTCTTGCATTATGCTAACTCAAGTGGCTTATATTTAACTCAAACTGCTTATTTCCACAAGATGAAGCTCACTATCAATTTTATTTTATTCTTTCAAGTTCACAAGCAAATAAAAATACACATTTTTATTTCAGCACAATGTGTCTTTCTGTATTCTCCTTGGCAAAACACTTTCTAAAGTAGAGCATAGAGGAATTTCGTAATTCTTTTTTTTCCCAGAATATCTGCATAGCTCAGACTATACAAACATCCTCTATAGCTCTCCCAGTCACTTTCCATTTCAAGAACTAGGCAATTTGTGTTAACACAAGACAGCTTATCATGTGCTAAGTCTGCATGCAATTTTCTCATGAGAACAACCATTTTGTATCTACTTGACACATGCAGTACTATACTACACCCAACTAATCAATTCTGTCTATATTAAGAAGTGGGGAGAAAAACTGCCCACAGCTGTTATATTACATCAGCTTTCCTAACTACTTCAGACAACTTGTTTGGGGGATTGGGTTTTTTTTAAGCTAAATGGGTATAAAACACAGCCCTTCTTTCTATTGCTTTTCAAGTACATTCTATTTTTTTTATTATGCCTTCTCAGAGATTATTGGAGAAGTACAAATGTCAGAGAACAAGCTATGCTTTCTGCAGGCACCCCCACAGGTTTTGAGGGCAATAAGCTACCAGGGTCATTGGGTATCCTTGGGGGATTTATGGACCAGCACGGTATGAATGATTTATAGCAGGTTGTCATTAGAGACTTCACAGGCTAGTCTACAGACACGAACTTTTGGAAGAGAATAACATATATATAAAGTCTTTTTCTTACAAGCAAGCAAATGAGAAATGTCTGTCAATTAATAAGAACTCAGACAGAAGGAGACAATGAAAGGTATCAGTAGGGCCCAGAAAACTTGCTGGGAGGGATGGATGGAGTTCAGAGCTTTTCTTCTGATATTGACTTTTACCTGAGCACACCATGACATTAAGGAGATGTTCCTACTCAGAACTTAAGGTCTCTTACATTTTATGTCCAGGTACTGCCAGATGAGTTATCAAACTTTGGTCTTCTCAACAGTAAACATCCTAAAGACCACATTGCATACGAAGACAAGAAATATTTTTTTGAGTTTGAAACATTATTCCATCAAAAGCCTACAGATGAGGGATCAAAACCACAAAATACTGAACACAAGGACTTTGCTATCAACTTACCTCACAGCTCACTCCACAAGATCAGCTCAGTTTTCGATCAACTAACACTAATTTTTACCAGCCTGGCTTCCCAGGATGCTACTCTATGACTTCATGAAAACTGCCCTTAAACAACATTTCTGTTTTTCCTAATTCTCCAACAAGTCTGCCATTTCTTTATAGAAAACATGTACAGCTTGCATCAGTCCAAAGGGGTATGGTTCAGCGTTATCATTCCAAAAAGATTCTATTTTGTGAACACAAAACAGTTGAAATGAAATACTGACATCTATGACAAAGATGTTTCTGAAACTGCTCTGTCCCCACAAAACATTTCTATTTTTCCATGCTAGCATTTCCAACATAAATCTGTTTTGTCAGGGAAAAAAATGCAAATAGTGACACTCAAAAGTATAGCAATGCAAACTGGCAAATCACTGACGTCATAAATATCGTTACTATACCACATACACACCAGCAGTTGGCATCTTCGTGCCCAAGCTGAAATCATAGTTTCATGCCAGGACTGGAGGAATGAAATCCCAGCAGCACGTTCAGAACGGCATAAAACCCCATCACGCCAGTGAGCAGTGCCTGCGAGGGAATGTGGCGCTGGCAAGTCTTACGTTTCGTTATCAGGCAAAGACTTGGCCTGGTAGCCCATGTTTTTTCTATTAGGGGGAAAATGCCACAAGAACCAGAGAAAGAATGTGGCAGTTCTGGAGACAAACTAAAGCCAGGGTTAAGGTAGAAAGAAAAGATGGGAAACACACTTGGTTCTGGACACTTGCACTGAAACTATGGGAATAATTTCACTAACCTATTTTTTCACAGTTAATTACTACTATTTTTAAATGACAGTGTAATATCCTAAAGGAAACATCCTCTCTTTTTAGAGTTACTGCTTATTTGCAGACATACAGGGTATTTTCCTGCTGTCTCATCTTCTGAAATACAAAGTGCATGATGTCTAATAGTTGTATTGTACTGACAAATAACAAATGACTAGAGGAAAAAAATACATTATCTTTCTGTCAGATTACATTACAAGTGCCTTGATAGTTACTTCATGCTTGTAAGACTTACAGTATATATGCCTACTTAAAAGAGGGTAATGTAATTTTTCTTTTAATTTCTAACTCTTCTGTTTCTGAGAGTCACACTAAAAATAACAGGAGTTTTATAATTCCTGATATAATGCTAAATCTCTTTTTGATACTGCATACTAGGACATTATCGATTCTGGAGTTTTGAGAAGGGGTTTTTTAAGAGTTTTGAGGAGTTGGGTTTTTTTGACAGGGGGGTTCAAAAAATGCACGTGCTCAGCCTTTGCATTGCTGAATGAGTAATTCATTGTTAGTCATAGGGTGCAATCAAGATATCCATAAAGGACCAGAGAATTATAATTAAAAGGAAATTAAAAATTAAATTTGCCCAGTTTGGTTTGTGACATTGATCTTGCCTTCGTTTCTCCTTCTCTGGTTTCTCAAAAATTCTACGCAACAATTGCACATTTAATATTCTCCTTCTGCGCAATTCATTAAAACACTGCCTACAACCAAATAATGTTTACTTTGAAATGCATTCCACCCTGCACTCCTTCTACATGAGGACCAACAGTGCTTTGTCGACGTCCAGTTTTGTGTTCCGTGATGTGTTCAAAGGAATCTCTAGATGTGGTTTTGAAAATACAAATGCATATATTGGTTGTGATGATAGCACTAGGAGAAGGGGAGTATCAATTCTGCAAACTCAAATTCCTAGCACTGGGTCAGGATATGGATCATTACATTAACTCTTGCTTGACATAGGTCTGATTCAATATTGTTCACTGAAAAAAAAATACATTCAATAAGACAGCTACAGCTGACGTCCATCCATTAATAAAAACAAACCAAACCCAAATTTTCACATTTAGATCTATTTGCTAGCAGTATTCTACTATTTTTTTTAATGACAGTATGTTAATGCAAGTGTTTTATATAAAGATCCATGTTATTTGTATTTTTCCCTGTGATATTGGATTACCTCAGATTATATTACTGGAAGAATAGATCAAATTTATGTCTGGACTAAAACAGAGCCTAAAAAGCTTATATGGAAGACAGCAAGAGGATGACCTTAACCACATGCCCTGCAGCCCTGTTAGCATTTGTCATAGTCTTCTCAGGTGTAGAGATGTGCTAGAACTGCCTCGGTCTTGTCCCTAAGATAGCCTTGTCACCAAAGACGACAAGTTGAGAGTTGTCTCCATCCCTGTTGGGATTTAGTGAGAGTTACTTCAATTGTTATAATCAAAGATTAAAAAATTTGCTGATCCAGAATAATTTCCTGCTGCCCAACCTGCCTTTCCACTGCTTACAAAAATGTGTGGTTTGTATTTACTTCTAAAATTAGCTAACAAATGAATTTTTGTGACGCACAGAGCTGCACAAAATATGTCAACTGAGCAGCAGTATCTGCACTCATGTATTTGTGTCCTTTAAGACTCGCCAGTCAGGCTAGAAGGAATGCATCAAAAATAAATAAATAATAAACTGGAAGAACAGTTACCTTAACTTCAGTAATTCATGAATTTTCAGAGATGTCCTTTTTTGAGCTCAATGTTTATAATTGCTTTAGTATTGAATATTTGCAACCAAGCATACTTAACACCCATTAAAAACCTTCCAGCTATATTAGCTGCTTCTAGAAGTGATAAAGGGAATTATCCTGTTTCATGCAAACACCAGCATTATTGTGATTAGAAAGACCATTTCTTAATCTGACACTGGAATCAAAAGGGTAACTGAAAGTTCAATGAGCTCCAAGAAGAACATGAATTGTTTTCAATCTAGTTTAGTGTATGTGCACAAAGTACAGATAGTCTCACTCCAGGGGAAAAATCATTCCCCGTGGCTATTCCTATCCTTCTGCACCTACTGCAATGTTCAACCACTTCAAGGAGTAATGCAGCATAATGAAGTTTTTTGTAAACAATTACAACAAGCCAACACAATAAGAAATTTAACATGAAAAATTGCTTAGATTTCCCCAGGACTCCTAGACATATTACTAGACAAGGAAAAATAATGGTTGGAGCATTTGTATTTTTGTTCTTTGAGAATATTTAAGGTGAAATTAAACAAAGAACTCATTTGTTATCATTAGCAACTAGATGTAGAGAATTTACTAAATCCATGTATGATTTCAAGGGGCAAGAAAACTTCAGATGCTTGAAAGGCATTTGGGCTGATTTTCCTTCCTCCATATTTCTCCAAATAAAAGAACTAGATAAAACCGAACTGTTTCGATCATGCCATGACTACTTACACAACAGACAGCTCTAAGAAATAAATTTTAAAATTGCCCTTTCCCTTAGTAACATCACAGCATTTCTCTAAACATGGCTATGTGGCATTTGAGTGAATTAATGAGGTCATTTGAGGTCTCCAAGATTATTAATTTATTTTGTAAGAACACCTTTATTTCCTCATGTGTGTGTGTGTGTATACATGCACTCTTCAAAAGTATAGGCAGGAAAAGAAAAGAAGTGGCCAGTAATTTAAAAAAACATAAATTGCATGTTTTAAGAAGGACATCAGTATATCAAAAAGTAAACCTTTATATTTTACCTTTTCATCAATGGAGTTTTGCTAAAGAACACCTAAATATAATACTTTTTTATCAGCTCTTTAACAGCATGTTTTTTAATATGGTCTAATTTGGTTTGCTTGCATTTCCTGCCCAATTATTCCCTCAACTTTAATTGTTATTACTTCAATTGCACAGCACAACATATAGTTGCAGAACGTCATACTGAAATCTACTTAAAGTAGGTTTTATGCAATTTTATTTAATAACAGCTGAAGACAACATGTGACTACATAGCACTGCCACACAGTCAGTGACTTTCATAGAATCACAGAATGGTTTGGGTTGGAAGGGACCTTAAAGATCATCCAGTTCCAACCCCCTGCCCTGGGCAGGGACACCTCCCACCAGACCAGGTTGCTCAAAGCCCCGTCCAGCCTGGCCTTGATGGTTTATGATACACCACCACCTTATAAAGGCACACACAATCTAAGTGAGACCTGGTCAAGTAAGACTTCTTTATACAGCTAAAAAACTAAAATTAAACCAAAAAATAAATTAAATGTTAAATTCTTATAAATACTTCAGTATTATTTTTCTTTGTCTAGAAACATGTCTAGGAATATTGGCAAAATGCAATGACAAGTTTCTATAAAACAGTCACTGTTGAAGTATTAGCACCTGGCATGATTTTCTTTGGGGTCAACTGTGAAAAATATGTGTAATTTTGCTTAGTGATCTTTCGTCCTGATTTCCTAAGGAAACACTGCTTATGCAATCATGGTCAGTTTGTGTATGTTTCTTTATTTTTATTTGCTAGTTCCCTTCACATAGCTTCTGAGCCTGTCAAGGAGTTTCATCCACAGGGGAAAAAGGAGCAGCAGTCTCAGAGGCAATTATGTTCCTATAAACTTCATGAAAAATTGCATTTAGTTATGAAAGAGAGAGAGAGACTTTACACACTCACTTCAGAAAATGTGCAAATGCCAAATCAGCTCCTTTAAGCACCAGGAAGCCCACAGGAGAGAAGCTGCCATGACAGATTGCCCCCAGGGAATTGGTAACGTGGGGAGTTTGTGCGGGACCCGGCCTATCCAGAGAATTGTGATGCAGTGGTTGTTGTGGAGGGTAAGGAAATGAGTAGTGTGGGTAATAACTCAGATACATACTCTTTTGTGCCAGCTGACATCAGGATGAGGGAATAAGATTTACTTTCCTAGTCTAGAACTTGACTTTGGGTCCATCACAGCTGGAATACCTGGCTCAGCAACCTCAGTCCTTGTCCCCAAAAGCATCACGTGGACTGCATTTTCCAGAAGAGATATTTAGAGAGTAAATATTCTCAAGCATAAAAAGAGTTGCCACAACTGTTACTAATAATATTTCTTTGCTACACACTGCTCAGGGACTGCAATGTCTTTGGAGCAGGGTCCATCCCATATATTGCCTGTGATTCCCTGGGTATTATCAGTGGTTAACCCCAATGCTCATAAGTTAAAAATAAACAAATAAATAATAACAATTTTAAAAAAATCAAACTGTAAGCCACAGATTTTTCTATTTAATATATTGTTGTAATTTATGGAATAATTATATCATCAAATTATACAGAATTTTATTTTTTCCATTGTTCAGGTTCTCAAAATCTCTATTTTAACTAAATGAGAGCATCGGCACTGCTTAAACTTTATTGAAAGGACTATTTCACTGTTTCATGGCTTTGGAAACCCACTTTGCCTTTCTTTTATGGCACCCAGAGCATATGAAAAACTTACTTAAATGTCTACAGTAGCCAAAGCTGTCCTGCTCAGATCAATGCACCTCCCAAGAACATAAGACATTGACTCCAGCCAGGGAAGGCACTGGAACTGAACCCATTACAAGGTGTCAAGTCTTTGCCCCAAACTTGAAATCTAAACTCTCAGCCTTCTGAATATGAAGCCATCTCTACAAGGTGTATCACAGAAATGGCTTCAATATGCTCACTCATTTATAGAATTTATGGTCTGTAGCTTCCATAAAGCTCTTCATGCTTTAACAGGAAGTTTCATTACCGCACTTTCCTCAAAAAAGTTTATTTAATTTCTTACCTACACTTCTGATTTTCATCCAAATCGAGGGAGCAGTCAAGGCCAGCATAACTAAGCACCATACAAAACCTAAGTTTACAGAAAGTTTTTATTTCCACATGGTATTTAAGGAATGATATTCACCTCTTAATACCTCTTGTTAGTGCTGCAAAGTAAGCCCAGTGGCACAGAGGTGCATCATGATTCAGAGGCCATAACACATTTGTGAGTCAAGCTTTCCAAAACAGCACAAGGCAGTAATTCTTAGTTTCAGAAAACTCAAACTAAATGCAGAGAAAGTGGCATCTCTACAGATCAGTCGTGAGTCACTGCTCACACACCCATACTAACACAGAAAAAGCGTCTTTTGTGAGATGGTGTTTGTCAAACTGCCCAGTAAAAATTTCATAAATGCATTTGATAAGAGAAGCTATATAAGAAATAGTCATTACAGACATTATTAAATGTTTCACTTTAAATATTAATAATGTATTAATAAATATAGGATTATATTTCTGTTACTAAAAGGGAAATAACTGTGTCTCCTGGTTTTTCCTGGCTGGCTAGTTGTATCCCCTGAACACCTACTATCAGATTTCCTTTTACAGCAGTAACACAATTTAATACCATCTGAAGAGAAACCTTGTCATACTCGAGCCATGATTAAAAAAATGCAATTTTCTGAGAAGTCTGCAGAAACAAATACAAACCAGGTTCTACTATATTTTGAAAAAATTGCATTGCATTAACAACATAAGAGTTCTATGATAGTCTTAGCTTTAGAGAAATCAATTCTGTCTTACTCTTAGAATGGACACTTAAGGGACAAACAACTTATATTTCTCAGTTTCTGTGATTAAAGTTCCATACAATGATGAGTCCTACTTTGAGACAAACACTTAGTGAAGTCTCTCACTTGTGCAACACTGTTGAGAAATCTCCTTGGGAGGACTGATACTTCTGTAATCCAGTTCCTGTTGTGACACACATTGAAAAACAAAATAATAAGGGGAAAGTTGTCACTAGCTTATTGGAGGAGGACTTCAAACCTTTTTCTGCTCAAAAAGTGGTTTTGAGCACTCCAGGACAAGAAAGAGCCAGAATATACAAGTCACTCAGTTCCACCTGATTTTTTCCACCTGAAATTTTACCCTCCTCCAAAGTTTTCAAGTTTGACATTGGATGATTTTATTTTTCACATAAGTTAAAACTCTTCTGGCTCATGATCTCATAATAACCATCAAAGAATTCCAGACAGGCATGCTTGTTGTCTCTATGGCATTCACGTTACTAAATTTTTTGTTCTGGAGGACCACTAAAAGTGGAAAACCAAATTAAATGAGTAATCCTTAACTCCAGCACACCCATGTTTCTAAGCTGATCTTCTAAACTTAACATTATCTTAAAGGAAGCTGGATTTTCCTGATACTGTGCTTCATAAGGTTCTCTAACTCCCCTTTCAGACTTTTATTCCTTTCAGACAAGGAATAAAAGTTCTTTTTGGTCCATTTTGATGAGACATGAACATCAACAGCGGTTGCTGTCATAGTTCTCTATTTTAAGCATCTGCAGCACTGTTCTGCGTTGGCTTGTGTGGAAAAGGCAAAGCTGGGGGAAGGGTTAGGAGTACTCATTCAGACACAGTTCATTCACACCTCTTAGTTGACTATTCCAGCTCCTCTCACCCCACCAGCTGAAACAGGGCCTTTGCAGATATTGGCAAGAACTTTATGGGGCCAGAGAACAAGAGATGGAACATCCAAATCTGATGAGAATGTCATCACCTGAATTCTAGTCTTTGCGTCAAGGACCACTTATGGATTTTGTATTAATGTCATGGCCAAACAGAATCATATAGAGAGGAGATGATATTCACTGATTTTATCTGTAATGTTGCAAAAAATCAATACAATAAAATTAAGAAGGTTTAGATGGTGATGACTGTTGAGGCTACACACTGTTCTCAATACTGTTTGCAAGGTCTCTTCATGTTGAAGTATTTCTCTAACTAGATAACCAATAAAGTTTTAAGAAGTACATGCTCATTATCATTCCCCAATGTAAATTAAACCTAAAAAAAGAGGAAATGTTTTCCTCAATTTCTAAACACTAATGTTTCTAAGTGCATTAGAATTTAATTTACTAATTTCCTTTCTTGAAATAAATTTGTAATCCTCTCCCTTAAATTGTTTTGTCTAAAATATTTGTAAATTTCTACATAAACCTCATATCATTATTTGACCTAACATTAAACCAGTTAGTAAATAATACACAAGTACTCTTCATTGCATACCCGTTAACATTACCAATATTAAAGTATTTGTTACATATATAACTACATGCAGAGAAAATTTAGTATTCCTTTACATAACTGTTCAGAAAGTTGGCTTTATCTTAAACCTTCAAAGTGCTTAAGGAATTGCTCCAGACCTTTTATATACATTGTTTATTTTTAAATTGCAGCTAGAATATTCAAATATCTCAGTATCATATACTTACCCACCTTATTACACAACCATAAACAGCATGCAACTTTTCATATAAAGAAAAATATTAGCTAAAGTTGATTTTACTATGTTTGGGGTTTTTTGCATATGGAAACATCCATACAACATAGAATACATTCATGCATTCAAGAATGTAGCAACTACTTTAAATCAACAGCTCTACATAATGAATGTATTCTTACAAAGCAATATAAAAATAATTTAACTTAAGATGCAGGAGATGTTTTAAAATAGGCATGATATAATTAGTAATTTCAGATGCACTGGCAAAGTAAGTTTCCCATAGATATAAAAAAATAACCTTTTAGACTTGCTCTCAAATGAGTGACTTATATATCCAGAAAGCAGTGTTATTGCAGTATAGCTGTTATTGCTTATTTATTCCATCAAAGTTTCAGAATGTTTTCTTCCTAACTCATTAGTTGCTCCTGAGCAGATCATACGGAAACTCATTCGTCTTCCCCTCTCCAAATGTTGACTAGAAATACACAAGCACAGAGCTTTATCAGTGTTATCCTCTGCTCTAGCGATAAATGTTGTCCAACTTCTTTACTATATAATTAAAATATAAAATCAAGCTAAAATTAGAATGGAATTAAAATGGAAGTATTGGAGACCAATGAGTTAAATAACCCAAACTGTATGTCAGGTACATTAGTGTTACCATTACATATACCAGTCTTCACTGTGATAGCGTACGTAGTGTAGTACAAGTCTGTGACTGGATGTTTATTTTTGTTCCAAATTGATAGCAGTGCTTTCCTCTATTTTCCACATCCATCCACATTCACTCATTTTTATGCTATTTCTTGACTTTATGACTGCCTAGAAACTCTACTGTGCAATACAGTTCAGAACATTTCAACTTCACTATCTGGTGCTTGGGTTTATATTTAAAATGCAAAGACTATTTAACTGTAGGTGGAACGAGGCTGGTCAGTTACTCACAGTCTCTCCAGGGATCTCAGTCCAAAGAAAGAGCCATTCTTCAACCATAAGATCTTGTTGTTACTCAGAATCCTACAAGAAGTCAGAAAAGAAAGTGATTAATAGAACATGATAATTCCACTGATTTAAAACATGTAATTATAGTAAATTATTGACTCTGTAAAATATTAGTCACAAAATTCTCTGCTTCATTTGCATTTTCCCATCACAGCAGTAAATAAAGATTACAATTTCCTGAAGTGTATAGTTTCTTTATTAAATAAAAGCACATTCAAAAAATATGGCAACAAATGAATTTTGGCTTCAGCTTGAAAATTCTAACACTGATAAATGCCCACACTAATAGATTCTAAATTACCAAAAGTACCTGTTGAGCTTCCCAGTCCGCAAAAAAGCTGATGAAACATGGGATGTTAAAAACTGTTGCAGTAATTAGAGGTCAATGCAGTTCCCTTGCAGTGGCTGCTATCGCGGGGATGTACAAAGAACGATACCATCAATGGCTGATAGATACAGAGAAAGTATCTAATTTTCCATAGGAGAGACAAACAAAAAATCACCCCTTTCCCACAAAAATGGACTAGTGCAAAAATGTTTTCCTGTTGCAGCCTCTGCATAGTAGAAATTCAGTAATTAATCTACGCCTGGCCCAACAAGTACCACCACACATGCAAACTGGCCCTACATGCAAGCCATTGACAAGGTTGGCTAATCTTCCTCTCCATGTTAAACTACTGTCGATGTCACAAGTGCCTTTCTAGTCTAGTGATTTTTCATCGCCTTATTTTCCCAGCTATTTCAGTAGCAATACAATAGGAACATGCACTCATTCTGAAGATGTTACCAGTTAAAAACCTTACAATATACAGAAGAACTGCAATTTGGTTTAGAAGCTCAAGAAATTGGTTTTTTAAACAGATCTAATGATTACACAATGAGCAGAAGAGATGCTTGTCTCTGGGAAATCTAATTCAAACTGCTTGAGAAATGAGTCTTTTAATGTAACATTAACCATAATTTATACTTCTCTAGTGCACATAATTCCATTTCAAAATAAAAAGACATTGCTTGCAATAAGGATAGAAATAAAAAAAAAAAAAATTTATGCTCTTAACTGTGAATAGACTTTTTACTTTAGTAAAGTTTTAAAACAATCTGTTACATGAGACATGTAACATTGACCCATAGTGAAACAGAAAATAATTATTGATACAGGAAAGTTAAAATATTGTAATGATGTTAGTAAGATTTGGAGATTTTTGCAAGTTATTTCTAAAATTCATCAATAAGCATGTGTAATTATATTCTGATACAATTTGATGGCCCACTGTCAGAGATCATGGAGAGCAGAGCAGTTCAGAGCTGACCTGTCTGTTCATACACTGTGTTGTTACTGAATACACCTGTGCTGCAACATTACTCATCACCCAGAACCAGTCTGTATAACCCACAAGTGGCAATTTGGGATCAATCATCAGCACTTACACCCAGACATCTGAAAGCACACAGAAGCCCATGTTTACAACAAAAAAAAAATATGCTCCAACCTACGAACAGTCTATTGCCAGCAACCAGGAAACTCCCCATCTCACAAGATCTTCCTTCTCCTTCTCAGATTAAAAAACTTATGTATGACATTAAATATTTCTCTAATCTACCAGCTCCTCACCCACATCTTAGCAATACATTTCAGCAGCGACGTGACAAAAGACCACAAACTGTTTCAATTTGTCTTACTTGTCAGATTTTCTGAACTTTTTAGGTGCCCATACAGTGACTAAATTGGAAAATGGTTTTAAAATTCTGAATATCTAAACTAGAAAACGTAAATACATGAAACATTTTATTATTTTATTCTGCTCTTTTATTCACCTTCTTGTCTGAGGCTGCACAGAACTTATGTTGGCCAAGAAAAAAAATCAAGTTCCAAAATTAAAATTGGCTGGGCTTGGAAAGACTAACATCATAAATTCCACTTCATATGGGGTCATTTGGTTATATGCTGTACTACAGAGAGACCTCTTGGAGGTCTATTACAATGACATTAGATATAAATATTATATTTGGACTGTTCTGCATAGCCTGATTTTCAAGGATACATGCACTTCAGAACTCACATCTGGCTTAGAGACAAGTATTTCTGTCTTTGAAAAATTTTCATGGTGTCAATTTGTTTTTCCAGCATTCTATTCATTCTGCCCAGAAACAGAAGGCAGTCAGAACTGCACTGGCAACTCCATGAAAATGCAGCACAAGTCAGCAGCGTACAGGTCTCTCAGTCTTTATCTCTTGGTCTCCTTCTGCTTGGCCTTAAGCATGTAGACTGAAACCAGCATCATTAATCCACATAAAACAAACTCCTAGAAATTAAAGAGAACTATCTTACTAGTAATAAATCACAAGACTAAGCAGAACATTTAGTTCATAAATAGAGTACTCTGTAAACACAGCCCATGTTCTGCAACACCGCTATCTCATTTAGTCATTTGCTGACATTTTCTGAAAGATAAACTAAGTCTTGAAAAATATAACAGACATCAAAAAATAAAAATAGAAATCATAGAACTTAACTACATAAATTTGAGTTTCTAAATGAAATCTTTCAAATCTTTATACCAGAGACGTGCACAGAGACTTCATACAGAGATCAGGTTTCAAAAATTAAGTTTCCTTCAGGGCCTTCTCTTCTCTACAACGCCAACTAAAATTAATTTTTTATAAACAAAGCAATATGGGTTTTATAGTTAAAATACAATCCTTTTTCTGTTCAGAATCACAGCTTTAGAGAATCCTAGCATTCCAATAAGGTCCATGGGGAAAAAATAATCTTCTCTAACAATTAATACAAGTTGTCTTGAGCTGGTTGGTACACTACATGGGAAGAATCTACCTGTTTTTAATTAGCTTTAGTGATGTCCAAGAACTTGCAATGGGCTGTTATCAAAAAGGATTTGGTTTGCACTGAAGACGCTCTGTTAATACAATGAACAACTTCACCAGCAAACTTAAATCGTATTATTCTTCAGACAATAATGAGTCACTTGTTAAACTTTTGATGCAAGTCATAACATTCTTCCCTTCTGAGAACATTTGCTGTGGGAATGAGACTGGAAAGGAGGAAAGTTTTGGTTACAATGTTCAATATACTAACTCAGAAATGAGGCTTCCCTACAGATGATGAAAAATCTTTGCAGGTAATCAATGCCTGGCCAAATTGTGGCTCTTACTCTTGATGCTGAAATTACACAGAATAATTTTGTGTGTTACTTCTCTGAAAAAGTAACAGAATGGACATGAAATGTATGAAGTATGGCTGAAATAGTTAGGTATCTCTTTTCCCTTGAGTATGATCACCTGCTTACAGGGAGATGTATGTAAACAAAGACCTGCAGAAATTTTGCAGGAAAACAAAGACATGAATAGCATCCTCTCCTTGTACTTACAGACACAAAGGTTTGGTGGATTAATATATGGAAAAAGGTGCTATTCATGTATTTGATTTTGGATAACTTAGAAGTTTCAGATGTAACAGAAACTGAGTCACTTGTTTGCATAAAAGATTAAGTACAGTTTGAATTTTTTAGAAAAGTCACCACCATGCACCCACTGTGATTAAGTATTTCTCACGTTTTATTTATTCATGCATTTTCACTTGTCTTTTTTTTTTTCTGATGTGCTAGTGAATCACAGTGATAAATATTGTTACACATTGCAACGAGGCAGCTGGTTTAAATAATTATCAGTTTCTAGCCATGTGCTAATAATCTCACATTTTCAATATTTTATTCCAAGGAGAGAGAAACACTAAGAAAATGAAGACACTATTTCAGTGAAACTATTTTCCAAAACCAAAATCCACTTAAAGTTTTACTTTTCTTAAAAAAAAATTCCTGAAGAAACATTCTGAGAAGGTGTCTATTTTCAGTTTGCAATTTGCAAACTGCAAATTTATTTTCAGTTCAGTTTGCAAACTATCTTTGCACTCTATATAATGATCCAAACCCCAAGTAACTGGAAATTAAACTGGTGGTACTTTCAGCCCTAGGCCTCACAGGACACATCCAATCAAAATAGTACTGGGGAGCAATCCATTAACCAGCCCCACTCCGCTGATCAGACACGTTATGAACTGTTTGCTCACTTCATTGACCCTTTCAAATATTGTATCTCTTCTACTGCTTCTCCCAAGACAGTTTGGGTGACAGTTTGCCCCAGGGAGCACATTCAGAAGACATTGACTCTACACCAGGTTTGTCCCTTCCCAGCCCAGTGAGGCCCTTCAGCACTATTCCCACAGGCTCTGAAGGGACACCCTTCAAACATTGTCTTGACCTACAGTGACACCCTAAAGCATGTAATCCATATGTATATTTTCATGATGCAAATGTACTTCTCTGGTGGGCTGCAACACAGACTAAATGCTATTTCGTGCATTCTACACTAGAAAAAAACAACCAGCCTCACATGTACACAAGGACCAAAATCATGCCGAGGAAGATACTAACAACTGAGAAGCATTGGTGGTCAACAAGCCATTGCTTTCACTCTCTCCTGGACCTCTTTCTGTAGCTGAATAGACATATCTGGAAGGATGAATTGTTTTAATGGGTTACAAGCCATGTCTCTGATTTTCTTTCTGGTTCTTCCATTGGAATTAAACAAGCCACAAATCACAGTTTGCTTAAATTGATGCTATATTCTCTGGTATTTTAAACCATTAAAAGTGCAAAAAGACATAAACTTGTGCAAGAAAGTCTCATTCAAGGAAAAAACATGCCCAGTATAAGAGAATCTACTGCAGTATTTCAAAAAGTATCAAATAAAAAGCTTTCAACCATAATGCAAACAAACTTCAACTTCCTGCAGACCCTCAAGCAGATAGAAAAAATCTTTTTACCATGCCTTCGAAGTCAATGGACTTGGTTTCAACTGACATTACAGAGGAAACAAATTCCACAGCTGAGACTTCTTCAGTGAGACATCTCAGATAACCAAATCCAACACAGGCAAGACATTTACATGAAGACTGCTATTCCCAAAGGCACAGTGAACATAGAAGGAAGTGTGACCCATTACTGAAAATATGTATTTCCCTCTGATAATGTTCACAAGGGAAAATAAACAAAAAACACAAGCTCAAAACCCCACCCAAACTTCATTAAAAAACATTAAAGTATCAACTTCCACCTGATTTTCTGCTGAGCAGCCCAGCAGAAAATTCAGACCAGGCTTGACCCAGTCCTGTATCTAGCTGATAGATAAGATCAATGTCTAGAAAATTAATACTGCTGAAATCCTTTCTTTAAGGCCCACTCACTGAGACCAGCTGAAGGTACACTGAAGTACTAGACGAGACATCAACCAGAAGACCAACCATACCTGCTCCTGCTGTGTACTTCCTCTTAATTCGTGTTTGTTTTTCTACTTCTCAAAAAGGTGTGCTAGGTGGATATTCAAGATAATTTGACAAAAGATAGAAAGCTCAGTCCATTCAGATTGTACATCTGGGACCTCTGTGTTGGCATTGTGTTAAAAAATTGTGTTTCAAATTCTGTAGTTTCTCTTACATACTAATTTCAGTTCAAGCAGAGAGGAATACCTTTTATTTTAAAGTAAAAATTTAACTACTAATAGTAGCTAATCATTTTACATGGAAGTCTGATAACAGTTGACATTTTGCAGTTTAAGCTGTTTGTTCTCTTTGCATATAGTATGTGGTTAGATAGAAAAGGAGCGTGAGCAGACATCCTATGAAATACTTGGACACAGAGGTGGGAAAAATGTATTTAATTTCTTTACAGTATCAGAGTAAGACTAGGATAATTTATATTGGAATGCTACTGCATAAAATGGAAAACTATTTTTAAGGTTTTAAAATCCTTCTCAGTAAACCAGAATATTTTTTATTCCCACAACATCCATAATTCATTGAGAGTCGCACAATAAAAACAAATTAAGAAGGAGCTTACACTACAAAAATGGCAGGAATAGAAAGGAAAAAAAAATGCCTGCTTTTTGTGCCACATACATAGAGACATATGGAGCTATGATAAAATACAGGTAGCAATTGCACTTTTTTTTCCCCTCCAATCTAAAGACCACAGCTGAGCACAATTTAGGGCTTCAACAGATAATATCAGAACTGTACAGATCAGCTGGGAGGGAAGTTATGGAACAATAGCAAAACTGATTCAACAAGTGAAGAGAGAAAAATGACTGCAAATAGCATTGACAGCTCACTAGATGAATGGGGTGTGGCAGACACCTACATAGTTTGATAACCAAACATAAAGGAGGGAAAAACTGTAAAAATATGAGAAGTATTTATCAATTCATTATATATCACTATTCGTGTGCAGTAATTCATATTGCTTGCTACTCTGACTGATTTTGAGAAAATCAAAACTTAAAAGAGCATAAAGGTGAGTTATCAGAGTACTAGATGCATGGAATAGTCTCAAGTGACACCTCCTCTTTTCCCTAAGGGGGCTGTGGCCCATTGTATTGGCTTTTCAAACTAAACAAAGTGTGGTGTTAACATTCTTAAAAGGAATCGTACAAAAATCCTGTACAAAGTAATAAAACCTAGTCACTTAGCACTTATAATTCTAGCTGGTTTTGTCATTAACTTCAGTACATACCAGCTTTTGTTAAATCCATTCACTTGCAGAATAACCAATCCCAAGAGTTAATGAAAACAGAGAAACACTCAAAAATTACCTTCCATTGTAGATAGTGTGTTACATCTGGTGAAAAACCCCAAACAGCTATAGCCAAAGCACCAATAACAGTGTACTAATTATCCGTCTAATTAGAACAGTACCAGCAGAACAGATATTTCCAGATCTTGACACTATTTGATGATAGCAAAAGAAGCAACAAAACTATAAGCACTGAGAAATTTCCTTGCAGGTAATTATCTACTTAAAGTCCTTCCATAAGTGCAAAGATATGCTAATACATTTAATGAAATGTAGGAGAAATTCTAGCTGACCACTCATGTTATGGAAACACAATACCGCTTCTGTGGAAAATCACTGTTCAATAGCCTCACTTTCAGTAATTCAAAATATAAGGCAAAATGCTTATTTTTGTTGTTTTGGTGTTCGTACTGGTGGCTTTTCATCAATAATCCTCTTGGGCAATATAAGAGACTGCTAGGTCACATTCAAAATAATAAAGCCAGAGGGTTCTTGCATAAATCATCACATCAACCAATTTAATTAACTAAATATTCATATTCAAGAGCAATTTTTGGTAAGCATAATCACAATTCAAATGGTAAAACAAAATACTATCATCACTAGCAGGACACACAACTTATCCTCTCTCTAATAGTGGTTCAGTGGTTTTAGTGTATTAACAAAAGAAAGCAGCAAGGTCACTCTCAAGTAGAAATCTTAATATGATTTCTTAACAGTGGGGGAGTTAAAGAGTTCCCAGCTTCTGAAAGACAACCCTTCCACTATAGAAGGATATTCATTAACTGAACAGCACAAGAGGCATCAGGAATCAAAGCATTAGTATTAGGACTTTAAGTACTTCAGAAAAGAAGCAGTACTCTGCTACTTAGACACACGCAAGTCTGTGGGGCCAGATGGCATCCACCCAGGCTACTGAGGGAGCCAGTGGAAGTGCTCACCAAGCCACTTGCCATCATTTATCAGCAGTCCTGCCTAACCAGGGAGGTCCTAGTTCACTGGAAGTTAGCAAATGTGATGCCCATCTGCAAGAAGGGCTTCAAGGAGCACAGGGAGAATGACAGGCCTGTCAGCCCAATTTCAATGCCAAGGAAGATTATGGAGCAGATCATCTTGAGTGCCATCATGCGGCACATACAGGACAACCAGGTGATCAGGCCCAGTCAGCATGGATTTATGAAAGACAGGTCCTGCCTGACAAACCTGATTTTCTATGGCAAGGTGACCCACTTAGTGGATGAGGAAAAGGCTGTGGATATTGTCTACCTGGACTTCACTAAGGCCTTTGATACAGTGTCCCACAGTATCCTCCTGGAAAAACTGGCTGCCCATGGCTTGGATGGGAGTACTCTCCACAGGGCTAAAAACTGGCTGGAGGCCGGGCCCAGAGAGTGGTGGTGAACGGAGTCAAATCCAGTTGGCAGCCGGTCACGAGTGGTGTCCCCCAGGGCTGGGTACTGGGGCCAGTTCTCTTCAACATCCTTATCAATGATCTGGACAAGGGGATCAAGTGCACCCTCAGTAAGTTTGCAGATGACACCAAGCTGGGTGGAAGTGTTGATCTGCTGGAGGGTAGAGAGGCTCTGCAGAGAGATCTGGACAGGCTGGATGGATGGGCCGAGGCCCAATTGGTTCAACAAGGCCAAGTGCTGGGTCCTGCCCTTGGGTCACACCAACCCCCTGCAGCGCTACAGGCTGGGGGCAGAG
>JAOXNO010000002.1:23646143-23659034 GCA_028565335.1 Limnodromus scolopaceus
GTCAGTTAGGTTGACGGTTGGACAAGATGATCTTTAAGGTCCCTTCCAACCTAGAAGATTCTGTGATTCTGTGATGTGACAGAAGTTCAGAGATAGCTTGACACAATTTGAGTAGACAAGATTGAAAGGATGGGAATACACTGCACAGAGTATTGACTTTGCAAAGTCCAGTTATAAAGCCTGAAATCTCCTGCGCTTAGCAGATGCTGTGTACCAAAAGACCTAAAGTACAGCACAAGAACATCTGACAGCTGTTCTACACAGTTCATCATAAACTTAACATCAGGAGCAAACAAATCCTGCATGAGAAGGCATCTGCAGAACTCCATCGAAGTGTCAGATGTCTGCTGTATTCTCAGCTCCCTCTTTAGTGTAGGCAATAAATACAGAACATTGCTGGACTTGATGGCATCTTTACAGAGAACTTTAAGTACTTGGGTTTGAAAGGTAGATTTTGACGGTCAAAATTTATTAACAGATAACCTCTACACGTATTTGAAGGGCATGAGTTTGGAACATTTACAGCCAGTCTCGTAGATTAGGATGACAACTGAACCCAACTAATGATGAGTAGTTTCATTTAATATGTGCTCACTACAGTGATTGCATTTGGAATTGGCCCAGGAAGAGTTAAATCAGTGGTCACTTTCTGAAATCCTAACATTGACTTTTATGTAGATACTTGGCTACCAAAAGCAATGAAAAACCATGGTGGCATTCATTGACCTTTCATCCATACCTAATACTGTCTGCCAGAAAGGCTGTTAACTCAGTCTGTCAATTATAAATGGCCACTCTGATCAACTAAATCATCTGTGATATTAAAAACAAAAACTCCCTCAATAGCTACCTTGGCAATAAGTCTCATGAAAACATTCGCTGCTGGTTAAGGTTTTGAGCTTGCACTGACCTTTTACAGCTGTGATAAATCATTGTTACCATGGTTTTTGTTACCACAAATTTACCTTAAATGTAGATGAAATCACATTTGCAGTTATGGCTTGTACTCCAAAATATGATGTTTACACTTTTAAACCTCTTAAAGACTGTTTTAGAAGTTGATTTCAGAACTTTATGTACCTACGGCTAGCACCGGCGCCCGAAATCAGGTACCTTCACAGCTAGAGGATCTGTTCGAGTTCAGCTATCAAGAAGGAAGGAGAGGGGGGGAGGGTGTGTGATAATAATGAAAAAATAGCAAAATTAATATATAACTTCCTGAAATACCTCAGAGTTGAGCTGATTAAGAGAGTCAAATACCAAACTCATTTGGAAATGCAGTTAATGCTACCTGACCGAGCAATACATGTATCTTCAAGATTTTATAGATTTCACCACAGACACTGGTTTTCTGTCTAGATCAGATTAGTGCTTTTCAAACCATCAACCTTGGAGAGAGTTCCTTTTTCTTCTATTTATCTCTATATTACATGTTTATAAAGCTATTGACATTTTAAAATAGCAAAAAATATGAGTTATAACTTGTCCTTACATGCGAGTGTAAGCAGCAATGGTGGGGATGCTCTGTACATTGTACTTGGCCAGGTGCCCTTTTGTTTAAGGCATCTCTTTTGTCTTAGGTACTATTTCTGATATTGTACCTTTACAGACTGAAAAGAATAATTTTAAAAGAGGTTTAAAAAATACAACAAGAAAGACTTCCTACCTGACCTTGCCACTTGCAAGCATGTTCAGTTATACTGATTTAAGACCAGAGTCTGCCACTCCTACTTGTTTCGAATATCACCAATTAGCTATGCAAATCACACTGAAATCTAAAAGGTCAGTTTATAAATCTCTTTTCACATCTCTAGGCAATTACTCACCAAACTAAACTCTTTGGATGGAGCTGGAATATTCTCAGACAGTACCCATTTTACCAGGGCAGGGTATCAACATATGTGCCTTAGAAAGCATCCTCAGAATAAGCTCTTGCCTCCTCTGGCTCAGGACATGAGAAGTCTCTCTACACCTACAGTAAAATGTGGAAGACAGATCCTGGTCTACAGGCAGCAGCCAGAAGAGGGCAGGGGGAGAAGACCCAGGACAGAGGTTACTGAGGCAAATACTTAACTGGATCAAATGAGATTACGAAAATGAATTCATTTTTTGTCACTTTCTCACATGTTTTACATTTCAGTTTTCTCTTCAGAAATTCTGGAGAGATAGACGTTTCAATGAATTTCCCAGCAAGTTTCACTGTATTCACTGCACACAAATAAAGAACAGATTTAGTAACCTGACAAGAGATACCCGACTTTGACTACTTGATCACCCTCCTTCTAAAGCATCCATGGTTGTAATTTTATCCAAATGATACACCAGAACTATAAAAAGCTCCTTGGCCTACAATCTGGATCATCTCACTCCCATCTGTAAATCATCAGCTAACCACTGACTAGTCAGCAGTTACACATTTTAGGTAGCAATTTATTACATAATTTAAAAAAAATATATACAAAATTATTGTGGGCTTTAAGAGGAATGCAAGAATAAGTTTTCTTATTTCGCTTCAGTATGACTTAAATGACATTGTATCAATAAGCTAACAGTCCATGTGATATTATTTCATTTATATTTCTTTAAGCTTGCAACAAGATTTTATAATCTGTATTAGCCCCAGGCATGTAACAGTCATAAAACGGGTACGTTTCCTAGCTGCATAGTTTATATTGCTTAATTTTGTAGCTGCATAGCTTCATAAGGACTCAGCAGCAAAAATCAACTACAAACCACCAGTAGCCTCATTCATTCCCAAATGAATTATCACTTAAAGAAGTGAAAATTCCAATATCTTACTTTTTAACATGCATCATAACTTTAAAAAAAAAACACGTGAAGTTTGCTTTCCAACTGGACTTGATACTTTACAACATCCTCTGTGCTCCCTGGAGAAGGCTACGGAGCTCCCAGTAGCTACATAAGCTCAAAATAAAAGTGGAGCTCTTGGCCATACCGCTTTGGAATGTTAAGTCTGTAAACTAGGCAAAGTATTTTATATGCTTAGGGGTGGTTTTGATTCTATAATAAAAGGAATTTAAATCCTAAATCCTACAGTGTTATTATGAACCTTCAAGACAGTTTTTTAAACTTCAACAATGGGCCTTTATCTATAAATACCTTCAGCTTTCCTACTATGTTTAAAGAGAAAGAATTTTCATAAGGCTGATTAAAATTTTCCTAAGCTATATAGTTTCATAAATATGTTTTCACAAAGAAAGAAGATCTCTTGTACTTGAGATGGGCAGCTTCGGAATCTAGAAATTCAATTTCCTTAGAGAGTATCTGAAAACCACTTTACAGGAAGCTATGGTTCCTGACTTAAGGGAAGTGGAAGGGAGAAAAAAGTAAAACAAAATGTGCAGCCGGCCTGAACCTGCCAAAAAATCAAAATAAATATTACCCTGCATATATTGTCCTGAGCAAAAATTATATTAAAATGGCAGCTGACATGGATTAATAAGTAAAAACATGGTATGAACTTTGTTTAATATGTCAACACTTAGCAAATTATCAAAACAAAACCAGCAGTGTAAGCTAATTACTTTTATCAGCATTCATGAAGGTTTTCTTGCATTTTCCTAACATTTAAAATACATTTCTGTTCAATTTTGGTAGTACACACAAAAAGGTAGGAATTATTTTGCTGATTGATTTATTTTATTGTACACTGACAGCTATTTCTGACCGTGTGAGGTACTTCACACTTCAAAGAAATGACAAAAAAACCCTAGTCTGTCCTCAATAAGCTTATTACTCCGTAACATCAATTAATGTGTGCCTGCAGCCCTTTTAATCTTCTCCAGTGTAAACAAATTTTCTCATTGTACATTTTCTTTTCCAAATTTCCTTATAATGCATTAGATTACCTGCTCTGACAGTTTCACTCCCTGCACTTAGAGTATTAGTTGGTTTTACCAATTTTAAACTTATCTTTCATATCAACTGCACTCACTACTTCATTTAGGTAGTTCTATTTCAATCAAAGAACTTTGTCTCAGGCTATTTAACCGTTTTGGTTTTTTTTATTCATATATTGCAGTGGTAAACTTTTTCTAAAATAAAGCTGTTTTCATAAGCAAAATTTGTGCCATACTTAAATTTTACTTCCTTAACTTCATCTCCTCTCCAATTTCATTAAAAGCTCCATTTGAAGTTTAGTGCTCATTATATCCTGTGAATACACTTGTTTGGTTTTTACACTGATGCATCCACGTTATTCACTCATCGCTTACCGGGGATTATGTTTCTAATCACTCTCCGAAGATCAGAATATGGAGCTTTTCCAGTTTCTTCTGTATCAAAAAAAGATATGAAGGGCTACAAGTGGACTTCATACAGTCCAAATGTAAAAAATTATCAGATGAGGTTTTTTTGGTCAGAACTCCAAAATATTATTGCAGCACAGAAAAGGAAAACTCGAAGCTTTGTCTGTTCTAGTTAATTGATTCAATAAAAATATTTAAACAGAGACCTATTATTATTTTTAAAAAGAAAAACATTATTATACCCCAAAAGTTGTATACTTATATTTAAAAAAAAGTAAAAAATTGGGATTTTTTTTAATCCAAAAGTTCCTAACAGGCGAATAGTGATTTTTTCATTAGCACTCAGTAGACACAAGTGCACAACTACAAAATATGAACAGTTTAAAAATGCCAAGTGTAGACCAAGTCCCACCAACCTTTATGCCTGCCAAAGGTAATATTTCTTTCGCAGTACACTACTAGGTTTTGGCTGTTTTTTGGAAAAAATTCTGGGTTCAATGCATAAACATATAAAAAAAATATTAAAAATATATTACATATAACACTGACTCAAGCATGTTAAGAAACAGCCCTGCCATTAAAGTATTTCAAAATACATATTTCATTCCATTTTCTTCTCTCCTAACACAGACAGTCAAAACCCATGTTCTTACAACTATATCATAATAAAATTCAAGATAATTTTGATATATCAGCACCCAAGAGGTTTCTTATTCCTTTATACTTAGACTTGAAATTCTTCTTTGAAGGTTAATTCAGTGGAACTGTTGGCTTCCTTCTGGGGAGTAATTTTTTCTGGTCTCCAGACTTTCAAAATATTATTACTGTAATTAACATGTATTTGAGGACTCAATATTCCTGCATTACCTTCAAAGTCTACTGAATACCTTGTACCAATCAAGTCATTCATGGGTAAAATGACTGAGGCAACTCCAAACCATGTTGATCCAACATAGCAATCCAGAAGCTATTATAAATAAATCCACAAAAAAAAAAAAAACCTATGATTTTGTTCTTCAGTAAGAACTGCTGAGCTGAACCAGCACGTAAAAGTCCTTGATTATTTTAGCAGCTTTGCCTTTCCTCCTACTTCTAAGATTATTTATAATATCCAGCAAATCTTCATGGTACTTTATAAATGAACAATAATAATGACTTTTCATGCAGAAACAGTTGAATCACCACAGCATATTTGTTCACATCCATCACATTTTTATCCTTAACCGACATTGAGGACTGCACCTGTTATTTTTAATACATAACTGGCCATCTGAAGACATCACTGCTACTCCACTTCTGTTTATTCTCTCATCAGAACCTTTGTCTCCAGATCAACACTTCAATGCAGAGAGCGGCCCCATGGAAGGAAGCTACTTTTTCCAGTTTGGATTCAGACAGTCAGGGACGGTCTTCAAAGTTGATCAAGGGGGAGCCAAACCCTTAGTGAAACAGGATGTGATCCCAGCTTCTTCAGAAGATGAGAACGACTGGCCAGTACACATGTGAACTGGATAACTTCCCATGAGGCAAAACAGTGCACGAGTATTTTTCTTAAGCGTGTTACACAGGTTCTAAGGTACAAAGTATTCATGTGGTTGGCAGTTTTACTTTTAGACTTAATTCCTTGTAGGTAGCAAGCCATAACACAGTCACAGCTAGAAGACCATCCAGAAATGTAAGATAAGTTTTGACTAAAATCACTCCAGCAGAAAAGGAGAATAGAGGGGGAAAAATAATAACAACTTAAAAAAAAAAGTACTTTCCTACCATTTTCTGTGAATTATAGTTCTTTTGAGAATAAAGAAATATATCAGCTCCCCCGTCCCAGTTAAAGAAACTTCACAAGAAAAGCAGTTTGTAACAACTTGAAAATGAAATTATTTATTTAAAGATTATCCATTTAGAACATGCAACGCTAGAGGTGAAGGGCCTACTTCAAAGCTGCCCTGCCTTGTTGAAAGGCAACAGTGACTTTTGAAACTCAAGTCTGAGACACTGTCAATGACTTAAACAAACTGGGAAAATCCTGATCCGCTGAATTCTGACCTGGAGTTGTACAAAACTTGAGTTCTCTGATGACATAATGATACTTACAATAATTTCTTCTTTTCAACAGGAGGATGCTTGACCTACATGTGTAGGTTCAAATTCTCCATGTATCTTGTATCTGATATAACATGATGACAAAATTAAAATTCCCTGTAGGAATGCAAGCTAATATAAAAGAATCTGTCCTAAGAATCCAGTGTCAAAGTCAGAAGGTTGTTGAAGGTCTTAAGCCACAGCCATGATCACACTGTTGTTTTGCTGTTCCCGACTTTGCCCTTTTTACCCAACCAGCCATTTAATTTATGTCCTGGTCATCAGCTAAAGTCCCAGGAAATCATAATATTGCAAGACACAAAGTATTCTGAAAATAGAATTCATTTCCTTTTCAAATACCTTAATCATTTCAAAGTACACTATCCATAACACTGGCAAACAAAAATAAGTTAGCTGATTTTTTTAAACACTTCTGAATGCCTTTCAGTGTCACTATTTCAAATATATTCAATAAAACTTTCAGTGAACATTTCAGAATTGATCCTAGTAAATATCCAAAATCATTTCACCCCAGGTACTTGCAAGGTGTCATAGCATAAGCCAGAAGACACACGAAAATACTGCACAGTCTACCAAGAACACCGTGTGTGTGTGTTTCTGTTTGTTTGTTTGATAATTGGGTTTTGGAAACGCATCGCGTTTGGCTTGTATCAAAATCTACAGCATCCCTTCTGGTCTTTCAGCAACCACTATGATGTCCCCATGCTGGTGTCCTGTTGAGTTCAGGACACGAGCATGCTTTGAAGGTTATTCTGCTCATCCCCACTTCTGTGCTTTGGTTTGCAGCACACAACAGCCTCTGAGCACACTGATGGGATTTCTTGTGGGGGAAATAAAGTTCTCTGCTGCAGGAATGCACCTAATGCCTTTCAGAAGGAGAGGAGCAAACTGAAAGTCTGAGACCAGACTCAAGCTGGTCTGAAATTAAATACAAACACACTCCTCCTTGTCCACTAAATACATATAATGGAGTTCTACAGCAGCATTTAATACTCCAAAGTAACAACTGGAAACCTCTCTAGGATGGGCATCCAGTCCTCAGCACCAGCTCTTTCACCCCACGGATGCCCAGTGCTGCCTGTGTTGGAGCCCTGCACAGACATCCTGAGCTGCTCACCATCACCCCTCCCGCCCGGCTGTCCGGTACCTGGAAATCCCAGGCAAACAGACAGTTTTATCTCAAACAAAATTTCCAGGCAGATTAAGGCCTTGTATCCCTCACCCTCACACGTCATCACAGCAGCTTTTATATTTTACATAGTGACAAGGGAAAAGAAATACTTCCGTCTGGTCACCAGCCCCATCCTGGGGGATGGTCAGATGAAAGAACAGGCAAAAGCACAGCAGCTGCTCAATAGATCTACTTATCCATTACTGGGCTTCTGTTCTGAGCAGGAACTTCTTGGAAACACTGAAAACCCATGACAACTGACCTCCCCCAAACCCTTCCCTCTCACACCTCCACCATGAGTCCTAGAGACTGTCCTTTTGGTCAGGCCTAGGAAAGCAATGCAGTGATGCTTTTGTTTATTATCTGGAGCCATTTTATCAGGTTATCCATGGCTTTTAACGCATAAAAAGAACAAATTGTTTAGGCATTTCCCTTACAAGAAAAAATGTGCAAGAAATCCATCACAATGGCTCCTCTTTGTATTACCGTAAAAGAAGCAAATGGTAATAACGTGGTAGGTAACTGAAAATGCAATAGGACTGAAAGGACGTGCAGGTGAATCATTAAGCCTTCCCTCTGCAACCAAAAAAGTATCCATTATTTTCTTAAGGATGGTATTTCACTACATTGACAATATTCTTCTGAATCTGTATCATAATTACCATCATATTTACAGGTAAATACTGTTTTCCTACAAGCTCTGCATCACCACTGCTCCCTTTCATTTTTCATTTTTTTCCTATTGTCTCAAAAATAATAATCCTGTGACCTAAATTCATACTTCTCAAATGACAGAATTTAGAGACTTTGTATTTGCCTAGAGAACCATCAGTCTGACTCACTAAGGAAGGGTTTGGGTTTTTTTATATTGAATTTCACTTCTGAACAACTTCAACATGTATCTTAGCAGCACAAAAACTATAGATTGAGCTATCAAAATATAACATGAACTTTGATTCCACAAATCACTTAAATATAACAAAATTTTCACTTGTTTTCAACTACGCATCCAGAACAGCAAATATTACAGATCAAAATGGCATAAATGTAGCCTTAGACCAGATTACCGATTCTGGTAAATGCTAAAATCAAGTCAACTAGGGTACTCACACCAGAAAACAAATACTATAATATTGCAGTTTTGACACAGACTATGCAAAACACTAACATTTATATTTTGAGTATCTCCAAAAATAGAAAAGCAATGAACATTATTTAAAAAAAAAGGACTTTGAACACTGGATCAATTACACAGAGCTGATTTCTCACTCTATAAAATAGGAAATAATCTCTCACACACATGATTAAAATGAATCATCTATCAAAATCTATCAAAATGCTATCATCTTACACTAAAGGATCTATAGATGTATTTCTGTCAGACTGGTATGAGTAAGTTTCCCCTTTCTATATTCATTAAAGTAAAATAAGATTTTATTCACCTTGAAAGAACACAGAACATGTTCCGCACTCCGTGTTCTTGACATAAGTCCCAAAACCTGCAGTTATCACTCTCAGCAGGCTCTTAATTTAAATGCCTAAATACAATACTGTACAACTGATGTGTCCTGGGATAAATTAAATTCAGAAAAAGCTTGTTTTAAGTAATTCGATATCTTTTTATATTACTAGAAAACCCTAGAGTATAAATTCTGCTACTCACATGCCAGCTCCTTTTGTCAGTTTGTATTTTCTCAGCTTGGCTGTTATTAAGATTTATTGACAATAACATTTGGATACATACTCAGTCAAAATGCTGTACAAATACGTATTGTATTAAATAAGACTAACGATCTTTGATCATACATGCTGTACCATAAAACTGTCACATACAGATCTCATTAACAGTGCTATTAAACTGATGTGACTTAGAAAGGCTTTTTCTGTGAAAATGCTACCTATTTGCAAAAATGGGCAGCAATCATTTCTACCAACAGCATCTGGAGATACCCCAGATGAAGAGAAGAGCTCTGAACAGAGCAAGGAAATAGCAGCTTCTTTTAATGCCTGCAGCACAGATGCCATAAAAACATTTCAAGATCCTGCTACTGAATTCTGGCAAAGGACTTTGCCCTTGAATACTTTTATAATAGTTTGCACATTGTCTAGAAAGCCATTCATGCAGTTTTAAGTTACCAAGGAGAAAGAAGCTTGCTGGTTTTAAGTGGTGGTTGTTTTGTTGGGTTTTTATTATTATTAAGGTTTGTTTTTTTCTTTTTTTTTCTTTTTTTTTTTGCTTTTAAGCTTTTCCCCTCCCCCTCAGCAGATATGCATTGTATTCTAATTTAATTCCAAATGATTAGTGGTGATGTTTTACACAGCAGAAAGCTGAAAATTAGCTGCGTTGTGAAACTCCCTCCAAATATCTCTACTTTACAAATTCAAGCAACAATAATTAAACGGTCTAGAAAGCATTCGTGATTAAAGAATTGTCAGCATGAAGACTTTTCCTTTCCCCTAATACCTTGGATTACTCCTTTGGGTTTAGAATTTTGATATAATGTAATGTATATACTTACACCTGCTATACAAGAGATTATCCATCAATAATACAAACATAATCCTAGATTACATATCATTTTACCAGTGAATCCTCAGGGTGACTAATATCTTCTTTCAAACGGTTGTCATTTCAGTTCGTACTGAAAGCAATGTGAAAAGAGCAGACATCTACCTTGTTTTTATAAATTATAACATACTACTTTCCTTGTTGTATAAATTATTAAAAAAATACTAAGAATGACCAAGAGGAAATCTTTTTAATATGGCTAAAGGTCGTACTTCCTAGTGCAGGAAAGAAACACTGCCAAATCGCAGAAATCACTTTTTTTTTTTTTTTTAATTTAAAATACAGGGTACAGGGGAAGACTTTAAAAACAGTAGCTACTGAAACATTAAATTTAATGAGGAATTTAAAGATCAAAGGATGGTAACATTCAAATCACAAAGTTCTTCATGACTTTCATCTCTGCAATAAAGCTGCTATACACTGACTTAGAGCTAGACCGGCTTTTGGTAGCATCCCTTTAACCAACACCCACCACACAATAAAAATCCCACTGGCAGCAACAGGCAGGGAAAACAGAAATACAGTTCGTTAAAGAGGCACGCAGACACAGTCGGATTATTTTTAAACTGCAACTTTTGACACTAATAACTATTTGTTGTCAGTATTTTGTAGGTAAACTGGTCGGGATTAAATCTGAAGGAGAAATGGAATTAGTTGGCTAATATAATGATAAAATAACAAACAAACACCATTAACATCACTGGGTTCAACATCTCAAGAGTTAAATTAGAGTCAGAGTATTTGGCAGAATTCAAAGCAGAAGAACTATTCAGAGATGAAGTACACCTGGTGAACACGTTTGCCAGTGTCAAGCCAAAAGATCCTTGGAAACTCTCCAGTGTTGAGTATTTCCAAATACACAGTGTACTACTGTACAGTCAACAAAATAATTTTCATACTACCATGATTCTACTTCTGTATTTAAAAATTAAGCATATTTTTACAAGTATACTAGATTGGCAGCTTCTCCCATACAGGAAGAAATACTGCACAGATTCTCTTCGTATTTCTATGTCCATGCCCCAAAAACATTCATATAAGGATGTGTAAATACATACTAGAAGTAGATTTTCACCAGTTCATTTATTTTAATGCTCAGATGAGACCAATGTGATCATGTCACGTAATACAAAGAACCTCTCCTAGTAAAAACTACATCAAACCACTAACTTCTCATTGAGCTTTTACAGTATTCAGTCTTAATTTAAGAAAGAAGAAGTATCCATCACTTCAGAAGTTCCTATGTCTTCCAAAGGTTAATTACTCTCACTTTGATTTCCACTGGCATTCTTATTCTGAATGCATTTGGTTGGAGCTCTCAATGACTGTATTTCATTATTTTCCAAATTAAATTATCTTTGATATCACACATCTTTTTTTCTGCGTACACACCTATGGGACGTTATCAAAAAAACTCAACCTCAAACAAGTAAAAGAGATCTATGAGAACACGTTTAAGGACAGAGTACATATTTTCTAGATCTTAAATCATTCTTGAAATTTTAAAATATATTTATAACATATTTTTCTAGTTATCTTTTTCTCAGTAGCAGCAAATAAAACTAATACTTACTCCTTAATTCTGCTTTTTATTCCATGCCTGTGGATCCAAGAGGATATTGTCAGTCCACTTTTAGTAATATCACACCAGCAACAGATGTTTAACTGATTATGAACCATTATAATTAACTGCTTTTCAGTGACACAATTTTGGAACTGTTTTATGGAACGTGCAAGTGGAAACTACTTTCTTTGTTCTGGATATATGACAACGTTCTTGGCCATGTTAAAATGAATGTTCATCTATCAAGTCCAACTTGCCAAGTGATCCCAGTTACACTACAGAGCTGCCCCAGGCTGTAATCATTCCTCCCGATTCTGAGAACTTTATGTTTTCCATCTGGATCCTAAATAAATACTGATCAGCCACAAGTCATCAGCAGCAGGACTCCTAATAGACAGGAGTCTATTTAGCTCACTGTCCTGTCTTTGACAGCGGACAAGAGAAGATACATGAACATAAGAACTTCAGCAACAGGCTCTGCAGCTAGCCTGCTTTTCATTTCTTATGAAGCTGCAATCCAATAATTTGTTGCCTCCTCAGCCCTATACTATGGAAAACAGTGAAATACCTCCCCTATTAACTTTTAACACACAACAGAGGTTTTCACGATAAAACTCCCTCAACCCGTCCATCATTCCTCACACACAAGCTTTTCAATAACTCTGCACATTTCTATACCTTTTCCTGTCCTGTTATGCCCTTCTTGATGTGGAAGAATCAGAACTGTACACAGTGTCCACGGTGCAGATGCACCACTGTGGGCTCACACAGTGGGAACGAGATGTTTCGTTCTGTTACGCATGTAGACTACTGCTCAGCGGTCATTTTCACACCTCCAGAGTATCACTCCTGCAGATAACAAGCGTCTAGTTCAGAGTCAATCAACGCATAAGTAAAGGCAAAATGTTCCACCCCTCCTTCTTCACTTGGCATTTATCAATGCTGAATTTTGTCCTGATTTTATAAGACTCTTCTTCATCAGAGAAACTCACAGAAAAGTAAAAAAGACTAGGACAGCTAATGGAGCATTCATAAGTGCAAGACATCAACTCATATTCTCACCCCTGCCCCCACTTCATTATTCTTTTAGGCACTTGGCAAGCTAACCTTAATAAAACCTTAATAACCTAACCTTAATAAATGCCTATAAGTATCTAAAGGGTGGGTTGAAGGAGGAGGGAGCCAGACTCTTTTCAGCGGTTGCCAGTGAGAGGAC
>JAOXNO010000002.1:23664070-23674233 GCA_028565335.1 Limnodromus scolopaceus
GCCCAGAACTGAACCCAGCCCTCGAGGTGAGGCCTCACCAGTGCCCAGTCCAGAGGCACCATCACTGCCCTACTCCTCCAGTTGCAATATTGCTTCAATGTTGTCGCAAAAGTGTAGAGAAAACTAGAAATTAAGCTTTTCCTCTTCCCTTCTGAACAATACACAATGCCCAGGATGGAAAACAAATTGGATCATTGTGACTGTTCACCCTGACCATCAGCAGTATGTCTGGTGGCTCAACATAAAATTACTGCTTGACAGACCACGTTCAGACTTCTCTACTCTGCTGGCTGCAGTTTTAACGACAAACCCTGTGAGGAGGCAGACCTAGAGATTCAAATGTTTTTCTTGATTGTAACTTGTGTAATAGGATCAACTCCATCTGCCTGGCCCCAATTCCAGGAACCGCTGAACTCCAGGACTTAATTCAGATCTCTCTGAGGACACATCTCCTCACTCATTTCAGTTCCACTCCGTAAGTTCAGAAGAGAAGGATAAAATGAGTCAAGGATCAGAGGTGATGAGGGAAGATGTAATGGAGGGTTCTAGAACAGGAGAAGGAACTGGAAATTTATGTAAGGCTAAAGAAGTGGTGGAAACTGTGAGCTGAAAGCAGAGGCTGCAGCACACAGCAGGGGAAGTGCAGAGGCCAGCAGGGAAGCGGAGTGTGCCAGAGCACCAAGGGCAGGGTGATGAGGAGGGAGATAGGTTTTTTCCTTTTTTTTATTGAAAACGCATTTGCAGTAAAGTGTGCAATCCATGTAAGCAGTGAACAAAAGCAAGATGCAGATGAGAAGAAAAAAAAAATGGAGAGAACTATCAATGTAATAATAGTAACAACAACAATAATAATAAAGAGGAAAGTGCCGAATTAAAAAGTTCTGGGAATTATAGCAGATGGGTCAAAGCACAGAGGGTGACCCGTGGAAGACAGAGAGTTAAGCATTTTTCTTAGTATGCAAAGCTCCCCTGACAGGATACACGTTAATGTGTAAAAATTCAGTTACTTAGGAGTGCTGATAAACTTGATTCTTCAAAATTAGTAATAACTTTTGTTTTTCTTCTCCCTCTCTTAAATGCTAGTAGGCTTCCTGTTGCACCAGGTTGTCGGCACATCCCATTAGAGGAACCTTGCCTAACATCTCAGTATACTTCCTCTGGTATTTCTATACACCCTACGGTATTAATAAAGTTGCTCACAAACAGGTTATGCTCTTCTTCCACCTCTCTGCTCTCAAAGAAATCCATCCCATGCACACTAATTTGTAATGCAGATAGAAAATAACTGTTTCCATGAAACAACTAATACATAGCAATGTTACGTGTTCAATTCTTTCATTAAATCTATGCTTTTCTTCGAATTTTACAAGGCTTATTTGGTTACTACTAGTTTTAACCTTATTTTCCATTCTATGATGTAGTTTGTTCTTTTCTCAAGTTACAATACACATAAAATCTTTACTCTCCCAATTTATGCTTTTGTCTATAAAACCTGCACTCTCTGGCACAGTCCATGCCGTAACATAAAGAGAAGGGTTTTACAGGGAGACATCATCTTGCTTGCTATTAGAAGGGAAAAAAAAATCACAGTAATTCCTTGATAAAAAAAGGAGAATCATAAATTTCCATAATTTGGAGGCCTTGACTTATCAGGTTACTCAGGAACCATAATGATACCTTAATAACAGAAAATCCATTAAACTTCATTTTGTGTTATACAAAGCCTACAGTATATATGTTGAAAATGCATGTCAGCGCCTTTATACCTTCATGAGTTTAGATGAATAGCAATTTCAGAAGAAAGGAAAGCTTGAAGTATAAGTATAAAAGAATTTACTTACTTATGCATAGCTATCAGCAAATCTAAATTCTAAACAATCTGGGAATAAATCTCAGGTTTTTGCAAAGATTTATAGGTCTATGAGTGTAATACCCATAAACCACTGTGTGCTTACTTTATTGGCAGAACAGTTTATACATTTGACATACTGCTGTTCAGATAAGATTATACCCAACCAAGTACAGAAAAGAAAATGTCAACAAGTCTGCAAGACTATAACAGAAACTGCAAAAGCCGAGTTTTCATGTGACTAACCGTACCTCCAGAGTGCTCCCAAATCAGTCCCAGGCATGAAAACACAGTTGGAACTGATTTTAAGAGAAGGGTGAAGAATGGCACGTTGCCACAAAAATAAGAACCAAGCCTGAACTGTGTGTTCCCTGTATTACATAATTGCCAAAGTAGATGGAAAAAAAACGTTAATATTATAAATAATACAGAGTTTTTAGCCAAGTTGTATTTGGGAAACCTAGAACTAGACAGCAAACTTGTGATTGATCAAAGTTAATCATAGTTGATTAGAGAAGCACATAGCCAAGCTTTTTATATTTTCTACTTTTACTGCTGTGAGGGTTTGGATATTCTATCAGGATGAAAAGGGAGGAAGCTTAGAGATCAATAGGCAATTTTTCTTCAAAAATTTAAGTCAAATAACATAAATAGTGATTCTTGAAAACACACACAAATATTATTAAGTAGTAAAGACCAAGCTGGCAGAAAGCTCTGACTCTCAGATGTGCACAAAGGAAGTGTGTAAGCTTCACATCCATGAATGTATGATTCCTACCGGTTCTTAGAGCAGAACCTCTGCCTCGCTGGAGATACTCTGCCCTTTAACTTTCAGATTTATGCCAGCTCTGCGTTATAAAAGCAGGACAAAAGACAGCAGTGAGGAAAGTAGGGATGGATTATCTGGAACACGGCCGGTTCTGACAGCTGCAAAATTTGTGATGACAGAGGGTCCCAAGCAGGGAGAAATTTTGCACCAGAAAGCAGTGTTACTCTGGCTGTTTCTGCCCAGAAAGTTTCTGGGTCTGTGTTAAAGGCAAAGGAGTAAACAGACTTCCAGAGTCACAGGGGTTAATACGACCCTGTTGTTGTACAGCATCAGACAATTAAATAAGACTTGCGATTTTCAACCTCTGAAGATGCAGAAAAAAGAGAATGTACATAATATTAAACCTCTAGAATTTCAATTTAATAGCGTTCTCCAGACCCTTTCCTTCTGGCTATTCAGACCTGTTTTAAAAAAGTCCTGTCCCCTTCTTCACCTCTCTGCCCACCACTCCACCACTCCCTCCTCTTCACCTCACCTCACATCTTATAACGCTGTCAGGATTTTTAGAAGGGGATAAGAAAAGAAAAATGTATTTTGAGAAAACATTTCAGTATGCCTTCTAAAAAAAAAAAAAAAGGGGGGTTATATTTCCAAGTCTTTAAAGGACAGTCCATTTTAAGGGCTGGCAGTACTTTGGTCCCAAGGGGCAGAAACTCCTGTAGCTTCCTATAAAGGCAAATTCCACATCCATAAATCATGTTGTCCCTGGCCACTACCTCACTGCAACAGACAAGAATAGCTACAATTCAGAAACAAATTTCTGTTGCACGTATCTTCTGAGAGTTAAAATTAAATAGGTTTTTTTGACTGTTATGTCAACATACCAAAAAAATAAAATAAAAAAAAAGGCGCCAGTGATATATACTAAATCTCCTCCTGCTTAAAGGCAAACAAGGTCAGTAGCTAACCAACGAGTAAATTATACCATATCATAAAACCCCAGTTTCATTTAGAACTTCTCAATAGGTATCAGATATACTTAGTGTGTGATAAAACTCCCTTCCCATGTGCATTACTATCCTCCTGCCCGTTCCTCACCAGTTTATTTTACATCTGGAATGAAAACAAGCGTGAGATCACAATACTGTGAATTTCCATCTATGCAGCAAAAAAAGGACTTGATTTCTACATGAAATTAACAAATTAACGAACTGTTCAATACTGTAAAACAACGTTATCTGTTTCCAGAAAGTCTTACGCCATTCTCTTGCACAAAGTACTTTCCTCAAAACTTAGGACATTAACAGATTAATAAAGAGTGAAAGAAACTTCAGCATGATTTGTATAACTTTAAATAGTTAATCTGGTAACTATTAAAGCAGCCTTTATTGTATTTTAGACAATATTTGCAAAAACAATTCTTTTTTCCTTAACAGAATTTTTTCACCCTCCTCTTTTGTTATCATTTGCAGCAATGCAAACGCATCAGTTTTGTCCAAAGAAAGTCTTGATTTGGCCGTGGACACAGTGCTTCCTGCTACTGACAGCTGGACCAAAGAATTCAGCTGCAAATATCCCCTCATCAGAAATAATGTAAAGAAAAATAAAATATTTACAGTTATGGTATTTTATGGCCACTCCAGCTGAACCCATAACATGAAATATCAAGGAAGATTAGACTAATATCTAAAGACATCTCTAGCGTGTTTCCTCTTCTCTTTATTTTGCTCTCCCCAACCATCTGTCCCAGACCTTGCAAGTCTTAAGTGTATTTCATGTCAGTTTCCTTTACGTTAGGAGCTTCTGTCACAACAACAAACGGGCTTTTTTTTCTTTTTTTAAGAGTTTTGGAGAAAGCATGTATAAATATGTATACACATATAAATAATGGAGCAGGAAACTTGGTTTCTAGTCTTTTTTTTCTGCCTATTTGAGTGAACACAGGAAGCTAACCAAGGTGAACGCGGGTGTGAAAACCTTTATAACGAGAATTAGCCTTCCTTGTTTAATAATGCTGTTATTCAAAAATTAGTAATGCTATGTGAAATCTCATATCAATAAAGAAAAAGGTGTGAGTTTTAAGATGGGGAAATAAAACTACTGAATAATATTTTTTGTTCACCCTCTCCTCAGTTCTTGCTTTTTTTGCTTTGGCTAGCTTAAACTCTAAGCTCTTTGGGACATAAATTACATTTTTGTGATCTATTTTTACAGCAAGTTGCTTATATTATATAAACCATATTGATATAGCCTAAACTGAATATAGGAGTGCAAAAGACAAGACTGGACATGAAATGAAGATATTAATATAATAAATTTCAATAAATTCCAGCAGACATGACATAAAAGTAATTCTGGGCCAGAGACAAGCAGGGCAGTGCTGCTTTCAGAAGTCTACTTAATGTTTGTAAAGTGCTTCAAAAATGAAACCCCCTACGTACGTATCGTGGCTGTGGCCCACTCGAGTCATGTCACCTCGCTCGGAAACTGAGAATCTGAGGAATTCGAGACAACCTCCAAATCAAAATCAGAAGAAGTGCATAGATATAAAAAAAAAAAATACGACGAGTACTGTATGATATGAAATGCTACGAGCCACGTACTGCCTTTAATTTTCTTCATTTCTGTCATGACAGTTAAAACAGCAGATTTCCATTGGTGTACATGTGGGTAAAATTTGTAAAAATAACAACCTCCAGGATAAATGTTGGAATTTCTTTTGAATTGAGGGAGGTAAAAAAAAAAAAAAAAGTGATACTATTATCAGAAAGTGAAGGCATTTGTAATTACAACGTATATTCTGCCCAGTGATATTAAGACATGTATCAAACTGAGAACTTATGAGACCAAAAGGATAAACTTTTTAACACCACTGGACAGGATAAAAAAAGTACAGAAAGTCAGTAACCTACCAATATACTGAGCAGTTTACATGGAATAACTCAGAAAAGAATGCAATCTGCTAAGTCATGAAATTTCAAATTTTAGGTCTTCTGCATTGCAAAAAGCAGCAACACAATTTTTTCTGCTGTATTCCATATAGCCCAAACTTCAGCAAATCAGCCAGAAGTTTAACAACCGAACTTTCTGCTAGAGTAGATGAGAAGAAAACTGGAAATAATCTTTTTTTCTAGAGTTACGCTTTTAACAACCCAATCACATAATTGGAAAAAAAAAAACAAACACCAACATAAAACTAAAAAACCCCACAACTATGAAGTATTGATTCAATGTAAGAATTCCCAAGTATTCAGCCACAAAGTCTAAACTGAAAAAACTGTATTATCCTGAAGGGATATGACTTCCCCTTGTTGCGCCTACACTTCCACACCTACCAAGAGCAAAGTTGGGAAAGCAAATCCCATAAATTGGTGATTCAATGTACAAGGCACAGGAATACATGTTACTAAAGGCTGGAATTCCTTTTAACAAGTTCACTTTGTGAAGCACCAGCTAAGTGTTTTCATTTCACCCACATTAAGGACTTGAATCCCATTTCCAAAGCAGTAAAATACCAAATAAAGACAGTGAAACAGAGACCAGAGCAAGGGGGTTTTTTTCTTGTTTTTGTTTTTTAATATAAAATAAAATAAAAAGGAAGGGATAGTTGCTTTATCGGCTTGTATTTTGATTAAATTTTGATTTAATTTCTAGTGCAATTGTTTATTATTGGGAGCATTCAGATGGTACTGAATAGCTCTAGTGTTCGTATGATTTCCAAGAAACTATGCAAACTTCCCCACCTCATAAGCTGGAAATAATTGGTCCAAACCGGTCAAGAATAAGCATTTATTCAGTGACTTCACACTAATTTGTAGTCACTGTGTGTGACTGAGTCAGAAATATTTTCAGCAGCAATACTTTTAGTGCATATATACCATAAAGAGCCTAAATCATCAAACTCAGCCAAGGTCCATGGTCACTTAGGTGAAAAAAAAAAAAAATAAAAAATTAACAAACTGTAGCTTTTTAACTCTGCTGATCAGCAGCATCACCTAGCATGTAAAGGAAATGTTACACATTCACATCTTCATCTCTTAATGGATTAAGAGATACAGTGAGGTAATTCCTCTATCATCTTGGTAGACAAGTTAAAAGAGTTTGGCTTCAATCTTCCCTTCCAAAAGAGAATAGCAGCAGGGAAGCAGCCTATATAATATACATGCGAGAAGATTTCTTAATCTGCCCCAAACCCCCCAGACTGTTTGCTACATTCTTTCATTACACTGTTATTGCATCTGAATTCCTTTATTCATCTGCATTCCTTTATTCACCTCTTTATCTCTTAATTGATAAAGCAATCCATGTTCCATATGCTAAAGCTCTTTTTCTCTCTGTGGGCCCATAAAACTGAATGGAATCAGGCAGCATCTAGTAAAAAATTCTCTTCTGCCCAAGTCTTCCATGCAGCTACAAAAACAAATGTAGGGGCGCTAACGTTTGAGCTTTTTATGATTATTTTCTGCAGGTGGCCAAATCTCACCAGTGCAATTTAAATAATCAAAAACAGTGTCTCCAAGAAAATCTTTGACACATTCAATCAATTGTCATCTGTACATTCCAGCTACTGAAAAAGGTGTCCCTAGAACAGATTTTTTTCCTTTTTACCTTCAAGATTTAGCCTTAAATTTAATTATTGAGAAGAAAAACAAACAAACAAAAAACCCACAAAAAACCCCTGAGTAGACAGAGGAAAGGGATAAGTTTAAGTGATATGTGGTACTGTACTTGTCCACGTGAAATGCAACAAAAATCAATGGTTTGTATACTTTATATCAACTAAGGACAGCTAATTGTCTGAGGTCAATGGCTACTTGTAATTAAGTTTAAAAAGTATCTTTCAAATGAGTACAAGCAAGTGTTACTTGAAATGCACATGTTTAGGGTGATAGTATCAAGTTTGCTACTGGTGCCTTAAATCATACGTACAAGTGAGCAAACCCTCCCACTTCACGTGCACCACCTCCCCCCTTCATCTTTTCTCACTTCTGTTTACAATTCAATTTCTTCTCATTACAGTGAACACATACTCCTGTTGATCTTATGGCCGCCTGGATTCATCTCCTGGTACTTACCTCATTAAAAGAAAAGTTTCTTAAAAAAAAAATAATATATATATATAATCTAACCAAGATTCTGTAAATCAATGCTTAAGAAGAAAAACCTTTGCAGACATGCTGCGTGTGAGAGTTTCTACAGATCTGTAACAACGGAAAAAATAGTTTCTGCCTGCCCAAGATATTGACATTTTATACTATTTGGGGAGTACAAACTATAACTATCTAGCCAGTTGTACAAACTACAAAAGTAGCAGTGAATTTATCGCCTAGGTTAAAGCTTCTGTTAATGTAATAATTTTATTCTAAACCAGCCTATTAAAATCTAGCAGGAAGTCTAATTGTTATATCTTGTATATTAACAAGCAAAAGCTCCCCAAATGAATAATCAGCATACAGCTAATCAGCATCAGCAGTCAGAGCTGAAACTGAACTGGAGCGTACGCAGCACATCTGTAAGTTTACAAGCACAGGCTCCCCAGATGTTATAAATTACTGTCTTTACCAGTTGTCTCCTGGAAGCGTCGACTTAAAGCAAACGCAGTGAACAGTGGAGATGTTCACAGCGGGAACTGTCAACAGAACTCAGTTCAACAGTAAGAGATCCGTTGATGTGTGCATGATCTAAAGGGTAAGTGTCCCAGAGCTATTACTGTTGGGGTCCGTTACAGGGACGTTATTTCACCTATACTTGACGACGCAGTCACAAAAAGTTCTGCCGCTTTACCTGCATGCTATTTGCTCAGGTTTAGCAAAATGCAACAAGCAACAAAACGTCATAACCTACATCCAAGGCAGTGGGAGGACAGGACGGGGCGGGGGGGTGGGAGCCCGAACTGAATCACGTTCGGTTCCCAGACACCTCAGAGCAGCGTCGGAGATTGGGTCGTTTCAAACGGTTGTGCGCAAATTCTTGTTAAAAAAAAAAAAAAAAAAAAAGAAGAAGACATCAAATTTGAAACTTTATTTAGAGGAGACGAGAGAGAAGCGGAAAACCAGTTAATTACACAGAACTCCAGAAGGTAGTTTACCGTTAGCGAGACCATTCATTTATTGCCCGGGGAGTCCGAGCCCGTTCCGCGGCCGGCGGAAAGGTGCGCCGGGGGGCTCCCGCAGCTCTGCCAGCGCTGACATTTTTCAAACCCCCCCCTTCCCCAGCAGCGATTCCCATCAGGGTAAGCCCCAGCTTCCCCGGCTCCACCGAAACGCCAGCAAGAGTTTCCGAACTGAGAGCACACACACACACAAAAAAAAATATAATAAAAAAAAAATACCCAACCCAAATTCTCAGATACTTTTTAAAAGCCGGGCCAGGGTTAGAATCTGTGCGGACCGGTTCTGCCCGCCCCCGCGGCAGCGCGGCTCGGCGGCGGCTGCAGACGGGGACGGTGGCGGCGCCGCGCAGGTAGGACCGACACCGGCACCGGCACCGGCACTGGACGATGGGGAGCTCGCTGCGGGGACAGGAGGGGACAGCGAGGGGGAGGTGTGTGTGTGCCCCGGTTCGGCTGGCCGGGTGCGGGGTGAGGGGCGGGGAGCGGGGCCGGATCCTGCCCGCTCGGTACCGGCCCTCGGCGGGAGCATCCCCGGGGATGGGGAGCGGAGGAGCCCGGCGCGGGGTTCGCCCCGATCCCGCACCCTCTTTCCGCCCCCCCCTTCCCCCGGCTGCCGCTGGGCTGGAGCCGGGAACGGATCCTGCCGCCGGAGGGTGCCGGGAGCCAGCGGGGAGGGAGGCGGTTGCCTGGCCGGCCGGGGAGAAAAGCCTCCCGGGATGGAGGGTTGGTGGTCCCGGGGCCACCTCGGGGGGATGGGGGGCTTGTCGGGTGCCCCATGGAAAGCGGGGTCGTGGATGCTGGGGGCTGGCGTGGGCGTGGGGTCGGGGTGCTGGCAGCCCGCTGGCAGGTGGATCCGAGGGAGAGCTCGGTGGGACCCCTTCGCCGCTCGCCGTGTCCCCCCACGTCCTCAGCGGTCACACCTCTGGCACCGTGGTGGGGACGTGGGGGCCTGGATGGGAGCCCACCCGAGTGGAGAGCACCCTTGGGATGCAGGGGCTGTTCCCTGGGAGGGGGGCGAACCCTTCTTTCCTCTGCACCTTCTTCTTCCCGCAGAGCCCTGGCCCACGAGAGACTGACTCCCTGTGGGGGCACAGCATCCCCCTGGGTGGCCTCGGAGGGCTACTGGGGTGGCCGGTGGCTCCCTGGGGGTGCGATACGTGTGACACGGCCGAGCTCCCTGCTCAGCTCCTGGTTCCTGCCTCTTCCCTCTGCAATTTTTTGCCCTCCTATCTCCACGTCTACCTCTGCAGCCTCTGGTTTCTTTTTTATCCTTCCCTCTTGTTTCAAGATCTGTGGGTTTGTCTGTTTTTTTTTCCCCAGCCCCCCCCCTCCCTCGGCCCCTCTGCCTGTTTTCTCATCTGTGCTCTCGCTCGCTCTAGCCCTCGTCTTTGTTTCAGCTGGGGGAAAAAAAAAAAAAAAAAAAAAGAAAGAAA
>JAOXNO010000002.1:23689761-23714604 GCA_028565335.1 Limnodromus scolopaceus
GTGGTAATGCCCAACATCAGTTGACCACATCTTTGCAGGAGGAGCATGAGAGTCTGACGTGTCTTCCCACATCACGTGAGAGTGATCTGGTTATTTCTCAAAGCAGAAGAAAGCTTCCCCTCTTGGCTTCTTTCCTTCCCCCCAACCACTTCTCTTTTTCCCCTTAATGATTAAGACAGTGGTGATTTTGCTGCTATACCAATAACCTGACTTGGGATAAACTTCTGAGCAGAAAAATGTCTTCAGGGAGTGTTAGATTGAAAGGTAGGGTCTGTGCTGGCAGAGGCAGCATGGCCCTGGTGGGTCACCCTGTGCTTCAGCAGAGTCAGGCTGAAATGCAGGCTCTGCAGTAGTTGTAGTTGTTCTCCTCGTCCATTTTCAGCCTGTTTGGTTCAACATGAACCAAAACATACAGCATAGCTAAGAATTTCCTCTAAGTCTACAAAGGGAAGATCAGAAATTAATACGCTTTTGCAGAAAGTCATTGGTGTATTTCCCAGCATCAGTTAGGAAGAGATTATAGAGCAGAGTTTAATATTAATCCAGTACTCAATTTAGTAGTCAATGAAATAAAATAAGAGGTACACATTTTAGAACTTGCACGTATTTCTGAATGCTCCTGAAGTACAGTTTCAGTAGCAAGAGTCACCACCAAAAGTGGCCATTAAGCATTACTTCTCCCTTTTATGTTTACTGTGATCATTTGGAGGAAAAAGTCCATAGTAAAAATAGAGGCTTTTTCCCTTCAGTCTGCATAATACGAACAATCAGGTTTTACCTTACCTCGCATGATTTGAATAAAATTTGGTTTTATGTTATTTTAAAATAACGGCCTTGTGTATGACAGATGTGTACCAAACAGTTGCAACAGTCATCGGTACAGTGGAGGCTTAGCTTCCAAGTATCATAATTCCACAGAATGGTTATGGAAGCTGGAGACATCTGATGTTTGTAAGAATTTCTTCACTGGACTATGCAGGAGCTAACTCAGAGAAGCCCAGACAGCCCTTGCACATTTAAGATTCAGCCAACAACTTTGTGAAGTTCTAATCTGCCTAATGTCCCGATGCAGCCCGGTGTTCTGCTGGTTACTAGAAAGTTCTTTTAGAGAACAGAAGAAAAAAAATCTGCAGCATGAAAGAGAAGTAAATGGAAGTGAGTGCTCACAGGGCACTCAATGGGAATTAAAATTAATGCTCCATGTCACTTCACTTACAACAAGGAATAATTCTCTGGAAGTAAATCAGAAAGAAAGCTTGTCCTTTGCCCATCTTTTTACCTATTTGCTCCTTCTTACCAAAATAAATGATTTCTGAGTGTCTAAATTGGTCTGAAAAAAGAAGATATCTATAATGCATGGGGTGTTTATAGTAAAAACAGGATTACTGAATACTTAAGCATATAAATCATAAATGCACTGTAACTGTGACACACATGGTCTCCCATATTAATATCCAGAGACTTCATCAGTGCTGTGCCAGGTCAGATAAGGCAGACTCCTGCTGTCCCCATTCCCTTTATTTACTAATGCAAACAGTATTAGACACCTTACCCTTGTTTTACTTTACTGGTAAGTAGATTCCAGTCCCCCAGTCACACAGAAATCATCATCTTACAGTAGATTACATTAAAAACAGTTATTTTAGAGGATCCAATTCTTTATCTTTTTTTTTTATTCTTATTAAAGTAACCTTTCAAAAAGACTCAAGATTCTTCCAAAACAGCAGTAAGATCAAAATCTAGGCATTGTAATTTCAGTTCACATTGCCCTTTTCTAGTATATCTGCTAGCATTAGGCTTCCTTGAATTTGAGCAGGACATCAAAAGGGAAAGCTTCGTGGTACCATCGAAAAGTAGTTAAACTCCTAGTGTATGAAAATAAATTTTATTCCAAAAGAAATTTAGGGCTGCTAATCAGCTGGAGTTCATGGCACTGCAGAACAATTGGAAAATCTGAAATGGTCACATTAAACCATCTTTTCCGGCTTGTCCCCTACTTTCCTTATCACCTACAGGACATATATGCAATTGCATTAGACCACTGTCCATTTTCCAAACCAGACTATTAACATAAAGTATCATAAACCCAGGAATTATAACACTCTGTAAATACACTAGCTTCAGAGAGGTGATATTCTGCCCTAGGAAATCACAGTGAATATACTTTAGCAATAAATAATGGACTGATTTAGATGTGTGAGCTTCCACACTAAACCCTTCTTGAAGAAGGTTAAAGACACTTGTTAAAGAAATGTAGCACGAAAGAGAGAATTGCTTCGCTTTGTTAATTCTTTGCAGGAAGTTACTTTGAGGGACACACACTCAGGTATTTTACAGTTGAATGTACTAAAGGACCACAGCAGGGCTTGACAGAGCCGCAGTCTATCCCTGGCTCACTGGGAAATCTTACCACGCAGCCTTCTACATCTGTGATTTAGTTCCCCGACAGATCACTGTTTTTATTAAGTGCTTTGCAATTAATTAGTGATGTCAATGTTAAACTTGCTTCCAGTTTGCATGCCAAAACTCTCATTGATCTCTGCAAAAGCAAGATCAAGACTTAGGGCAACAATTTTTGGTAAGCTTAGGATTTTTTTGGTCCTGAGCAAAAAGTTTTCAGCAGGGTTGAGGTAGGCTGGATCGATATTTGTCAATGGGTCTTTCTACATGAGTTGTGTGATTGAGGCTAGTGTATGGGAGGGGTGAGGTGTGTGTTGTTTGGATTTGTTTTGTTGTGCTCTTGTTTAAACCCATTACTCTATCTGTGGAAGAGGGACAGATTCACAGACTTTCATTTCTCCCAATCCAGTGTCTGCATTGGTATAGGGGCAGCAACTACCTCAACTAACTGCCCTTTAGCTTTCTGAGAACTGCTATTATATATGTTGTCTGTCTGTTAAGCCAAACCGATTCTAAAATGTATTAAGTGATTTCAGAAGCAGGCAATAGTGCTTTATTTTAGCTGTTGCTTTACTTTCTCAGGCTTTATTCTATCATTCAGTAACTGGTTGCAAGACCTGCTGTACAAACTGCAGCTTGTCCCATACTACAAAAATGGCACGACATTACTTAATTTTGATCCAGTGTTTCCATTATATTCTGATGGAAACCCTAGCTCATTTGGAAAGGATGTCTGCCTGGGAGCTACCACATTCCTTCTGTGGTATAGCACAACTGGTCCTTTTTGATCCTCAATGACAAAACCTGCAACTTTATGAGAAATAAAGCCTACTTTAAAATAAATTCAGTTTGCATTAGTCAAGCAGCAGAAGAATAAAACTTAAAGGTGCAGGTGTGAAATATCTGAAAAATTAGTATAGACTAAAATTAAGCAAACAGATTATTGGAGCTGTGTGTTTCCTCAGATATGCATGGTTGGGCCAGATGATCCTTGACGTCCCTTCCAACCTGGTATTCTGTGATTCTATTCTATGCATGTGTCTCCTGGCATTCATTGGTAGCACAACAGATTGGCTGAATTTGTTAAAGCACTTTGAAACGTCAACAGCAGCCAGTTTCATAACATAGGTGGGAAATGCTGGGTGGGAAAGAGAAATCATTCAGATGTTCAAGCTACTGTCTGCTCATTCCAGCAGCTCTCCCTGCTCACAACCCATAGATCTTTAAAATGTCTTGTTTAAATATCTTCGAATTTATTTAAAAAAAAAAAAAAAAAGTTGTCAGCTGGCCACAGACCACACATTCCAGAACTGAAGTAGAAAGGAATGTGAATGGGTGGGTGGGGGAGAGGAAGGAAATCAGATTTAGTATTGAAAACAAGACTAAACTGAGAAGCAGCTGATGTGCACTCGAGCAGTTACAGCGTGCGACAGGATTTTTGTTCATAATACCTCATGTTCAGAAAAATAAGTGGTGAACAGCCATTTACTCTTTTACTTTGAAGGTTTTATTTTGGCTTTATCAGTATAACATAATTTATGAGATACCAAAGACAAGAAGTAAATTCAAATAAGCTGTAGGCCATCTACAGGTCAAAAAGATGGTTAATATTTCTTTATTCAGAATGAAGTAATATCTCAGGAGATACTGATAGATGAAATCATTTAACCAAAGGCTAAGCAAGTATAGATTCCCAAAGGCAATGAGAATCATAAAAGATTATGAAATAAAACAGTCCGTTTGAAGATGGAGACCAAAGGTTTGCACTACTGCCAAGGTAAAAATATTCCAGGGATTTCTGCATTTGGTGACTAGGAGTGTCAGGAAAGTAAGGGTGTCTAACTGAGCTACATAAAATACTACCTACATTTACCTTGGGAGAAGAGAGACAAGAAAGTAGTCAGGAAGATAAGAGTGTTATTAGCTTTTAAATCTGATCAGCATTTAGATCAGAAATTTATTCTCTAGAAATTCTGCAGAAAACATGGACATAAAAACACTTCCCACTTTCTACTGCTGCTTCTCAGAGTCTAAGTCAGCCTTTTCTCTGCTTCTGGAAGGATCTCAATGGCAAGACCCCAACTGGTCTGTAGCGGAGTCAGAGAAAGCCCAAGAGAAGACAACTAGAAAGGTCAGCAAGAAGAAGAGTAGGCAAAGAAATGGAGCTAGAAAATAGATAAATTTGAAGCATGTATTGCTATCAGGACTGTCAGTGTATTTACCTGGATGACAGAAGAAGGAATTGGGATTATCAGAAGAAACATTATATTTTCTTTTGTGCCAAAGACCTTAAAGATTTCAGAGATGAAATTGCTACTGTTTGTCCAACATCTGTGTTGGTTCACCTGGTTCTGGGCCCTCATACTGCAGTAAGATACATCACTGTATTAAGAGTTATTGCACACTTCATTGTGAGAATGAAAATGGAACAGAGTGGGCCAGACATCCTGTGATGGGAAGATTTAGTTAAACTGCTTTAAGGAGGAAAAGGTGGAAACATCTTCCATAAAATGAGGTGGCAGGGCAGCCCTCTGTCCCCAAAGGAGAGAAGCTCTGGCTGAGGTGGGGAACACTGCTGCTGGTCAGAGTCAGCTCTTTCATGGTCATACTTCTCCCTGCCATTCAGCTGGCCAAGTAGTTCTTCCAAGAAGCAAGCCCTTTGAACTGGTCAAAGAACAGCCATCAGTCTGATCAGCACTAGTTAGATGAACTGGACTCATCTTAGTAATGGTGAAAATAATACAAGCCTTCTTCACTGGCTAAACAACAGGTCCCCAGAGGAGACCAATTTGTCCCCAAAATGGTAGTTCCGAGGAAAAGCTGGTCCTAACTAACTACTCTGCATCTGAGCTTTCGGTATCACCCTTCCTCACCATTGCTTGTGGACACCTCTTCAGAAGCCTTTATAATAGTGACAGCATTATATTAGTACTCTTAAATGCTTCAGAAATGCTACAGTTAATGGAAGGGGAAATTCTTGTTTGTTTTTGCTGGCCCTGTTCCCTTTTGAGGGCAAATCATCAACAAGGTTTGAATTTGAAGCAAGTTTACGTGAGTGTCACCACATTCTTCGTTTTAAGTTCCAAATTATGGCTTTTACATCTCCCTTCCCTGAAATCTCTAACGCAAATATTTTTGAAAAAGGTTTCTAGAAGAGTCAAACTTTCCCTAATTATGGAAAAAATAAACAAAATATACCCCCTCCAAAACTAAAAAGGTAGAAGGAGTTGCCTTATTTAACTCTTCATGGATAGTTACAAAATATTTCACACAGATTCTTTTTTTACCCTTCTGGAATTTCTGTCAAACTTCTTCCTACCAGAAAAGAGTAAAATACAGTGTTTAATTGATGGTTATGACATTAAAACCTATATGTAATTTACATCTGGGGAGGGCGGGGGGGGTTGAAGAAAAAAAGAGGTGAATCAAACATCAGACAGATCTCAGAGCTTTTACTCTCAGATTGCAGGTACAACAGTAAGTACACTTTCCTACTTTCATATACCTCTTCTTCTCAAATTTAGAATAAGCAAGCTCGTATAAAGTAATAAGTTAGAAACATCAGGCTAAAACAATAGGAAGCAAAACGATACTGAGACAGCAGTTGTACTGTTTTCCTCAAAGATTAACTGACAGAATTAATATAAAGATTATCAGATAATAGATAAATAATATAATAATAATAGATAAATCAGCCTAAAGGGGAAAAAGTAGGAAATAAATTCACAGTTTGAGTTGTGTAACTCTCTGTCACCATTATGCAGCATACCTTCAGTAACCTAAGAGCTTTCTTCAGCCTGGCTCTTTCCTAATAAAAGCTTCTTTCCCTGCCCCTAAGCCAAACTTCAGCCTAATGGACCTGAGATTAATTTCCTAAAATGAGGGACACCTTACAGTTCTTCTCTATGGCACACAACTGTAGCAGGCTCATGCAATAATGTAGCAATGAAGTTAAATTAAGATTTCATAATTAACAGCAGAGAAGCATTAGGCTTTGCAGAGTATAGGGAGATAATTATTTAAAACCTTATTTTTATTGCAAGGGTGAAGTACTATGGTTGTGTGATAACTTACCATCATGTCTGTGGTTTTGTACTTTAGGAGTATAGGAGCCTTATGCATGTGTGCTCCTTATTTACCTGCAGACTACGTCTATTCTTTTTGAAAGTCATCTTCCCCCTTGTTTAAATAACTTTTAAATGTTTCCCCTTTCTATCATAGCTATAACATAGTTAATCGTAAAATTATACAGTCTAAAACTACCTTGACTTGATTGTAATAGTAGATTTTAGGTAGCTTAAGAGAAAACAGAATTGAAACTACTCAGATCTGATATGCTTTGATGATGAGATGTTCATCATGATGATGAAATGGATCAATAAATCCAGGAAAGAAGCTAACATAAACACAGAAAATTCTCTGTAATCTATTGTAAGAGCTAATAATAATAAAAAAACAAACCCCACAGTAAAAAGAGTAGATATTAGGCTTAAGTAGATAAAACTTCTGAATTTCTAAGTGTTTCCTAAGCAAAAGCTTTAAGGGGGTAACACAATATAACTAAGAAATCCTATGATAGACTTTTTCATCGAAAGGAAGATCCAACATCACATATCCAGCTACGTCTTCACTTTCTAATTATCCAGTTTCATCATATGATCCATAGCTCTTAGCTCATTAATGATTATTTGGTGTCTTCAGTCTTCCTTTCACCTGCATCATTTTGTGAGTGAGCTCTCTTGTAATTGAAACCAGTCAGCCTCCCATGTGGGTTGAAGGAATTCAAGGCTGAGACTTTTCAAAGTAGTCTAAGGGATTTAATTTCAATAACCAATATGCATCTAAATCCCCCAGAGTGCTTTGAACAGTCTCAGCTCAAAACTTAAGCATGCTGAATTTCAGGTGAATCTGTTAATTACGTTGGGCTGTTTGCTTGAGAAAGGGGTATTCGGTTTATTACAAATAAATACCTCCTCAAGCTTTTCCCCCTGGAATTCTTCTTCATTTTAATTTTTTTTAGTGAGTCATTTTGTGAATCAAGTATTCAAAAGTTTCCAGAACATTAAACCTGAAATAATTTTAGATGGCAATTTTGATTCCCTATAATGGTAACTAAAGCTGTACAGACTTACTTCTAGATTTAATATCATCCATTTCATTTAATTCTTTACAATTGAAGCCAAAGACAAGGTTAGAAGACAGCGTTGTAGGTTCAGCTGTTATCTTAGCTGTGATCATTTATTCTGCTCAAGAAATGTAAACAAATGTCACCATTTTCTCTCCAAAGTGAATGTAACTGCTGAGGAGATTACCGGTCAGTGCACTGCGTAGCTCTTCTGTAATCTGTATGTTAAAGCAAAATCTAGAAAGTGTTACATAAAAATTTTCCAGTAGCGGCTGAGTGCATATTAGATGCTGTTAAATGTCAGTTGGCAATATAATGTGCATTCTACTGCATGAGCAATCGCCGGAGGCAATGCCTTTCATCGTCAATCTAAAAATGGTTATGGTGATAAGATAAAGTTAATACTTACACATGTAGGTCTGGAGACAGAACTCCCTTTTATTTACATGGGGAAACAAATGATCTCAGAGCATGTGCATATTTCAGAAAAGCAAAGAGAGGAAGCTCTTTTCCAGCCCTTGCAATGAGACTGGGTTTGTTCACATTAAGAAATGACTCTAAAACACATGCCAGTGAAATCACATTTTTTTTAATTTGCTGAAAAGGGGGGTACGTGTCTTTCAGAATGCAGATATTTTTTGCAGTATGTTCTGATTGCAGACAGAGACTAGAATGGATTAGCTATCCATAGTCTATGGAAAATGAAATGTCCTTTGGAGTGTAAGTTCCATGAAGGTTAGGAGAGCACGTAATTGTAGTGGCTCACACTATTGTTTGTGGTAACTCCACAGATGGAGAAAAAAAAAAGTTGACACTATTCTGGCTTATCTTGAGAGGATGAAAATGCATATCTTCAGGTTGCTGTTATTATTACCATAACCATCACCAGAGGGCTGAGTAAGCATAACCATTTTGTGCTAATCCCTGTACAAAATACACAAACACAAAAAAAACTTTAACCAAAGTGCAACAGTTTTAAGTAGAAGAAAAGAGACAAGCAAAGAAGTTAAAGGCAGTGAAGAAGAAAGACATAAAGTACAAGGATGACAAGACAGTTCAGCACTATAAGGTGGTTGTTTCAGGACACCAACAGCGTAATTATTTTAAAGTGCCTATTTTTTTTAAGATGAGCAGCAAATGACTTGTCATCTACAGTCATAGAAACATGGACTCGTCTAGGTTGGAAGTCCTTTATGGTAGAAACAGAGATGCATAAGCCTCTTGTGAGACCTCCTCTAGAACTCATGAAAGTTTCTTGCCAACAGTGTTTAAGATTATCCTGAGGATAATCAATGGAAAAGATCCCATTTCATGAGAAAAGATTAAATCTTTAGAACTTTGTTTGTTTTGCTTAATAAAATGTGGGGAGTAGCATTGCTGTCTATAAATATATCGTGGGTAAATGCTAGAAGACAGGGGGGAGTTTTACAATGTCAGACACTGTTAGTATAGGAATAAATAGTTGCAGTGTTGGTGGGCAGTTTCTAGTCATGAGTGAAGAAAAATTATGGAATAACTTCCCAAAAGAAGGTCAGTTGGAGCCTGAACTAATTATTTTTAAGATTGCATTCAATCCATTTTATAGAACATGACTTCTATAGCAGTTTGGATGCCCACACTTAATAACCCAAAGAAAAATGCCTTTCCTTCACTTTTTGTGGTTTGATTATTTGCCCAAATTTTATTTTGCTGGACTTGGGTGAAGTCCCTACTCCCTTCTTTATATACAGAGTTTTATCATCCTATCAACAATAAGAAAACTATACATCAATTAGACAAGAGCAGGCATCAGCCACTAAAATCAGTTGGGCTCCATGGAATCTGCTTACATGGATTAAAATGTCATGCAGGATTTCAGATTAGAGTCTCTGACATGTTTAAGGGGGAAAAAACAAGCTCACAATATGTCCTGCACTGCCATGGAGTTAGTGAGGTTAGCATCAGGCTTCCACAGACACCAATTCATCATTTTCCCTGGTGAATGAATGGGTTGTGTATGATTAACGAAGCCCACAGACGGCCTGCGATGCATGTTCCACAACACAAGGTCTGGTACGTTCCCAATGATTGGCAAAATCAATCATTTCACTTGTGCTTCATTACTGCTGATAGTTTTATAGCTGCCTTGACAAAATTAAGAATTAGTAAGGGATAACTTCTCAGCTTGACAGAATGGTTTCATAATTTAAGAATAAATATTTAGCCATGCCCTCCAAGCTGTAATGCTTAACCTTTAGTCCATTTATTTGTGTGCTTTCTCTGCTATATAATTTGTATACCCCAGGTACACTTTCTCCTAACTAAACAAATTTTTAATAAAATAAAATAAAAAAAAATAAAAAAAATAATCCAGTTACCCACAGTGATTTTTTTAACATTTTGTTTTGCTTAAATATTGTACTTTCTGATTATACGAATAACAGTGGGCATCTAATGAACAAAGCAGAAGTGTAACAATGTAGTAGATATTTCTACACACGTTTCCAGCAGTACAGAAGTATTTTTGTACCTTCTAATCACCTGAAACATGGTTTTCACTAAAGTCCATCTAAAATTATTATTCCATCAAAATATTCACAATTAAGATAAAAAAAACTATTTTTTTTTTTTTTTTAGATATGAGAGATTTGATCTGAATGCTCAAAATAAATTATTTGCATCCAGGAGGTTCTTGTATTTTGTTCTTTTTGTTTGTTGGTTTTAAGTCTGTATTCTATCCTATTCTATTCATGCCCAGATAGACGGTAAATTTTTGCTCTAGATGCTTTGCTTACTGAGAACCCTTGCTTGTTTATACTGAAGCAACTAGGAGTTTTTCTTGTGACCGTAGGACAAAAATAAAGTGGCTACAGGGAAAAAAACCAAACCAAACAAACAAAAAAAAAAAGAATACATGGAGTGAAAGGGGATATTTTGAAGAAAAAACAAGATTATTCACTGCTGGTGTTCGCTGGTTAATGTTCATTTCTGCAATGGAGGCTGGCTCCCTACATCACTCACTGACTTAAATGGTTTCATTAGTTTGACATTTATGACACTACAGCGTTCAAAAAGCATGTTTTGGTGCTGAACTCTCAACTCCACATAATCACAATGACCCAAATGGCATCAGAGTTGACAGCTTACCCTCTTGTCTCATGTGTTACAAGGCCTCTGTGAGTGGATTTTTGAGTTGATAAACCTAGCTGTCTTTTATGATTACTTATTTTCCCTTATTTTACTGTTGATTCAACTGTCTGAAGTTTCTCTACCAGACTGATTTAAGTAATGGAAAAAAAAAAGAAGAAGTGGTTTAGCTCTCTGGGATGTCCACAAAAACATGGTAGGTTTTTTAGGACTGCTTGCCCCTTCTCAACCTCAGTTTATTAGATATTTTCAAGATATTTTGAGGCAATGCTGTTGGAGATTATGACTGAGAACATTCATTAAGTACCGAAGCTGATATTTAAATTAAGCATTCAGTAATGTATCTTTGGGATACCTCTCTGCAGGTGCCCTCTGTTGATGGAGGTATTTTATTTTTTGTGTAGATTTCTGTTAATCACTTTTTCATTTGGGTGAAATCAGACTTTTCAGACTGATATTCAGAAGAGGCAAGTTTGTTTGAGAGAGGGCATAGTTCAGCCTGAGTAATAGGTTGCATAAAAACCAAATACAAAATTGAAGCTTCCTACCTCTGAATTTTGGATTTAAACGATACAGCATACAAAGGATAGAATTATTGACTAAGTGCAATAAGCCACAAAGAATGGCTCAAAAAACCCCACACAAAACCTTGGCTTTAAAGTTTATGTTACCTCAGTGGTTTATCAGAGGATGCCAAATTTTCTTCTATACTTTACTTATATATCTCTTTGTCCAAACTCTGATACCTGATCGATGTGGCTGTGACATCTGGCATAACGCTCTATCAGTCAGAGACAGCACCTCCCCACCAGTTCTCCAGCCCAATTCAACGCAGTTGAATGTAGCTGAATGTAATGGAGAGAAAGAAAAATAGGAAAAAAGTAAGTTAAACGATGTATGAAGAACCACTTCTTGAAAGATTTGTGAAACGATAACAGTGTTCTCAAGGAATATGTGGCATAATGGGTAGGTGATGGTTTCTTACACCTCTCTGACCTATACAGTTTATTATGTTAATGCTGTGCTTTGCTGGCGTTTTTTAAAAACTCGATGAGAAACTTCCATGAAAAGTCTCACCATTAGCAAGTGAGAGGCTGGAGCAGTGTCAGTAGCAAACAGGCTTCCAGAGGCTACGTGGGTCTCCTGATCCTGACAGACAGCCTGCAACCAGCTCCTGGAGCCGTTTCCAAGAGTGTTTGCAGTAATGGCTACGTGAAACACGTGACGACAGAAATAAGATATTTTGAGGGCTAACACCTCTCTGCTGAACAAAAAAACGTGGGTCCTCAAGAAAGAAATAGCTAGAGCCCTTGACAGAGTAAAGAATGTACTGATTAGTCTTATAATATACTATTTATCCACAATCTTTTTCATGTTACTGTGGAAGTGGCAGCTGGAAAATGAACCTAGGTGTTACTTGCTGTCGGGAAGTCAAAGGACAGGACAGAGCACGAAAGCAAAGTTTTCCTTGAACGCAGCATAGCCCTGGTACCTGGAGGATCCTATTAGATACAGCTGAGTTTTCCCTATACACACAAATCCTGGATACCTTTTACATTTGGAACCCATGCCAATTTTTAAGAGAAAAATCAGTCTCTATAAATCACCAATACAATTAAATACAGCAATGGGTAAATTTCATTCTAAGTAAATGGCAGCTGAATGACAGCATCACCACTGAGTTGCAAAATATCATGGCTATTATAAACCCGTATAACGTGCCGTTATGAATGGCTAACGTGCCTCAAAGGCAAAACCAGTCATTTTGCATTGACTGAGGAAACTGGCTTCCAAGTGGCAGAGGATGTAGGTGTCCTTCTGTACATGAAAATAAATCTAAAGAGTGGAACTCATATAGGAGAAAGCCAAGATAGCCATACGGCAAAGAATTTTGTTTCAACAGTTGCAACTTGTGGTTTAACTGTGGTGCAATCGTATGTAATTTTGTCTGAGAACTTGGTCTCTGGTGTCCTGTGGATACGTGAGAGTCTCGACTCTCATCTTAACAGTAGTGCCTTGTCTTCTGAACAGAGTGAGGTTTGAAATTGCGGACTCTGAAAGTGCTGAGATAAGACTGAGTTAGGGTCTGAGAGCGTTAGACAAAATGATGAAACACATGTTAAAATATCATAACCTTAGACTATTTTTATTATTTTTGTATCAACTCATGAGTTTGATTAGTTCTGGTTACTTCATGTCTTAATAGATCAAGCGAATCAAGGACACAAGAAGTGATACTGAACTGTAGGAAATGGCCTTCTGCCTATTTTCGTCTTCAACATTGTTGAAAAAATAAACAAAATATATATTTTTTACCATGTAGCAACACAAATTAGACTTCTTTTCCTGAGATAAAATGTAATAAATCTCAGAGGATACCTACTCTGCTTGTTCTGGAGGGCTTGCATGGGAATACAAGAAACTTGCTTTTACATTTTAAACATCCTTCTTTTTATTTCTATGGAAACTACAATACAGCACAGCTATGGTAATGCAAAAAGGCCACTTCCTCAGAGATAGGAAGAACTGAGGAAAAGTTAATTGTCAGGCGAGATGCTGTCTCTAGCACTTATCCCTCGCTGGGGAACTTTGCAGTTCCTTTTTTCTCCTAACAGCAAGTTACAAGGCTAATTTGGTTGTTAGGATGGAAATGCGGTTTTCTGCCTGGGTATCCAAGATGCCACCATTTCCCTACTGGGACTTAAGTTGATGTCTCTTTTTCTCAGATTTTTGTTTTCTTTTGAGACAGCGTAATGCACTCATAGGAAATGACAGTATTTTATGAATCATTTAATAAGAATGGCAGATATTGAGGTTTATTAACTGAGACAGCAGATGTCTTTGGCAGTAAATATTTATGACTATAATAAGTTACAAGCAAACTGAAAGAAAAAGAGATCAAATAGCCTTCTGTTCATTTCTTGTAAGCAGAGATACAAGCCCAGCCTTAGTCTATGGGTCCCTCCTGAACAAATGCGTGGAGATAAATAATCCTTCATCACAAGTATGTTAGAGGTGTCACAGGTCGCAAACGTAACTGGACAAGGTCAGAGTCATGGCTTTGCTTCACATCCATATTGATTTTCAGAGTCAGAGCAGAGATAAGGAGAAAAGCTTTTACCGTCCCGCAGCTTTCTCCAGGCACTCTTGAAGACACTATTAAGGTTTTTGCATGAACATTTTATTTCTAATTGCTCATTTGACCGGTCATTGTAAATGAAGACCACAAGACTAATATATCTGAGTTTTCTTTAACAGCTTTTAAATCTCCATTTATAAATATTCTTTATTATTTAGGTTATCCATTCTTACTCTGGAGAAAAACCCTCATTGTTGATGCAATGTAAGTACAGTCAAACTGAATTTTATGCTCAGATCTATTTAAACAACATGTTGTTAAATGACACCATAGTTGTTATATGATGATACAAATAGAAACTTTCAAAAGTCAAACACAGCCAAAACGTGCTATAGAATTTGTAAGTCTCTATAAAGACATAATTTTTAATAATAGGATATTTCCATTTTATTTTGTTTTTTCAGCCTCATCCATGAACTAAAATCAAAACAAAAATAACTGACATTTATGTACATGGTTTCCCATTGGGGTTTTGTTGCACTTGCTATTTGGTTTTAGTTATTCTAGAGTCAGAAGAGGTTATTTAATTCTTTTCTTGTGATAATCCCTTTAATGGTCACCTCTGCGAGAAAGCCAGATGGGTAATTTCAATCAGAGCAATGACAAAGAGGGCAAGACGAATGGTAAAATTGCTACGGGTGCAAAGAAAAGTAGATTTTTGCATGCAAAGTGGTAATACAGGAGATTCTGTAGCAGATCCAGTGCCCATAAAAACAGGGCACAAAAGAGAGATCATGTTAATATCTTTTCTGAGTGTTAAAAAAAGACCACGTACAAGGTATTGTACATGGAATCTTGTTACCAGATGTCAGAGGGGAGGAGGTGGTAAAACATGAGGTTTAATCTCCTTCAGCTTTGCTTTATGTGGGATTCGACAATAAAGACAGATCTTTCAAAAACACCTGCGAAGGCTGATCACTATGCTTTACATCTGAAACTTCCAAATAGCTCCATAAATAATATTTTTCTCTATTGCCTTTTAAAGTTGATTGATGACATATGAGCCTGAGCTTATCTTCTGATTAAGCATCAGAAGAGATGATCCACCAGGTGATTTGTTTGGCTTTTTATTAATTCAAACCCACCCAGACTGCAAATGGAGAAGAGGGTAAGACTAATATTCTGGCTAACATAAAATTTTGAAAGCCAAAGACAGACTAGGTATGCAGAATTTTAATGAACATTTTTCTGCCAGACAGTAACAAAAAATATTGGACATTTCTTTTATGCCCTAGAAGTTAAATTATCCAAACTACCCTTAGTTATCTGAATGATATTGCCTAAGTGATTGAAGAACTTTCGGAACTTAGCCGGTTTGGTCTCTAAAGCTTGCAAATACCAGAATACATCCCAGAAGTTCAGAGAATGAGTAAGGATGAGATTAAGGAGCATGTACACTCGCACAAGTATCTTGAATTCATGTTGATTTTTTAAAGCAGTGGACCCAGTGAAACCCGTCTTTACGACTTTCTGCCCTTTGGTCTTATGCTTCCTGACCTTCCCAATAACTCCAGCTTGCCTTATCATTACTGCTATGGCATCACCCTCTGCAATATCCACCATTTCTCTGGAGGTACCCTACCCCTCAGCACCTTCCTTGACTCCTGTCCCCACAAGAAGTAATTTATGCTGCAGTAGTTTTGAGTGATCAGTTTTTTGCCTCACTGGAACATGCCAAACAGAACAGAATGAAGTTGAGCCTCACATTATGTGCTTTTCCAATGTGAAGGTACTAACCCAAGTGTCCTTCCAATGCAGTGTCTATCCAATTTTCATAAAACTTACAGAAACTTTATATGTCTGAAAAGCTTATCCTTACATTAAACTTGCTTGAAATTGGCCAACACGTTGCAAAGTTGTTTAGGGACACATAGAGGAGGAACACATAATACATCATTCCATCCTGAAACAAAATTAAAATAGAAATAGAGAATCCAGATTTGTCCTCCCAAAACCCCACCTAAAGTTCTACTTTTCCCCAGGAAGCAGGAATTACTATCTTTTTAAATTTTTTTTATAATTTTTTTCATAGGTAAAACTTAACATCTCCATATAATCTATTATTGCTGTTCTACTGTATTGTTTATTATGCTACAAAGTAAGGGAGGAGGTTTCAGAGTGCACATGAAGATGTTACAGCCATGTTGGGGTGAGTTGGAGGCAGTCAAAAAACGGGGATCTTCTTTGCAGTCTCATACTTCCATCCATCATTAGGTCAGAGCTTCATTCTGGACCTGAAGAAGAGGAGGAAAAGTAAAGGAGGAGTGCTGTTACCTCCCACTAGCATCTTCAAATTGAGAGAGCTCAGCTCATTGGGATCAGGGTGATAAATAAACATAAATGGTTTGGAAGTGTTGTCAGTGAGATGAATAAGCACTTCAATTAGAATAATAAACATTTCATACTGTCATTTACAGCTAAGTAGAACAGATGTTGATGGGGCTGATGCTAGTTTTCAGTCAATATTATGGTTACTTAGATATACAACCTACTGGTGTAGTAGTGGTAACACATTCATAGTAAGTGGTCATTTTTCAGGATCTTCTCCTAAGCTTTTGGCTTAGAAAAACTTCCAATAACTTTAATGGCAGTGTAAAGGAAGAACTAAATAAAGAACCAAGAGATGTAAGTTTCCCTTCTCCTGCTCACTGAGAGTGTCTAAGTCTTGAGAGGAGGGATATTCAAGAAGTCCAGCATGTTCTTGCTTCTCTTGAATCTATGAAACCCCTTGTCTAAGACATCTGCCCATTTTGAAGAGGGAGGGCAAGAGCAGGAAAGAAGCGAATAGGTTTGCTATAAATCCTAGGCAGGAAAAACAATGTTAATAACATATAAAGCCTTGTTAGTTCCCCAGTGGTTTGGATCTCTGAATACAAGTTTCTCTGGAGCCTTCTTGTATGGCAGCTACCTCAAGTAACCTTAAGGTTATGGTCCCATCCACCTAGATTGCCAAGCAACTCCGGTTGGTGTGAGGAGTTGAGAAGAGGGCTTTTCTAAGTTAGTGAACTGTGAACCTTCATGTGTCCCCAGGCTTCAGCAGGCATCAAATGACAGAGAATTATGAAGGTTAGACTTTTCTCCCTTGCTTTGTTTTCTCGTCTAGAGATACAACACTTTTTTCTCTCTACATATGTAGATTATTCCCATGTAGGGGAGGTCAGAACTATTCTACATCAACTATGAGCAGAATTTTTTGTTAAAATGTAATTAAACAGAATAAAGTTTTGGAAGTGCTTATTTCAGCATAAATGTTGGATTTCCCCTCTGGTAGAATGGAGGCATTTAATACCTGTACATGCTGAGCAGGAGTCAATGTTTTATCATGTACTAAGCCAGTAAATACTGTTAAATTCCCGTACATTTACTATTTTATATACTCTTGATTGAAATGTCCCATGTTCTAAAATAGAAATCATTAGTGAACCTGTTAGTTCCTCTGACCTTAATAATGTGTAACCAGAATTAATTATCACATTGAAGCATTTGCTGTAACTTGTCATTAAGTGATTATTGCAGAGCAAGAATGCAGAATCTCAGTGAATTAATCAGTGACCTATATTTTCTGGTGCTTCTGCTTAAATTTAGCCCTGGACAGAATGATGGAAGATCTGTCCAATTGCATTCTTGTTAAATGTTCTCAACTGAATAAGTCTGGTTACTGTCATTCAGTAAATAAAGGAGTGCTTTTTTCACAATGATGTCACACATGGATTGGTATATTGATGGGAACTTTTAATTCACTCAGCTATGTCCACGCCAGAGTCCCCCCAAACCCTGTGTAGGAAGTAGAACCCTGTTGTCTCTAAAGTAATGAGAGCTTTGCCACTGAGTACGTTGGGAGCAAGTTTGAAATGTAAATTATTAATCTACTTCAGAGTGCTCAGCAATGGAAAAAATGTTTTTCTGGGACCAAATCCATTTGAATACTGTGATAGATACCAGTAATTTAGCAGTTTAGAATCAATGTGCTGCAGCAATTTACTCGTACCATAATGTATGCCCAGGAGGATGGAAAAAGTGATAACCTCATGGTAAATGACAGTTTCTGACAATAAACAAAAAGGTTATGGTTATTTTGAGAGAGAACTTTTTCCTCACCCATATTTAAATATACAACCTACCATAAAAATAAATCACATCAGAAACAACTGGAAGGCAATTTTTAAATTAAATCCACTGCACTAGTATGGTGTTAGTACTATACAGTTACATCTCCCCCCAGCAGAAAATATAAGGACCATCATCAATAATGAGGTACATTTAAAACAATGAAATATAACATTTAAGACAAAATAACCATTTATTTGGATCCAGATTGTGTGTGAAAAGACATTTGCATCCTGATGTCATTTTTTTCATGCTATTTTTTTAATAGAGCCTAGCTGCAAGAATCAAGACTAAAATAGACAGGTAGATGATTAAATGGTTGAAGATCAAGATTAGTGGTGCAAGAAAAAATATTTATCTACATCCTTTATTTATCAGCCTCGAAGCTAGAAAATACATTAGATGGGACCCGTCTGACAAAGTGGGGCAAGATAATTGTTTCCAGTAGGCTTACTAACCTCATAAGCATGGCTTTAAACTATTAATATTTTGGAGTGTGAGAGGGTGGATATCTAAGTCTGAAGAGAAATAGGGAAACAGGGGACAAGAAACAGTGACCAAGGGGACCACCCAGTGGGGAAAGCTGTCACACATTCCTTGAGAAAGACTCATGAGTGGGGATTGTTTCCAAGCCCCAGTACACACATGCCCACAGTGTGGGAAACAAACAGGAGTTAGAAGCCTGTGTGCAGCCACACAGCTCATTATTTCTGGAATCAGAGGGATACAGCACTGTAATGGAAAGACACAGGCTCTTTAGGTAGGACCTAAAGTTAGGTTAGTTTAGGATTTGGTCAGGGAACTAGTAGACAAGATCCTCAGGAAGCTACCCTGAAGGGCAAAGGGCCCAGGAGATCTGGTTGATCCTTAAGGAAGAGTGTCCTGATGGGAAGGAAGCTGAGAACAGCTGGCAGGAGAGACGAAGGAAATCCTGGCTGGGCTCCAACACAAAAGAAAGCATGTAGGGAATAAATGTAGGGACACATACCCTGGAGGAGTACAGAAACCTACCCTGGGCATGCTGGGCCAGAACCAGACATGCCAAACATCCACTGGGGAGGGACAAAATTGGTGAGGAACATAAAGGGCAGCAAGGAAGACTCTTACAGTGTGACTGGAACAAGAGGAAGGCAAAGGGAAATGAGGCTGCTATATCCTAGTGACAAAGAATACAAAAAAGGTGGAGTCGCTTGGTACGTTCTTTGTCTCAGTCTTTACTGACAAGGTTTTCTCTCAGACCTTCCAGCTCTGACTAGCTTGTGGTAGAGTCCAGAGGATGAGTTGCAACGCACAGTAAACAAAAATTGAGTTGTAGACCTCTTAAGCAAACTGAACATAACACAAGTCTACGGAACTGGATAGGACACATCCAATGAGCTGAGGGAGCTGGCTGCCATTGTCACATAGTGACTTTCTATCATCTTTGGCAGGTTGTGGCAGTCAGGAATATCCCTGGTGACTGGGTAAAGAGACATCACTCACATTCAATAAGGGCAAGAATGAGAATCCAGGAAACTACAGGTTTGCTGTCCTATTACCTGTTCATTGTTGCTGAGCAAAAAGTCAATTTAAAATTTAATCAAACTAGCTTTGCTTTATAGAAGCTAAAATGAAATCAGTGTTTTCTTTAATAGACTACAGGTAAAAAAAACCCTGTCACCAATTGAATTCTGCCTTCAAAGCCTCAGTAGAAACATTTCAATATTTTGCACATTAACACAGAATTCACAAATATCTCCTATATTCATGTGCACCAGCCAAGTATTTGTGCATCTTGCATACTGGAACACATACTAATTGCACAAAACAGAGAGTCATCCTTTGACTACAGATACTGAAAAAAACCTCATAAAATGAAACAGGGTGGAGACAGAAGAAAGAAGCTTGTCTCCTCAGAGCATACAGTTCACATAATATAGATTTTTACTTTTTTCCCAGCAAGTCTGTTTCCTATTTCACTGCATACTTATCTGCTTTGTTGAAACAGCTGGATCTTTCCAGCACAGTATGAACGAAGATCACAAATAATATTTGTACAGCAATTTTTAACTACTGTGCAAACAGAAATAATCACTCTCTTAATTGTCCTTTTCTTTCTATACGTACAGTACATTCTTTATTCTTAAAAGAGGAGATGACAATGTGAAAGCTCACCAGACTGAAAATGTACATCTATTAGTAATTATGTCATGATTTTTTCTTGCAAGAATTTGTATTGCAGTTAAAAATACAAAAACCCTTTCTTGATTTATAATAAAGAGCCTATGCCCATATTTGCAAAAATGGTGGTAGGTGCCATCTACCATGTTCTGGAGTACCTGGAACACAAGATCACTGAGATGGATTAGACCAAAGACCCACCTAACATGCAATCTTTTCTTTAATAGTGATACTTAAGAAATGGTGCAACTGTAGAGTGATGATTCTTGCGGTAACTACTCCCAACTTTCACGTATCTGTGGTTTAGAGACTTCTTGAGTTTGAGGTTGCATCACTATAACTCTGCTTAATAGCCTTTGATGGTGTCCTGGTTTCAGGTGGGAAAGAGGGTTTTTTCCTAGTGATTGCTGTGAACGGAATGTCAATAATGCATATTGTTTTGGTTGTTGCTAAGCGATGTTTATACTTTTCAAGGACTCCTTTCAGCTTCCCATAGAAGATGAGAAGGAGCATAGACATAACAATGGAATGGCCAATGGAATCTTCTGTACCATAGACATCATGCTCAGTGTATAAACACGGGTTGGCCTGAGGGGGAGAATCCACGATCTCTGCTCAGGTCAGGCTGGGCAACCGATTCACCAGGCGGTGAGAGCAACTTGTGTCTTGTATGCTCTTTTACCATTATTATTTTCCTTTTCCATAATTGTTCTAATAAACTATTTATCTCAGCCCATGAGTTTGGGGTGGTGGTGGTGGTTGCCCTTTCACCTCCTTTTCTCTTCTCCCCAACCTTCAGGGGAGAAGAGGGAGTGAGCGAGTGGTTGCAAGGTCCCAATTGGCAGCTGGGTTAAACCATGACACGTGGGCCTTTTTTCATCACTGTATTAATTTCCTTATGAGCCCATTAATACATTTGCATTTACTAAGTGGGGTGACAATGAGTTCTAAAGCTAAATTACATGTTCTGAGAAACATTCTTTCTTTTGTCTATTTTGGGTCTACTACCAGACAGCTTTATTAGGTCTTTTTGATTGTCAGGATTCGTTACTATTTCTCTTGTTATTTTTTTCTTAAGGCAGTTCTATGGACACTGCAATCTGACAACTCCTCAAAGATATCCCCCTGTGGTCAGCACTTCCTCAAGCTCCTTTTTTTCATAAGCACCAATGCAAAAAGATTAATTTAGCTTTTTTTGCTGTCATGCTTTTTTTTTGGTCTTCTTGAGATGTCTTTACATTCATTAATCCTTGCCATCCTTCTCACATCTCCAGCAGGTATGCTACCTTGTCATTCTAGTTGTCTGGTCACCATCACCTCCTGGGTCACAAAATACTGTTCCTATACTTTTTCTACATTGGAATGGAAGTTCAGTTCATGGTGATGATGCATAATTGATGCACACAGTTAAAAGCCATGACAATTTTGTTACTTCACGTAGTATGTGTATATAATTGACATTATCTGTTGCTGTTAGGGTAACACACGATCAACTTTCACTGCATAAAATATATCACACAGATGACAGAAGCCTTCTAATCAAAAAAACATATCTATTCTAAGGATGAAGCCCCAGTGTAAATCTAGTTGCACATTTCCTGTTAACATCAGTAAATTATGCATGGGAGTAATTATTTTATGGCCTTTGATAGAGAAACAGAGATAATTGCCTTCTAACAGTAATTTAAATCTTCTTTCTACTACTAAAGCAACCGAGGGTCCCACTTGGCAGAGTGGGACAGTAGCTAGCTCTTTGCAGCCTCTGATGTAGAAGGAAATATTTTATATGGGTTGAAAGCGACTGGATGAGTTAATGAAAGGGAAAACAGAAAGAAAAAAAAAAAAGCCCATTGAGGATTACTAAACAGGTAGAAACAATATCTGGTTCAGAAAGACCTTGAATTGCAAGTGGCTACAGTCTCTCAGAGGGAAGTGTCCCATATGCTTGCCCTGTCTGATGTTACTTTCTGGACATTTGCTTTCTCTAGGCAGTGTGAAACAGATACGGAACTTTGATCTGACCTAATGCAGCTGCTCTCATGTTCTTGTATTTAGTTATAACCTGAATATTAGCACAACCAGTCTCTAAAACACACACCACAAATCCTACTAGCCAGTGCAACCTAAAGCATGCTCTTGTGCAACTTTAAGTGGTAGTTATATTTGCTTCAAATTTGCAAATACCTATATGATTCACTTACATATATCTGATCATTTTTGCACCTTCCATCTCAGGCTTCATTCCACAGACTTCCATTTTCCTCTAATTTCTTCCAGGAACATCATGCTTCCACAGTTGCAAAAAAAGAATTTACTGTTGGGTTAATGCCATATGGGGCTTGGAAAGTCCCAATTCTTAAACATCTGCTCTTTTAAAGTAAAATTGGGCACGTTTTCAGCTTAATGAGCATGATACATTTGTAATATCAGCTGAAAGTGGAGAGTGTATCCTATAGACAGGTGCTGGAACCATAATCTTTTAGATTCCAAATCCTCATCAGAACAGAGGAAAAATATCTTACTAAGTTGGAAAGACACCCACAAGAGAAGATGAAGCAATTAAAATTTCTGATTTCTTTCCCAATTTATAACTAGGTGTATCAAAGAGTTACATAAATATAAATAAAATCTCACAAAACCTAATGAACATGATTATATCTGTTCTACAGATGGGTGGAAGACTTGCACTGTGAGTAGGAGGTATATTAATACTCCCAGCTGTTGCTTCTGTATTTCACATGAGACTATAAAAGCTTATGAAAAAAAGCTAAGTCTGTTTTAGCCTCAGTGTGTATGTGTATTTACTTTTCCTAACCGAAGGGTTATGTGACAGTTCAGTGCTCTTTTTGTGGAAACCTGCGGCTGTAGCAGGAGGAAGTACTAAAAAATCATTTTCACAGAGGAAAGTAACTTACTACAGTTTAATTAAGTTTGGTCTCCAGCTTATGGATAAAGAAAGGGATTGGATTCTAGAAGGGATATGCAATATCTGTTAATGGTATTTGTGATATGTCACTTGTGTACACACCTATTTACTTGTGTAAACATTCATTCATTTGATTCAGCATTCCTCGAGACAAACATATGGTTCATCATGCATACTTACAGTCCTGTGTTTGACTTAATGAATTCACACAGATTTGATTCCCTCTTTGAGCAAATAACTTGTGATGTTTCTAAGGAATGGCACATCTGCACTCGAGATTTGGAAATCACATAACAGGATGCAACTTTTCACCAGGAGTGCAGCTGAGGGACTTGGTCCAAAACCTGATAAAAGTGCTAGCCGTAGAAATATATCTTTATAAGCTTCCTTTCATCACTTTTTCCCCCCTAGGTTCAATTGATGTTTCTGTTACCTGATGGAGAAAGGTACAATCTTTCCCAAATACTTTAAGCAATCGCTGTATAAACATACTATTCTTTGTGGCTGCTTGTTAGCAGCAAACAAGTGCCAGCTACAAAATAACTTTAATTTAGCTGACAAGAATCCACACCAGAGCACTGTAACGTATTTAAACAAAGCCATTTTAAAAGACACAGGGAACAAAACGTACCTCTGTTAAGTGCCCCATACACACACTTTGAATTATTTTTTTATGTAGGAAGAGATTTCTCAGTTGCACTGGAAAAGGTTATTACAAATAAACACCAAAAAAAGGTGCTGCCCCAGAAATGCTTCACTTGGTATTTTACACATGTATAAAGAAATTCAGGAGTCCAAATCTTTTCCATGTTATGCTGTACAAAATGTTACTGTTCTGTTTGTGTTATGCTTGTGACTGACCCACGGAAGATATAACTGTCACATAATTCTTAGAGACACTAATATCCACAGGGGTCGGGGCATTAGGTGCTGCTGAACAACAGAATGTGTCTGCACCTTTAGTCTTTAAAAAATGGCATCAACTTCCTACTAAATTAATGTTACGTAATGGGTTAAAAAAAAGGAGAAAAATTTAGATTCATTGAATAAATTGTCCTTTATGGGACTCTAAAGAGTTCTATCATTTCTTATAAAATATATAATCCTGGTGACAGTTGTCCTAAAAATGTAGCAATCGAAGTGGTGCTTAAAGAAACTCCATGTGAGAAGCTGCAGTAAAAATGATTCTGAGGTGATTCACATTCTGAATTTTATTCACAATAGTCATATAAACTAAATTTTAAAATAAACATACTTTAGTGATTAGGGTACTTAACTGGAGCTATGGAGGCCATTAAATCTGGTTTAAGCAACCAAGGAGAAATTCTCCCTGAACATCTATATTACAGGCTTATTGCCCTTAATGTCCGGGAGCCAGGACATCTACTCAAGTTCAGTTTGAGGAAGTTGCTGGAAAATTTATCTTTCTTTTCTGTTGTGAAGGAAAAATAATCAAGGGCCTCTGTAGGTGTGCATAACCCGTATGATTCCAGAGTACTTTCTGCCTCTGGGTGCTGGCTTGTCTCCTGCTTTTGTGCGACGATACCCCATGGATGTGCTTTGCTCTCTGCATGCCCTGCTTTCCCTGCACGGGCCAGGAAAGGAGTTGAGATGCAGTTGCATGTCCCATACCAGACAGTCAAGACAAAGACAGCAGGACACACAGAGCACATCTGTTCTGCAGGGCAGATGCTGCTTACGGACATGATAATACACAGTTAGCCTGGCACGTTTCATAGAGTCTGGTCATTCATGGTCTGTACCCAGAGTATCGTAGAGTCATAGAAAGGTTTGAGTGGGAATGACCATTAAAGGTCACCTAGTCCAACCCCCCCTGCAATGAGCAGGGACATCTTCAAC
>JAOXNO010000002.1:23733561-23745644 GCA_028565335.1 Limnodromus scolopaceus
TTCTCTGGAGATCTTCAAGCCCCGCCTGGATGCTCCTGAGTGATGTGCTCTGGGCAACCCTGCTTTGGCAGGGGAGTGGGACTAGATGATCTCTATGGTCCCTTCCAACTCCAAAAAAACTTCAGTGAAATTCAGTAAATTCAGTGAAATAGTCTGGGTTTGAGAAGCCTGAACTTCAGTGAGAAAAACAGGAGTCCTCAACAGTCTGATCTTAATTAATCTGTCACTACAAACATGACCTAGTTACCATAGCACAAATGTCAGCTTGTAATAGCTTTTCCCTAGAGTCCTTAACTAGCATTTGCCATTTGCATTTGCGCGTTCAATCATGAAGAGTAGTTAATTAGCTCCACCTACTGCCGCATGGAGCGAATTGTACCAGCAGCGCCAGTTCTCCAGTAGCCTCTTCAGACGGCACTGGTAGAGGTGTGTTGGGCTCTCGGCTCCACCGCGCCACTGGCAGGAGCTGTTTGAGGAATCCAGGAGGTTAACATCTTTCTGTTTCTTGTCCATCATCAGCTTTACTGTTACATAGGTTTTCTTTAATCTCTAATCGTTTCCTTTTTTTAATTCTTTTTTGAATTACAGGGTGGAAATGTGGGGCGTCGTTTTTTAGTACGTTTTCCAAACCAAAAGACGTCACGTCTCTCTTTTAAAGTAATTAGCCCGAAGAACGAGGAGACACGCGAAGAAAGAAACAGAGCTACTGAGGTTACTGCTGCACTGATACTAAAGGAGGCCACTGTGCTGAAAATGATTGCTCAGATCAACAGATGGATGCCCTTCTCTTATCCTTGCCACATGTGCTGACTGGAGTATTCAGATGGGGTATTTATTTAGTTATTTCAGCTTTAAAATAAGTGTTCTGATTTCAAATGCATTCTTAGTTTATGAGAGAGCTAATGAATGCCTGTTCTAAAATGTCATCTTTCTCAGTGTTTCCCTTTTGTTTTAGGTGGAATACTTCAAACACTCTTAAAAGACCCCAACTACCACCCCCGTGAGCAGGCTGGAGGAGATACTTACGTATGACATTGCTGATTCAGAGAAACACACCAGACAATTGCCAAAGTGGAAAGGTAGCAAGGATTAATGCCTCCAAATGTCTAAAATCTCCAAAATTTTTAATTTTAATCTTTTAAGAAATAGCTCAGCAAAGGATTTTATTTTCATAATAGGTTTACTTTTCCTTTGGGAAAGAAAATAATACCAAAGAGCTTATTAAAGTCAGAGACGTTTTTCTGCATAACACTTAGGCTGCTAAACTGAAAGACCAGGCTTGCAGGTATTCCCCAGAGGAAGGAAATTTATTCCTTGGGCTGACTGCTGCCTTCAGATATGTCTGAAGTAACGCACCTCCTGCTAACAGCAAAGTGAATTCTATGAAGCTCCGTCATCAGTTCTTGCTGTTACCCCCTTTGCCGTGTCCCCAGTTGTACACCTGCCTCAAGTGGCCCCCAAATACAACGGGGCATTTCTGGATTCTTAGTCTGAGAAAGCCTCCAATCAGAAAACATTCAAATCAAAGTAAGCAAAAGAAAGACAACTGTAAACCAGAAAATGATTGGAGAAAGTCCAAGGTCCAGATATGAAAACTCAGCCATTTCCATTGCTGAGGCCGCTTTGACTCCCTCAGCCTCAACTTTGGCCCCTTCTTAGCTCTAAAAGAGATTTCTCCAGCTCTAATTTGCCTCTGAGTTTTAGCCTTCAATGCACAGTTCATGAACACCATTAGAAGAGCCTTTCCAGCTAACTCCAAGGAATCTGATAGTTTCTGGGGGCAGTTTTGTGTATTTGAATGGGATAATTTAAATGCCATTCTTCATTCTTCATCCACTGCACTGAAAATCTGTTACCCTGTACCCTGGAGGGAACATCTTTTACTTACACAAATTCACGTCAAACCAAGTTTTGTTTTCCAAACTAGTAATTAATGCAGAATTATGCAAAGCAGAATAATAAATAATCTGGCTGCGCAGTCTATTCTTTCATGAAAACATGGGGGACTTCAGCGTCAAGCTCTGCTTACAATTAGCACATCAGTGGGAAAACAGACCTTGTAATCAGTTAATGCACTGTAAATAAAGTTGCCCAGATCTTCAACAGCTTTCTCAAACAACATGTAAGGTGAATTATCTCCAAGTTAATTGGAAGCTACAAAACTCTAGATGCTTACTTCATGCTTGTAGTAAACGTAAGTCCCAAATTTAGTGTTACACAACGGGAAACTTGCAATGTGTGGATAACTATCTGAAAAGACTCAGGATTAATGTAAACTTCAAATTTAAGAAGCTAAGTACAGAGCTTTACCATATGCCTTCTGTGAATTTTATGGGAGTAAGAACTGGAAAGAAATCCCAAAGTCCAGTTCCCCACCTCATTTCTAATAAAAAAATCTAATCGAATCTCTTCCTGAATGAGGGTTTTAAGGTGAAATCTGTAACAGCAGAATGTTAAATAAAAAAAAAATATTTTTGTTTGTCTTGTCCTTTACGCAGGCAGTTTTGGTTTGATTTCTTGAATGCATTTGCTTTCATATGAATGTCAGAAGGGCCCACGAGGTACCAAAAGCCACTAGACTGTTCTTGAAGTCACGTTGCCTCAATAAAACCTTGCAAAAGGCATTAGCAGTAGAGAAAGAAGCTTTCAGTGCACAACCCGTTTAGAAAATAAAAATACTGAGGGGATTTTATTGACCTAGTACTTGTTTACCAGGGTGCAATGATTTTTATGGATTTAGTTGTGAGCGGGGGCAAATCTCCCCCACACTGGTATTTTGCACTTTCCTTCTTCCCATGGAATGGTGTCCTTGGCAGGCAGCACGCTGGTACAGGGCTGTATCAAGGAGTCCCAAAAGCAGGGGAGATTTTTGACTCACTCCTATGTGTGCAGTGTGTGGGATCATCATAAATGCCATTGTACACAGTCTATAAAAGCACATATACGCTTTTACACATATATATGCAACTCACACATGAAGGAGAGAGGTAAGGTCAGGAAAGAGGTCTAAGTGCTTCTGAGTTTCCAGAGTGCAGTATAAGAAACAGGTTGCCATATCAATAACATTTATAATATTTGTCAGTGACGTAACCACTCAGACTGTTACAGCTTTTCATCAAGTGTAACCACTCTCTCATGTGGGTCGTAGTTTTATCTGTGTAGTGTCTGTATCATAGTTTTAACTTTCCCTCTTTTCAGCAAGAGTTATTGCATACTCAGGGTTTTCTTTTCAATTCAAGAAGCAAACTTTTTCTTCTTTACATGAAATTTTTAACGGAATTTGGTCAGCTGAAAATTAAGCCTAGCAGTTTTTTCCTCTGCATAATAGTTACCCAGGCAGTTGTGACTGAGCAGAGTACAGAGTATAAATGTCAGGATAAATTGCTATATTCCATTAAGGATTGGCCAACATCTAAATATATCCTCACTTGGGAAAAACACCTCTCTGGATCTTTGTGCCTCCGGTCCATTTCTATATTCTGCCCCGCACTTGCTCAGAAAAGTACAGTGATCCCTATGGGAGTTTTATCTAAAGACTCTAAAGAGTCTCAACATATATTTGTGACCTTAGAAAGAAGAATATATTTGGTTTACATTGGTAGCCCATGCCTTCAAAGCTGTTTCTTGTTATGAAGCAAGACCACTTTGATCTGCAGTTATACATTTTCTTATATAATCTGGAAAATTTATGCATTATTGACAAAGCTAGAAGGAACTGAGTACTGAAAGCATAGCAGGAAAACAACACTTAGTTGTTTTTATTTTTAAATGTATTTAATGCAGTTTAGAAACTAGTTTAATATAACACTTCTTTTACAAAGTTGACCATTAAAATATTTTAAAAGGACTTATTGGCCTTTGATAAATAGTTTCGTACAGGACATGCATGCTAATAGGAAAGTTCAGCTTTGGATGACAGTCATTTAACAGTGAAAAAGTGAATTAACAAGAAACTTTGTAGGAATGATTGAAAAGATGGTATGTCCTTTCATATCTCGTTATTCAACTTCTTCATTATTCTACAGCTTCCCCTCCCACGTCCGCTTTCTAAACTTTAAACCAATTTCACACATTAAAACATTTAGAAATACAAATAATATACCCAATAAAATACATTGATTATGATGAATGATAATGGAAAAGAAAATCTGGCATAGTTGTCTATGTGGTAAGGATTTTTAACATGGAAGCAATCAAAGATACAGAAAAGTCTTTTCATTATTGACATTGGTGAACTACACCCACTGTATTTACTTTTCTCCTTTGTTCTGTCGATGCTAGTTTTGCTGCTCTTGTTTGAGTTGATCTCATTCACATTGTCAGGGGCACTACAGCTGTTAGCGACTGCTGCCAGGACTCCATTCCTCTCTTCTTCAGCCTCTTCATCCTCATCCTGATACAAAACAAAACCACAGGTACTTTAGTGCACTTTTAATTGCCTATTTACTTTAGAGCTGCGGCAAATAACAGGATTTTTCTTACCACTCCTGTATCTTGCTCCTTGATTTCAGGGGTGAGGACTACGTGCACAAGACAGCTCCTTTCACCTTTCAAAACTTCCATTTACAGGAAAAACACTGACTTAAACACCATCTTACTGCAAAAGCTTTCATAAGACTGTCGAGCAAAGCTGAACTTGTTCAAATATGGCCCGCTAGGTTTACTTAAGACAGCAGCAAATCCATGAAATGCACAACAATAAGTTGTCTTCTGCTCAGGAAAATCCTGGCAAAGGTTTGTGGTCCAGAAAGTGGGTAAAGCAAAGGGACAAGCCCACAAATAATTAAATACTAAATAGCTCATACTACTTTCTTTCAAGACCTGAAACCCATGCTTTAAACTCAAAGTTATTCTAAGATTAAACACATTTTTATGTGCTTCACTGCATCAAGACAGCTCTTTGGAGAATGTTGTATAAGACTTCTGGTGGGTTTTCTTTCTTTGCTTAGAATGGCTCGAAGCCATGAAGTTCATGTATGATATCTTCGCCCTTTGAAGTCAGCAGGTTTTCTGTTACTGGCTCAGAGGACACAGGATTAGACATCAGCTGCAGCTCCAGCTCTAAACACAAACCTCCTTGAACGTTCTGGGGTATTTCATTCGGTTTGGGGTATTGCAGAGACATCAGCAGACCCAAGCTACAAAGATTGGCTCCAACTTTGTATCTAAACTAAACCTAAATTAGTATAGTTGAAGGAGGGGTCATTTTAATTCAAGCAGGTGTACATATAATTTTCTCCTTATGATTTCATTACCTTCCAAATCAGTGAGTAGCACATAAGCAAGAAAAAGCTAAAAATGTATCTGTGAAATGTAGAATGCAGAGTCTCTTTCCTCTGACGCATTTGCTTTTCCCATTTGCATCATGAGGAGAAATAGATGAGACAAGGGCAAACTTTAGAAAAGTTAAGATGTACAGCACTATGGGTAGCCTCATTTAGAATTATCCCAGCTAATAAAGTCAAGGAAGGCTCATTAAGCCACCTGAGTGATCTCCATGCCAGTGCAGAATTGCTCTTCTGCCCAGGGTACTTGTGGACGGCACGCTTCTTGAGCCTTTCTTCCTCTAAAATTAGTAATGTCCTTGAAAATTAAAGTGGAGTCTGGACAATGTCCTCGGACTGCTGTGAATCAGTGAAGCAGAACAGATGGAGCTAGAAAAGGGGATTATTACCGCTTTTCATTTTCAGTTTGCCAAAAAAAAAATCCAGTATATTTTATTTGAGAGAGAGAAATGTAGCTCAACACGACGTGTCATCCTAAAAATACACTGACTACAAAACCTTGCTCATCCTCCGCCTGGCCCCCCGCGGCTACGTGAGAATTTTGAAACCCAAGGCCAGGACAAGAATCTGCCTATAAAGCACTAAGAGGATCAATCTATAAAATTCCAGCCTGAACCTTAGACAATCCCCAGGGTAGTACTGAACCTCAAACCTGGAGTGTTTCTGGGGGCACAACTCTGTTATAAATACCTTGCTCTTCTGCTTCAAAGAGTTGTGGCAGCTGGGGGGGTCGCTGGGGACGGCAGAGGAGCCTTTGCCAGCAGCGCCTGGCGCTTGAAACACGGCACCTGAGTGGCAGCTTAACGAATGCACTCCGTGCTTCGAAAGTTAATAAAATAAAGAAACCTGTCAGAAGAGCCCTGACTTTCTTACTGCTGGTCGTTTTTTAGAAAGGGAAAAAAGAGCAAAACAACACCTCTACTTCAAAACTGGCAAGATTTGGGGCATTATTCAGTGTAAGATTTGTGTAAGTGTAAAATTTGTAATTTATATAAATAAAAATTTATATAAATAATTTATATAAATAATATAATATACTATTTATATATATTTTTATATATTTATATAATATATATTTATATATATAAAATATATAAATAAATAATTTATATAAATAATTTATATAAATAAAAAAATTTGTAAGATAAGTGTAAGAGTCTATTTGTCTCTCAGGCAGGGCCAGCTAAAAGTTGTACAGAATTAGTTTCACTGCAGAGCATCAAAGGACATTGTGTACGTGCCGTTTTTCTTTTCATGCAACCGTACGTGAACAATTCGCAGGAGGCTGATGCTCTATCAGGCTGTTCTTAACTCCTTTCTGCTTCCCAGGAGGCAGGTGTTACTTCAGCAGAAAATACCGTACACGGTACATATGTACTCGGTTCTGTTTGCAGTGTTACGAGGCAGGGCTCTGGGAGCAGAAAGGAGTTTACAGAAGTGCTGTCTCACATTCCTTGGAAAGGAGAAAGCTATTCCAGAGGGGAAAAAACCTGCGAGTTCATAAAGCACTACAATCTTATAAACTGGAACTGTCAAGGGGCTTTTCCACCTCGCTACGGAGAATGGAATGTTGCGAAAGATTAAGCTGGTTTACATTATATTAAAAAAATGTGTGGCAAGTGTTCAGCTGTGGCTTTAATTTTAAATGTCACACTATGTTTTCTCTGGATTTCAGCTGTCAGTTAGAAAATGGCAGCTGGCACTACGGGCTCTGTTTGGATACAAAATCGGTAGCACCCAGGAAAGGTAATGTCACCTGGGAAGCTCTGTATATGGCACCTGCTGTTGTGGCTGCTCTTTGTGCCAACTGAAGTGTTTGCTGACCTCTAACAGCCAACCGAATTGAGAAAAGTTGTAATTTTCATCCAATAATGAAGACGTTCAAGATTAAAAATATTTCAACCTAGCGCGTTGCACACCTGGAGCTTATGCGGTGTTCAGAAAGGATGCTGCACAGAAATGCAACAGACACCGAACCCCCTTCTAACCTTACTGTCAGTTTTCAGACTTCCCTCCCTTCTGACCTAAAGGGGGTGGATTAGGTGAAAGACAGATGAAGGCCAATGAGAATTTCTGTTTCACAGACGAGCACAATTCACTCCTTTGTATAAAAGAGAAGGAACTCGGGATTTTGGCGAGGCGCGCTCTCCGTTTCGGCAGTCCGTTCTGCGGTGACACGAATGGCACCTTTTGCCTGACCCTCCTTGCGGCAGGTGGTTCCTCTGCTTTTGGCCTTCGCTTTGAAGCTGTCTCTGTGGGTCCTGATGTGAAACAAGAGTGTGGATATGGGGAGCTCTTTCACCAGTTTGTATTCTAGACTGGAGACCCCAAAGGCTTCAAAAGAACATGATACGCCAGTGACCAACCGCTTTAAAGAGCAAACCAGAAAGCAAGGCAGTACAACTAATTTCTACACAAGGCAGAAGGTTACATTTTCAATTCACCTCCTGCATTTATTTACATAATTATGAGTGCAAATTTTGTATCAGCTCTCAAATGGGAATAACAAACTGGGAAGTGAGATTTCTAATTAACCTGTGTCCACAAGAGAATATGATAATAAGGAGAACACATTTATAAGTGACGATACCCACACAGAAATTTGTTGAGTATCTGCTAGACAGTGATGTGAGGTTTTAGCTGCTACTTCTGTCCTTGTGATGTTTTGGGTTTTACAGTGAGAAATGAGAAATACAAGTCAGGTGTGCTCTCCACGGCACCCTGCTCAGTAAGTGCTGCTTGTCCTTGACTACAGTAGGAACAGGACGTGACAGGCATTTCCCTTATTCTACAGAGTCCTGAGCGGATCGAGGACCAACCAACCGCCCCTTCCCTTGAATGTTTGTGTGGGCAAGAAGTGAGCTGGACTGGCTTGCTCACTCCCGATGCACAGCAGGAACATTCCTGAAGTGACAGACCACCCCTTTAGCTGTTATGTTCATCACAAAACTGTAACTTAAGTCTTTCTTCCTTCTTCATTTTAGGGCTCTTCCTCCACTTACTCCATGTCTTTCAAGTCCTTGAGTTCTGCACTGCACGTGCCCCAGGTGAAAGGGAATCTGACACAGACAGGGAATGCAAGGGCAGTCACAAGTGCCCTTCCCAGATCCGAAGATGCTGATTCACCCAAGCACTGAAACAATTTATTTTCTTACCCAAACCTCCAATAAGCTTTTTTTTTTTTGTTTCCCTGCTCAATGAGCAAAACGACAACGACTTACTTCACAAGATGGATATGTTCAGAGGGAATTGTCACTGATGCTACCTTGCCAAGAAAAACTACTTTCAGGCTTTCCACTCAAATCCTCATTTGAAATGAGTGTTTGCCCATTTGCAGACACTCCCCCATTAGATGCTGTCTTTTAAAATCCACTGGGTAGCTCAGCTTTGTGTCCATTTTTCAGCCCTTCTTCACCCACCCAGATCTAATGACAGCTTTGAACACATTCCTGTGCACGCACAGAACCTCTCTCTCGTGCAAACAGCCAAAATCCCATATTAATCGTTGTGCTATCTGGGCATAGAAAAACACACCTTGGCTGATCTTCACTGTTTTTAAGCTTCTCCGCTTGAACTCAATATCCTGTTTCTCGACCATACCAAGGAGCTTTACTGAAGTATTTTTGATGCTCCATTCTAGTTTAGCTTAAATAGTTAATAATCCTTCTTTTTCCGGCGGTTTATCCCTACAGCACTCAAACAAACTTCTTCCTGCTTTTTTTTCTCTTACTCTCACTATTCTATTTGTACAGAAATTTCATAAGCTGCTTAAAATTTTCTTTTCTATCATGCATATTGGATTCAGTGAAAAGCTGCAAGACAATCAGCTTCCAACTTTCTTTGATTTCTTTCTCGCTGCTTATGAAAACAGCGCTAAACTCTGGAGATGGAAGATGTGACAAAACTTCTTCATGAACTATCCTGATTATTTCAGCAAGATGACAACCACCGGGCTAAAAAATGCCTATGATGAAGCGATGCCTTTTTATTTTAAGTATATTTCACAGTATTTCAGGGTTCTGAGAAGCTCATTAGAGCAGCAAAAAGTGCTGCTATAGTAATGATGCAGAACAGAAAATGAATCCCAGTCTGAGTTTCAGCTGCAGCTGTTGAAAGAGAAGGTGTAAGTGGAAGGCTATAGGGATCTGATACAGCTAATGCATGAAGCTGTCTGCGGGCAAACTGACTCAAGTACCATGCATGTGCAGAAGGTTTCAGAAAGAGGATGCGATAAAATTCTTTTTTTGGTTTTTTTTTGTGTGTGTTTTTGTTGTATTGCAATAAAATCAAGTCACCAACCTCAATCGAATTTTTGAACCACACGTAAGCGTATGCCGTTGCTGAGGAGACAAGCGCCTATGAATTTGGTGATACGTCTAGCACATTGTTTGACAAATGGCCCTAAGTCCACGCCAAAAGGGAGAATCGCTATGGAAGGGTGTTTCAGTTTGTTTGATCTCTTCCAAAAAACACCAGGGATACAAATATTTTTTTCTTTTTCTTGAGGTTATTCTGTTTTCACTGTCCTTATTCTAAAATAGAAACTCCATTAAATATATTTACCATTAATGCTAGGATAATTTATTTTCTAGCAGGTATAACTGCATTCTGTTTGTAGGACAATAATCAAAGAATTAAAATACCTTTGGAAGTTCCTTTGAACTGAGTCGATGCAGAGTGCAGAAATGAGCCACAGCATACTCTAACAGCGCTCCAAAGATGAAACTGAAGCAGATACCGAGGTACACATCAATTGCCTTTATAAAGCAATTAGCATTTGGGAGAGAAGTCCTGGCTCCCATCATCAGTGTTGTCATAGTAAGGACTGTGGTAACACCTGTGGAATGCCAAAAAATCTATGTTCTGATAAACCAGACAGCAATGAGAGCTGCTACTGCAAAGACCCTGCTAGAGGAGAGCCCTCCCCAGCCCTGTGAACTCCAAGAACACCACCGCAGTTAATGTGCCCTGTTTTGGAGAGAGCAAATGAACTTGTGATTCAGAAGTTAAATGCTTAAAAACACTCATGAAAAACATTTGTAAAGATGAGAAGACTGGGAGTTAAAATGAGATAGATTTTGGTGTCTTAGAATGTATAGTTATGATTAATACATTATTATTGCATTACCATGGAAATGCTCCCTTTAAAACATTCAGAGATCATTTTGCTCAGTTGCCGACTGGCCTCAATTGATGTGAAATCTTTCTTCCCTATACGAGTGGTTTTCCCACCCCAACTGCAGTCTGATCAGAAGAAATTTGAATTCTTTCCCTTTCAGAATATCCTTTATTTGAAATTAATTACACTTAATCTCTTGTAAGTCCCTTATTATTCACATGTTAATTAGTATGTACCATTAGACCTCACAAAAGCCTCACAATTCTGTCTGTGCATGCCACGTGTTTGAATATGTTGAAATTATTTCCAAAATGACTGAGTCTTTTCCTTTGCTTTCAGCAGCCTCCCCTGCCTCCAGGTCTCCTGTAGCTCCCAAAGACACTTTCTTAGGTAAGGAATAGCCAGGCTTTACAGGGAATCTGCACAATGTACTGCACATGGCAAACCAGAAAAGTAATTCCATAGAACTCAGAAGTGTCTGTAACTTTTGGAAATGGATGCCATGTACGTGCCATAAAGAAAGCACCTTATTGATCCACCCAATTTGTTTTATTCTGTTTCATGGGCTTCTTACCTATGCAGATTCTGGCTGGAACTGACGACTGGCTTATCCAAAACGATACCCAGGAGAGCACAACCAGTAGGATTGATGGCACATACGTCTCCAGTATGAAATACAAGATGTTTCTCTTGAGTTCAAAGTGAAACACTAATTTTGGATAATGTCCTGTGGAAAGAGCAGGAAAAAAGATATTGTGAACGTGCAGTTCATAAAAAGTTCTTTAAATTATCACCTGTATTTCTTTTGTGCATTACAATGCAGCAAAAGCTTAATAAAAAAGCTTGAGAAAAATTAAACACTGCATTGAAAAAAATCTATCATGAAGACTCCAAATTGAACTGAAGGAAAAAAATCAAAATATGTAACACCCAGTCACCATGTCCAGAGTTTCATTAAAGATGACTTGAATTGAAAATTCACTAAGGATTAGTGAAGGAAAAAAATAAATCCATGAATGTGTGAAAAGGATGTTTCATTATATAACACCGTGCAAGGAAATTTCAAGTCATATATGTATTTAGCTGTGGCTATTCATAAGAATTACCACAATTAATATAAATTAGCATAATAAGTTGCAATTTTATGAAGTTAGCATAGGTCCTTATCTTAAACTGCCTCAGATACCTAGTTTATTTTGCTTTTTTTTTCATTTACTGTTGCTCAAGATGTGGATCAAAGGTACCTTCTCTGAAACCACTGACCTACCTCTTATGTTGCACTTAAAAACATGCAGTGTCTTTGCCTCTTCACTATCTGTTCTTTCGTTACGTTAGTGTACTAAAGCGTTTGCGCTGCCAGGAGCAGTGTCACTGCTGTGGCACAAATGGCTGCTTCTAAATGAGTGACTTCCAGGATATGAAAGTTTGGGCCCACAGTCAAAGACAGATTTGAGTTTCACTGGGGAACAGCACACTGGTAGGTAGAGCCTGAATTGGATACCCAGCTCACTAACGGAACAAAATTTGGCGATGTTTGGGCAACAGAAGTGCAGGACCTGATATTGTTACCAGTCCAATGGATCAAAGTAAGGCAAAATAATGATAGAATCATAGAATCATTCAGGTTGGAAAAGACCCTTGGGATCATCGAGTCCAACCATCAACCCCACTCTACAAAG
>JAOXNO010000002.1:23785148-23799455 GCA_028565335.1 Limnodromus scolopaceus
TCTGCCCTCTGCGCATCCCAGTTCTGCCCTCTGTGCATCCCAGTTCTGCTCTCTGTGCATCCCAGTTCTGCCCTCTGCGCATCCCAGTTCTGCTCTCTGTGCATCCCAGTTCTGCCCTCTGTGCATCCCAGTTCTGCCCTCTGCACATCCCAGTTTTGTCCTCTGCACATCCCAGTTCCGCTCTCTGTGCATCCCAGTTCCGCTCTCTGTGCATCCCAGTTCTGCTCTCTGCGCATCCCAGTTCTGCTCTCTACGCATCCCCGTTCTGTTCTCTGCACATCCCAGTTCTGCTCTCTGTGCATCCCAGTTCTGCCCTCTGCGCATCCCAGTTCTGCCCTCTGTGCATCCCAGTTCTGCCCTCTGCGCATCCCAGTTCTGCTCTCTGCGCATCCCAGTTCTGCTCTCTGCACATCCCAGTTCTGCCCTCTGTGCAGCTGGATCTCTACATACATCTGCAAATGTTTAAGGGTCCTCTTGTATCAAACCACAGATCTTTCAATTTGGAGACCTTTAGTGACTTTTTAAGGTGTGTGTCAGCACTGCGAGGTGCTCCCACAGACAGTCAGGGGCCACCTTCTGCCACAACAGCCGGCGTTTGAGAGTCACAAGTCACAGCCCACCCATGTCCCTACACCGCAGCAAGGAGCAGAGGGGCTCAGTTTTCGTGCAGTTTAAGTGTGTTTGAGTCAGCGCTGGTCAGGCCACACCTGGAATACTGTGTTCAGTTTTGGTCCCCGCTATACAAAAAAGATGTGGACAAGCTGGAGAGGGTCCAGAGAAGGGCTACAAAGAGGACCAAAGGACTGGGAAACCTGCCACAGGAGGAAAGGCTGAGAGAACTGGGTTTGATGGGTCTTGAGAAAAGAAGGCTCAGGGGACCCCTGATCACCGTGTTCCAGTATTTAAAGGATGGCTACAAAAAAAGATGGAAACTCCCTTTTTACAAGGAGTCACATGGAAAAGATGAGGGGTAATGGGTACAAGTTACTCCAGGGGAGATTGGACACAAGGGGAAAATTTTGCACACTGAGAAGAATCAGCCACAGGAATAATCTCCCCATGGAAGTGGTGGATTCCTCATCATTGAACACTTATGGTTCAGCTGCTCAGGGTGCTGGGCCAGCTCGTCTAGACCATGCTTTTGCCAAGAAAGGTTGGACCGGATGGTCCTTGAGGTCCCTTCCAACCTGACATGCTGTGATTCGTCAAGTCAAAGAGGCAGGCATCCTTCAGAGGCTGCAAATGATGCATGAAACCTCAAAGACACCCCAAACGTTTTGACTTTGCAGGAAGGTGCAGCCAGCTTCCCCATGGCTAGGACTGGCTTGGGTGGTCTCCCATCTCCCACCTGAGAGCTGCCTGGGGGAGCCCTTTGGGTCACCAGGTTTCCAAAGGGCACTCACAAGTATGGGCTGGAAGCAGAGACAGTGCTACCGCAGCACCGACACCGCACTTCACGGTCACACAGACCAGGAAAACTTGTTTCTACAGCCTGTACCAAAATGGAGCCACGGTTTTGTTTGGGTGCTATCAATATAGTTATGATTAATATAAATAGTTGAAAATCCAGAAAGTTGGACAGAATATGCCAGTTCAGATTAAAAGAGCGTGAACTTGATTTGAAAAGACAAGTGAAGCCATGTCTTTCTGATGCCATCTTAAATTACTGTTCCTTACAAAAGTTAAGAGCTGGAGTCTTCAAGCATTCTCGTGTTGTAGAAACTATCCAGGACCCAACTAACCTGCCCCTGGCTTCCCTCCGTGCAGCCTCCGGCACGGGAGAATGAGGGACATCTCGCTTGATGTCACTGAACACATGCTGTGAGGGAAAAAATAATAGCCCTGCGGTAGCAGATTAGGCTTAATCACATCCATCTTCTCTCCTTGTGGAATATTTTGCAACGTGCCTCTGAGATTCACAACAGAGAGTCAGCCCCCTGGTTTGCAATTAATTCTGGGCGCAGTTGCAGAGGCTTGTGTGTCGGGGGGGGGGTGGAGGAAGGGCACACAGCCCCGAGCTGCCTTGTTCCCTGCAAATTATGAGTCTGAACCATAGATTTTTCCCATTTACGGGCATGCACAAGAATGGTCAAACCCTCCAGAAAAAGTACCATTTTTCTTGGGACACTTCAGTCACCAAATGACGACTCATCAGGTTGAGTCTGAGATCTGTAATTCCTTGCTGAACCAGTGAGGGTCCTGCAACCAGGAGATGGACAGACTCACCGTTCCGAGCAGCGCAACAGGATGAAAAACTATCAAGGAGAAAATCAGGTTTTTTAAAGCAGCTTCTTTTTTTCACCGTCTGGGAAGCTCTCCCATTTGAAACGACCTGGCACAAATTAACTCCATTAAAATGACTCAGTAGAAACACATACATTTGCAGGAAGAATTGTGTTTCATTGTACAGCCACACAAAAACGTGAACCTTCCTAAAGAAGTTCAGTGCCCTGGCCTCGGCTTCACAGGTCTGTACCTGCCCGGGCTGAAGTCGGAGGAGTTCCTCTGGCAGAGAGACGGAACTGAGCTCAAAGGCAGCACTAATTCAGCCCAATAGGAAACCACAGGAGGGGCTTTGAAAGGATGTGGCATTTTTCAATAAAACTTGTATTTCAGATTTTTTCCATCAATACAACTAATCTTCCCATGTGGATAAGTGTGTGACTGTCTCAGGATCTTCCTTTTCTTTAAATACTCACTCACTCCAGCTTTATTCTATAACACAGAATGACTCATCTAGCCATTAGAATCACCTGGAGTTGTGGCGTGATGACGAGCAACCTTTAAGAACTCTATTTATAAAATTTGAATAGACATTTAAGTTATGTATATCGGCAGGGGATTTTTAAAATATCATTAGAAAAAAGCCTGATACAGAAATTAAATGCTTTCCTTCAATTCAAATATTTCCTTTCGTCATGACTTAATGCTCAATAACAGGTTTAATCAACACGATCCACTTTCATTCAAATATTGTACACCTTTTTAAGTGCTGGCACATCGTTGACCTCCGTATTCATTTGGGGCGAGATGTGCAGATTTGGGGGGGTGGCGGGGGAAAGAAAGGGAAATGGAAGCTTAAATGATCTTTCTGGAAGAAGTTTCTCCATATACCACCCACTGGTTTTAAAAGCAAGGTGTTGTAGGCTTTTTTTGTGGCTGGAACTCACTTCTCAGACTTGACTTAATTAATGTGAGTTCTTCTGTGCTATTTTAATCCAGCGAAACGCATCTTAATAACACCTCAGAGACAAAACTAACATATTATTTTTTTTCTTTTCTCCCTGAGAACCTGCTGAGCAGCGGGGGAGGAAGGAAGGGAAGGCGAGGGGGGCGCGGGGAGGGACGCGCTGCCGGCGGGAGGGGCCCGGCGCTCCTTACCTGCGTCCGCCGGCCCTGCGCGGCGGAGGAGGGAGCGCGGCAGCCGCCGCCCAGCAGCCCCGCAGCCGGCCCGGCACCGCCCGGGAGCCGCGGGTTCGAGCCCGCCCGCCGCTGGTGGGCAGCAGCGGGAGTGAGAACTGCCCCCTGCTACTGCTGGCTTCTCCACCTCGTTAGTGCTGGCCTCAGCCCCCGGAGGTGCGTGTAAGCAGGGGTTGGGTTGTTCCTTCCCCGCCACTCCTGCTTTGCTCAGTCTCACGAACCGTCTGCGGTTCCTAGTGGGTTTGAGGGAAATGATGCTGGAGAGGGAAGTGCCAGACAAAACTCACTCGCAGCACTTCCTACTGTTTTTTCTTCCCTCCCCCCCCCACCCTCATCCCACCCCCCGCCGTGTCCCTCTAACAAAGCTTGCATTGCCTTGTTTTCCTTCGTGCAGTTGCCACATCCCCGGTATCCTGGGTAGAAATGCCCCCCCATGTTCTCTATTTGATGGGGAAACAATCTGGGAATCTTCAGTTAACACCATCTGAGTCTTTCTAGGAATGACTGGCAGAAAAACATCAGTTTTGCTGCTGTTACTTTCCTGTCTGACCTTTCACTCCAGGAGCTGTCTGGAGCTTGCAGAGAGAGCAGGGTACCACTTTCTGTGGGGAAACACCATTCCACACAACACAAGATGAAGGAAACCACTTAAGGAATGGGATTCTCAATCCAGGCTGTGTTAGGGGAAGCAAATTCTGGCAGAGTTTAGGATCTGCTCTCAGAAATCATTGCTTGTAGCTAGAATAGGAAAAAAAAGGAAAAAGAAAAATAATCCCTCCTGACAGGGTCACTATCACCAGTACTAAAATGCAGTATTGCTGGTCCAAGCTGTGGAGGAGGAGAAAGAGGATGATTTTGATTACTTCAGTTTCAACTATTACTGCTGCTTTTTAGGATTAAAGAGTTAACAAACGTTGAGGAAGTCAAAGGCTGAGGTCCCAATCCTCCATCTTCTAGCAGTAAGGACCCTTGGATTTTTCTTCCTAGCACATTAGTTTCAGTTTGTGTCAGAAGTAAGTATGTGCTGTTTGCTTTTTCATGGAATCAGAGCATTGTTCTGGTTGTAAGGAACCTTTAAAGATCATCTAATCCACGCCCCCCCAGTGAGCTGGGACATCTTCAACTAAATCAGGCTGCTCAAAGCCCTGTCCAACTTGACCTTGAATGTTTCCAGGGATGGGGCATCTACCACCTCTCTGGGCAACCTGTGCCAGTGTCTCACCACCCTCACTGTAAAAAATGGCTTCCTTATATCTGGTCTAAACCTACCCTCTTTTAGTTTAAAACCGTTACTTCTTGTCCTTTTTCTTAACATTATCTTTAAATTAGTTCCTGACATGTTGTCAAAAGAGGCTGTTTTGATACCACGCACCTGCTGTGCCTGCACTGGAAGCTCCCTCCACGCTACAGAACATGGGAAGGTTCTAGCCCAAAATAGGAGAGGAAAAACACATCTCTCCATGACAAAAGATGGAGCATGTCTCCTTACTGTCACGTGCCCTTCTGCTACTGCTGGTGCCTAAAGCTCTTATTTGTTACTGCGTCTGTGGGCAGGAGAAATTAGAGAAATGTAAAATCCCATATTCCCTGCAAATGCCGAATGGTGATCCAATTATAAGTCAAGAATACACGCAGAGTGTGCCTGCTCCGGGGTACCTCCCCGCCACCTCTCGTTTGAACAGTCTGACTGTGTAACATGGGGAGTGCTTATCTTTCATTCATCAGTCAAGCAGAAAAAAGCTTGAAACCCAGTGGAAAAAAAAAAATAATCCCTGATTGTTTGCATGGCAGAACAGCTGCAAGTGGGAGAATCGGCAAGTTTGGTCTCATGGCATTTCAGAGCATTAGAACGGAGAAAACAGCTATAAAGACAGTTCTATTATTAACTGGCACAGAAACAATGCCGATGTTTATTTATTGTTTGCAGTAGTGCTCCAAGCACAGGTTATACCTAATGGACAGTATCAGAAACCTTCACACTTCTGGGGAACTCTTTCCACGTACTTCTTAAAACCTATTTCAAGTTCCCCCTAATTGCAAGTCATAATTAAAATAGAAAGAAAATATTGTGTGTGAAAACTCAAAGCACCAATGTCCTGTTGCCTGTTTCGGTTCACAGTGCTAGAATGGAGAGCTCTGAAAAATAATATCTTAAGAAAATGGGAATTCAGCACCTGTCTGAATTGCAAGTCTTTAAGACAGTTGAGATGCATTTGAAAATCCTGGGCAGTCCCCATCCTTCCCTCCCTACAAGAGCCCAAAGCAGTGGCAGTTACTGGGACTCAGTGACACCTGAAGCAGCACCTGGGCCATGGGCAGTGTCTGTCGGAGACAGGCAAGTAAATGACAGGGCTAAAAATGAATTACCATGGCCTGAAATATTAAGGCTGCCAGTAAAATCTGTTAATATATAAATAGAGTTTATGGTGGTCCTTAGAGTGCCTGTCGTTCTCGTTTTATTTATTTTCTGTTGGGGCATCTGGGGCTAAACTTCTATACCCTCAGGAAGTGTTGTAGGAGTTTATCAGCAGCTGGTGGCTGTGAGTCTGTCCGTGCACAGGAGCAGACCCGTCTGCTCCAGAGCTACCTCCTGCCAAGCCCGTGACCCCTTTGCTCTCCCTGCAGCAGTGGGACCTCTGAGGCACCAAACCCATCACCTGCCCTTGGGCTGGTCCCAGAAGGGGACGGCTCAAATATTAACCCACAGCTTAAATCTTTGAATAGAGCCATTCATTGACTGGGAAAATCAGCTGACTCCGTCCTCAGGCTGGTAACGAGTAATGAAATTGTTTCAGAGAGCAACTTCCAGAAAAGATTCCCAGAACACACAAAATTTGGATACTCCCAGTAAGAAATCCTTTAACTCCTGCGCATTTAGCCTTTGGCATGTGTACTGGAGCCCGTTGGGTAAGTTGGAGTTGGGTTTTTTTTGTAGATTTTTCTTACTGTTCGTAAAATTAAAGGGTTGTTGTAACATCCACAGCACTGGTTAAACAGCGTTGTAATCTGTAATGACTTTCAGTAGCTGTAATGCCAAGAAGAATAGAAAACATAGTGAACTTCTGGTATCCCGGGGAATTCCTGGAGAAGTGTTAAATGCTGATCAGCAGGCTGGCTGTGAGATTTTAGGGGCTTGAACTGCTTGTCCAATAACACTTAATAAGCCAATATTAGCATTATCACTTAAGTATCATATTGATACATAAAATACTTGGCAACGTGGTGTGTCATAAATGAAAATGTCCCCAGTTTTAATTTGATTACATTGACATTTAATGAACATTATTTTGGATGTATTAATGTAAGTATCAATGCTTGGAATACTGACCAAACAAGTTCTGAATAAATTCAGTCTTGAGTGAGGACCTGAAAATGAGACCAAATAATACAATTTTGTATGTAAGCTAAATGCAAAATAAAAAGTGGGCAAATACCTACTGATCTATAGATTTTATTTAAATCTTCCCATTTTAATGAAGCAACAGGTAATGGCAATGTTGAAGACTTTCAAAATCTGCTAATTGGAGAGTATCAATTTGAAATCACCATAAACAATTCTATTTTATTGAGTGTCCTAGTGAATGTAATGGAAAGGAGGAAAATAACACTATAAAATGTGCTCCATCTTTAGAATTATTTAGAGAAAAACAGTTTTCACAAATATAAAATGGCTCAAATTTGAGAGTTCATATCATGTCTTTTTGTGTCTTGTTGCCCAGTAACACAATGAATTCTTTGAACATGGAGAATAAGTCTGATGAGGAGAGGCTGAGGGAGCTGGGGGTGTTCAGCCTGGAGAAAAGGAGCCTGAGGGGAGACCTTCTCACTCTCTTCAACTCCCTGAAAGGAGGGGGGAGCCAGGGGGGTCGGTCTCTTCTCCCAAGTCACAGGCCATGGGACAAGAGGAAACGGCCTCAAGTTGCACCAGGGGAGGTTCAGATTGGAGATTGGGAAAAGTTTTTTCACAGAAAGGGTTCTTAAGCCTTGGAGTGGGCTGCCCAGGGAAGGGGTTGAGGCCCCATCCCTGGAGGGATTGAAAAGCCGAGTTGACATAGTGCTTAGAGACATGGGTTAGTGATGGATTTTATCAGTTAGGTTGATGGTTGGACTAGATGATCTCATCAAAGGTCCCATCCAACCCAGACAATTCCATGATTCTGTAGCGAGAGTCACACTTACATAAAACACAATCATTTTTTATTAAGTAATGGATGCCTTCATTTTGTTTTAGACCCATCTTGGGTTGAAATTTTTCTCCTCTTGATAAACCTTTACTTGTCAAGTGAACTTCTTAATGCTCTACTTGATGGTTTTTACACTGAAGTCACTGAGGCTTAATGGGTTATTTTAATGTTCATCTGACCTCTTGTAGGATTACTCATACGCTGATATCAAAGTATGTTTGACTGAAACTGGGGCTTCCTACCCCATCTCTCAGTCTGGAGCACTACGGCTCTGTTACCTTGGGAGATGCTGCTATAGGCAGCCAGGATGCATCTTGCACCTGGACATTTTCAGCTCAGATCACAGCTTTCAGGCACTACGCTAACCTTTCATCTTCCCATGTAGTGACAAAGCACTCCAGGGTGAAACCATCACAGGAGCAAGGCACCTTCATCTGAAACCACTGTTTCTTTAAAGGTTGTTTTGAGAAGCACATATTTTTGGCTGTATCACTTGTCAGTTGATTCACAACAGCAAGGCTGCATTTGTCATAGCTTTGTTAGCTCTTGCTACATTATTGGATATGTCCAGATGCTGGCTTTAATGAAGTACTTATGTTTCCATTGTGCCCAGAATAATGTCAATACTCAAGAATTAAATTAAATGAATGAGAAAGCTGAGATGAAGACAGTGGGTTTGATTATCTCAGGTAATTGATTTCCGTTGTATGATGCTGTCAATGCCTGAAAGGCCAGGTGGATTAACTGGTTCGAGTCAGAACAGGCAGGCCTGTGCTAGTCTTGCATCATATACAATTTTCCAGTGTATTATCAGGAGGCCAGTGGAAATGTATAAGCCTCTGGCTGGGATGTCTCCTGCTGTTTTGAAAGACTTAGTTTGATAGGGGTTTTTTTCCTGGCCTGAAATGCTCGCTTTTCATCATGAGCAGAATGTACCCGTTCAGCTATCAACAACAAAAAGCCTTCAACAAGTGTGCTGCTGAGACATCAAGAAGCAGTTTTGACATTACCTCAGGCAGCTGTACAGACGTTAGTAATGTGCATCATGCGCTCCCTGGCCTGGCTATTCCATAGGATAAGATAAATACACTGGAGTATCGTTAGCAAGCCCTGGCTGTAGGCAGGATCAGGGAGGGCTGTGAGGTACCAGGCTCACGCTAACTGCCCAGCCAGGCAGATTTGCTGAGTTGCTATTGTGTAGTGGTAAAGTTGAATTGCTGGGAGAAGGTTGACTTGTCTTCCCCAAAGTGAAGCTGGAGTGGTTACTGGACTGTTCCTACGCTTCCTCATGAAAGAAATAGTTGTTAGAAAAGTGCCGCTTTCCCCTGTCCATGCCCAGTCTAGCTAAAGATGCCACCAAAGTCCATGAATGAAATTATCATCTTTTCATCATCAACTCTGCATGAGATATACTAAAAACTGTAAGAATTAATGCATCAGTTTCACTTCTTAAGCGTGACCTTTTACTTGATCTAAAAGAGTTTATGACATAACGCTGAAATTCTACATTCACAGAAGGGAGTTTTTCCAGCCCAAATTGAATTGCCCTGTTCTGTGAACATGTACCACAGGGCTCAATCTGTTTATGTTTTAGTTTATTCCACTATACTCTGTATCGATGACATTAGAGAGCCAAAGTCTAGGGAGACCTTGGGAAAAAAAAAAAAATTCTTGTAGAAAGAAATAACTTATTTTGCTCCTTCCTTTATTTTCAGCACTGTGTATTTTACACAAGAGTTTCTGGTATTAATGTACTCTTAACAGTTTTAAAAGCATACTGAAACTATTGAGACAATTTTTGGTTCTATAGTTGGCTGTGCACTCGCCCATAATCTAGCACTTGTGTTGTTAAATGTAGACTTCAATATGCTATTTATTAAGGCTTGGTAGCTACGTATCAACACAAAAAGAATTCACCAGTATCTCTTTTTAAAATTAGTTATGAATATGGAGACAGTAATTCTAACAAGCACTTGTCAGGCTTTCACTTACTGTAAAATTATGCAAAGACAGTAATAGTAAGGCATAGTAGCATTTTAAATGTCACCTGAATCATGATCTCTTAAATTTATCAAATTAAAATGTCATGTTCATTTCTGCCTGCTTTATGAATATCCTGTGTATAAACCCCCTTATGTATTACCCCATAAGGAGTATTTCGACCAATAGCTGGTGAAGTTCAACTTTCTACAAGCTTATTTTAAGTAGGTGATCACAACATTATTTTTTTGGTTGGGAAAACCTCTTTGTAAGGCTGCCAGATTTAGAGCAAAATTTCCAGGGGAAAAAAAAAATTACTTAGTATATTTTGAGTGCATAGATACTCAATCTGGCTCTTTCTTGGAGTTTTGCTAGGGGAAAGTTGGAAGTATCCAGGCAAAGGCACTGACAGGTATTTTTCACCAGCCACCTCAGTCGTCCTTCGGAGGACACGAGCAACCCACTTGGCGTTAACTGGCTGCTGCAGTCTGCAGTAAGCAGGGTGATGAATTCCAGACAGGGTTAGAGGAGCACAATGGTGGAGGAGACCTCTCTTCATAAGATAAACATCATATGGCTTTTTTTCTTCTTTACCGCTGGTACATGTATAAATACCTGCATTCCTGGAGCTATACAGTTTGATAGCTTCAGACCCGTATAAAGAAATGGGTAGCCTGATGTTCTGGCTTTCCTCAGATTGACTCACTTGTGTAAAGGGTGGAGATCATGTGCTTCAATGCTTGAAACTGCAGTTACAGGGCTAGTTGGCAAGAGAATGGAATACAATCAGAATCATAGAATTGTTTAGGTTGGAAAAGACCTTTAAGATTATCAAGTCCAACTGTTAACCTAGCATTCCCAAGTCTACCACTTAACCATGTCCCTAAGTGCCAAATCTACACATCTTTTAAATACCTTCAGGGATGGTGACTTGACCACTTGCCTGGGCAGCCTGTTCCAGTGCTTGACAGCCCTTTTGGTGAATAAATGTTTCTTAATACCCAGTTTAAACCTCCCCTGGGTTAACCTGAGGCTGCTTCTCTTTGTCCTATTGCTTGTTACTTGGGAGAAGAGACCGACCCCCCCGGCTACCCCCTCCTTTCAGGGAGTTGGAGAGAGCGAGAAGGTCTCCCCTCAGCCTCCTTTTCTCCAGGCTGAACACCCCCAGCTCCCTCAGCCTCTCCTCATCAGACTTCTTCTCCAGACCTCTCACCAGCTCCGTTGCCCTTCTCTGGACATGTCTGTCTTGTATATCAGACTAGATTTCCTAAACTTAATATCCATGTTCTAAAACCTTCACGGGAGGGTGGCAGATCGCTATCATACCTCAACATATCTGAACTTCAGGTTCCTCATGTTTCCATTTAAGTCAGGAGTAAAACTTTAATCCTGGTAACAACAGACCTTGTTTCACAGAAGAACTGTTATCTACACTATTCTTGGGGCTAAAGAGTTTTAAATTGCAAAAAGACCGTGTGAAAAGCGTGCAATTATACTCAAATAATTTTTCATTTTCCTGAGGAGTGCATGGGGAGTTGCTTTAATTCACGAATGATAATATCTGTCTGATCTATTAAACTAGAAGAAAAAATTATTCCAGGAGCAGAAAATGCTGAAGGCAGTTTAAAGAGATATACATGACATAGAAAAGTGAAAGTTAATGTGAGTCAACATCTACAGTGGCCTTAAATGCCACATTGATTCAAAAGCACACAGTAATTGATGGAATGGGCATCAATTCTCTTCAATGTCTCTTTTAATGAACTCAGCAAAGAATTCAGTTCAAGTCCATAAAGGAACAGTCCTTGGGATGTGAAGTGCAGATGCTCAAAGCCTCAAAATAGCACTGTTTTTTGAAAGTTTGTGTGGCAAACACTAATTTTTTTTTTAGCCTGGTTTTTATTATTCTGTTTTTTGTTATTCTATAGTAGTTTTTCTGTCCGGCATTTTCCTTCTCTGCTGCTCTATAAATGTATTATATTGAAGGCTTGGAATTTAGATTAGAAACTATCCCTTAATAATTCAAATTGTGCAATTATTATATTACTCAATGATAAAGCACAGTTGTGTACAGTTAATTTTACAGGTTCCCAGGCCATAGAAATATTATGGCTCTGCATTGAAGAGGAAGTCTGAAAAAACAATATATTTGGGCCAGACGTTCTATCCTTGGGCCTGGGCTGACAACAAACAGGAAAACAGACGTTGTCTATAATGTGTAACATATGAGGAGCAAGATTATGAAAACCCAGCTCTTGTATTGGGCCCATGGCTGTAATCTCTGGTGTCTTAAAAGGTTCCTGTGGTGATGCTTTTTCCTGTGACTGAGGTATCATCATCTCCCTCCTGGAGCTTGGGCTCTTGAAGGGCCAGGTGAGTTTAATCAATTAGTTAATCAGTTCTGCACTAGATGGTCTTCCATAGTTTAGTTTTAATCATACCGAAATATATAACAACTAAAAATATTTTGGGTAGCTACAAACCTAAAATTTGAAATTTTGTCTTCCTCCTGGAGGTGAAATAGAATATTCAATAATGTCTGCCTTCTGTGTATGTATTTCTGTATGTTTATACAAGGGAAAAAGAAGAATCAGTCAATTCTGACTCGTTTTCAATCTCTGTGTGTCTATGAAAAAGATATATCATGTATGGGTGATGCTGTGCTGTTCCTGCTGAGGGTGGCAGTATGGTACCATCCTCGAACCCGGGGAAAGCCTCTACAGGAGCAGAATGAGCCTTTCTCATTCTACAGGGAAAAGGGGCACTGGTCCTGCAGCCTCCCAGCCGGGGGCACGGGCACACACTGGTTACAGACCAATGCACCAAGGACTGATTCGGGTGAGGTGCACACAGCAGTATCAGTAAATAACAATTAAATTCAATTATTCATGACAAAGGTAGAACAGGTAAATTGTGTGAGGATTATTATTACTAGGGATGGTAATTCCAACTCCAGGAAATGATCAATTGTTTTTGGTTCTAAGGAAAAGGCCTTTTCTGAGGAGCTGGTGGATCCCAGAGTTTTACTGACTTGGTAGCGGTGAGGAGGTGCACGTTGGCACCCATGTCCAGCTCATGTAATGTATATGGCTTGTATAAACCACTGCTACACATCTGTTTAATATGGTTGATATGCCTGCAGGAGCAGGACGGGGAAGAGTTACTGACACAAAATTGTTTAATAACTACAGACAGGTGATAAAAATAAGTGGCGTAATATAAAATTTGAATCTTTCTCTACAGTAAGGATTGCTGATGAGTTCAGTTTATAGCCAATGTTACAGCTACAATGGCTTTTTTCAGTCAGGAGCTTTGTATGACTCTAAGTATTTCCTTGTAGCTGTGTTTATATATCCCTTATCTAATAAGCTCCATGCATGATGTAATTCTGCCTGTTTGAATGTTGACGGGTGTTCAGGTAGTTCAGAGTGGGATTTCTGTCTTTATAAACACCATAGAAAACTCTGGCTTAGTTTTGCAGCACAAGCAGTTAATAAGTTGTTAAAACTTTCTTTAAGTCTAGAATGAAAGAGCTGAAATTAACCTTTCTGCTTGTATTGCTGGAAAGACTGCTTAAGCTATGGGGAAAGCTAATCCCATCATCTAGATTTTAGTGGATATCACTTGAAATGAAACTGCTAATTTCAGACACCCACCATAAAACTCATTTTATTACAGTAATTTCTTTCCATGATAACATCTCTATGATATATAAAAAAGGCTTGTTTTCTAATATATTCTTGTGAGAGTTCACATTGAATGAAATGGTGCATTTGCAGTTGTTTATTTGGAAGGGAACTTGAGACACTGATTAATATTAGAAATGGGGAAATTAGTGTAATAAACTTGAGTAGGCAGAATATGATATGCTGAGTATTCAGGGCCTTGCATAGGCCATTTTCTTTAGCAATTTAATGTAAATGAAAATTCAAAGTAACAAAACTGCAGCCTGGAAATATAGCAAGAAATTTAAACCCTGCAAGGAAGCCCAGTAATGAAACTCAGAGGAGCTATTTGTTTTCTTAAATACTGCCAGTCAAACATTAATTAAAATTTAAACAACTACTGTTAAACCTTAAATAGCTATTTGCTTCAGGTTACAGATACTTTTTTAAAATACATTTATCAAGCTAAAATCTAAACAAATCTAAAGATTTGATACTGTGACAAAGATTTTTCTAACTATGAATTGAATTCAAACCCAAAAGCGGTACATCAGTACTGTGCGTGCAGGTTGACACAACATATTGGCATAAAAACCCCTGGAAACTGTATAGGAAAAATGTTCACAGGCTGAAGAGAAAAGATTAAGAATAATGTTAAGATTTTAAAAAAAAAAGTACTTGCATGTAAATTGTATTTGTTTGTATCGTTAGCTTTAAACCAGGTCTTTAGCAATATTTCTACACTACCAAAGCAAAGTGTTGCAAGTGCTAATGCTGTTTATGCTGGCCAAGTTGTGTTTAAGCAGTGGAATTTTTAATATACCACATGCAGTTAATAGACTGAAGATCTCAAAGCCTTCCCATTATGGTACTGGCAAAGTTGTGCCTGGTGCCATTATCCTAGGAGAGCCCTCCACTGGAGGTTGGAGGCTTGCTAGCACACCAGGGACAAAATTTAAAAATTAGAATCATAGAATCATGGAATCATAGAATTGTCTAGGTTGGAAGGGACCTTTCAGATCATCTAGTCCAACCATCAACCTAACTCTGATAAAAAC
>JAOXNO010000002.1:23831781-23843198 GCA_028565335.1 Limnodromus scolopaceus
GACCCCACCTGGAGCACTGTGTCCAGCTCTGGAGTCCTCAGCACAGGAAGGACATGGACCTGTTGGAACGGGTCCAGCGGAGGGCCACGAAAATGATCAAAGGGCTGGAGCCCCTCTGCTGTGAAGACAGGCTGAGAGAGTTGAGGCTGTTCAGCCTGGAGAAGAGAAGGCTCCAGATAGACCTTATTGTGGCCTTCCAGTACTTAAAGGGGGCTTATAAGAAAGATGGGGCCAAACGCAAAAGAGGGGTGTAGATGTGGCACTTCAGGGCATGCTCTAGTGGCCAAGACTGTAGGGGGTTTTTTTGTGTGTTATGATTGGACTCGGTCATCTCAGAGGTCCTTTCCAACCATGACCATTCTGTGATTCTGTGTAACTTTTTAGTAGGGCCTGTAGCAATAGGACAAGGGGTAATGGTTTTAAACTAAAAGAGGGTAGATTTATACTAGATATAAGGAAGAAAGTGTTTTACAATGAGGATGGTGGAACACTGGAACAGGTTACCCAGAGAGGTGGCAGATGATCTGTTCCTGGAAACATTCAAGGTCAGGTTGGACGGGGCTCTGAGCAACCTGATCTGGTTGAAGATGTCCCTGCTCGTTGCAGGGGGGTTGGACTAGATGGCCCTTCCAGCCCAAAGTGTTCTATGATTCCATGACACTGCTGTAAGCACCGGGCACAGAGCACGCTGTGTGTGGCGAGGGGTTCACGTGTGTTTTCTCTATGGTTGTTCCCCCTGCCAGAACCTCCTGTTGGGGGTAATAGTATTTACAGTGCTCAGAACTTTGTGTTTTCCAGGAAGTTTCGGAACTTGCTGACCCAACGTGGATGTAGAAGGAGGGGAATGGTTGCTGTGGAGGCTATTTCCTCTTTTGCCATGGCAACTTCTACATCCCCCTGGCACAGGGGGCTGATGGGGCACAGGGAAGGGTGGGCTGTACTGGGTTGGTGTTGTGACTCACACATCACCAATATCTTCCTCTTAAAACAGTGGACCTGCTGTCTTTAACAGCAACAACAATATTTAAATAGTCATACACAGTAGCTGCCGGGGGCTGAACTGGGAACCAGTGACCACAGCAGGGAAGGTCAGTGCCCATTGCCAGCCAAGACGCCGGAGGCAGATAAGGGCATGACTGTCTGTATAGGGATGGGGAAAGCTGATACAATGGTGGATTTTAGGGAATGACAGGGTAATGCCTCAAAGGTGAGGGTGACCATTTAATAATTTACAATGTTATTACTTCCAGCACAAGGGAAATCTCTATTGGCCCCAATCTCGACAGAGAAAGAGACATCACCGTCAGAGTTACAAATTATTATACAAGTAAAGCACACTTACTCTGTTTCAACAAATAACATCTAGTAGCTCTTAAAAGAAGTGATTTCCCAAATTTAAAAATACTTGAGCTGAGTCAGCTGAGTATTTAAAATATCCAGAAAGGAAGGCTCATCGGAAGCAGCCTATTCAATTCTTATTCTGTTCCCCAAAAGCCTTAATCCAACAGTTGAAAGTCATGCTAATTTGAAAAATGTTAACATCTCTAAAAGATGTGTATTTTGGGGAAAAAAAGGAAGCTGCAATTAATGCACATTTAAAGTTGGAAAGCATAGAAGATAGTCAAAAGAAGCATAAGGAGAAAAATTACGGCTAGACCTTTAAGAAGAGCGAAGAAGAATTTAAAGATACGGAGTACAAAAGGAAGCCTGGGAGCAGCGTTGGCCTATTGCTTGTCAGCAGATTAGAGCTGTCAATAACAACAAAACTGAAAAGGTGTCAGTGCTTGATGCTGGCTTTTATTTTTTTTTTTCATTTGATGTGAAAACAAATGTCTTCGTATCATGTGATAGCAAGTGTGTTGAAGTGATAACTTAGGCGATAAGCTGGGGAGCAGGGGGAAGCTGTCTTTAACTCACTGCCTAGTTTCTGATGAAACTTCAAGTTTTGTGGGTACTGACAATAAATCTTCTCCAGTTAAAATGTAGCTTCGATGGGCTGGTAGGAAATTAGTACCAGAATTTGGCTAGTAGAAGACTGATGTAACCGGTAACAGTTATTTCTTCTGATCTGAAAACCTCTTTGATGTGTGAATGCTAATGAAATGAGGACAAATAGAGTTACAGGCTTAGAAGCCCAGTAAACATAATATAAATGTGAGAATTAACTGTCTGGAGGTCAGTGTGCCTGCCGTCTCCTGCCATTTCTCGGATGTACTTGAGAATATTGAGTATGTCTGTCTGACTCCGGGGATGGAAGCCAGAAGAATATCTTCCTGTAGAGAAACTATGTAATGAACAGGCACTGGGAAAGCTTTGGTGGGGGCAGTGTGTGGGGACGGGGCGAGGGGCTGTGCTGCAGGGGTGGGAGGCAGTGTGAGCGCCCTGCGGGGCACCCAGGGAGGCTGAGCTGAGTGCTGTGGGAAGGCTCCCGGCAGCGGGCATCTGCTTTGTGCAGAGGGTGAATGGGGGATTTGTTGGTGGGGCAGCCCAGGACGCAGGGGGTCCTGCCCAGAGCCCCCCCAGACATCACCCCTCCAGCAGTAGCCCCACGCCGCAGGGCCACGGGACTGCCCCGAGCACAAAGCCCCTCTGTGCCACCGAAGGGAGGGAAGGGCCCCGAGCGCTGCCCACTCCTTTGTGCCCAACTCTTCCAGCTGCTGCTCGGCTTTTGCAGCCTCAAGCACCCTCCAGCTCTTCAGGATTGCCATGTGCTTTTCCTTTTCCCAGGAAAACAGGGCTACTCCAGTGCGTCCAGGGCAGTTTCCCAGGGCCGTATCTATTGTGGTTTTGACCAAATTTACCAAAACCAAACCGACAGATGGTCCTTCCCACCCACCCACACCCCCCTGCAAAAGAGAGGAGAGGAAGAGATAAGGAGATTTAGAAGTTCAGAATGAACTAAACTACTTTAAGGAAGAATTAATATTAAATTCAGAAAAGAAGGAAATAATGAAATAGATACAATATACACAAAAGTGTATTAAGCTTCCAGGATGATGGTGCCATCACCGGCAGGCACTGGGGAAGTCCCAGACTGGACTCAGCGATGGATGGGAACTGGGTCCCAGCTCTGGAGTCAGGAACACACGGATTGGGATCAAAGGCAGATGAACAGACAGAGTCTTCTCTGGACATTGGCCGCTGAAGAAAGAGTCATGGCTCTACAAGCAGCAATGTTCTCCCACCCCAAGCAATGTTGTATGTATGGGTAGCATATAGCAGGGTGGTTGCCATGGGTGAATTAGGTCTGGACACAACCTGAAGCATTGCTGGGAGAGGGACAGAACAGGTTTCTTCCAATGCAGCTCTACCCCATGAGGAGAGCGTATGATTGCTCTGGCCTTTGCCAACAGCATGCCTTACGAGTGCGTCGCCCTCTTCTTGCTAATTCTCTGCCTTCTGACCCCAGGAAACAGAGCTGGGAGAAAGTCCAGGAGCCACTCTTGCCCTGAGGCAGGATCAGCTACAACAGCACTGGCAGTTAGAGGCTGCATTTGGCTGAAGACATGTCTCCCTTGCTTTTTTCCTGCTAAACTAAACAGCCCAATTCCTTCAATCTTTCCTCATAGGTCAAGTTTTTAGACTTCTGATCTTTCATCTTGTTCTCTTCTGGAATTTCTCCAACTGGTCTATGACTTTCTTAAAAGGCAGTGTCCAAAATTGGTCATAGAACTTCATAGGAGGCCTTACCAGCATTAGATGGAGGGAAGGATTGCTGCAAACTGCTATAGCTGCAAGAATGTTTTCTCTGGAAGTGCTGCTTAACCAGTTGCTCACCGTGCTGCCTTTGGGTGGTGGCTATTTTCTAAACGGCATATCTGCTCTTGTCCTTACTGAAGAGAGCTGGATGTTTTCCCTAGGCTCTCCCCTATTTATCAAATTTATTTTGAATTCCAGTCCTACGTGTCAGTCTGCTTTTGCTCCCAACTCAGTATTATTACAGATATAATAGGTCTACTCTTTACTCCATCTTCCAGCTCACTAACACACGTGTGCAGGCGTGCAGCACAGAGTAGTCCAACCCCTCTGCCCGGCGGTGTAGCCTACACCTGGAGGAGTCTGCTGGGCTTTGAGATGTGTAACTGCAAAGTATCAAATGTCTCTGAAAGACAGCATCCAAAAAAAACCCATATCACATTGTTTGGATTATCCATTTCACTGACATTTCAGTGTTTGTACTTCATCACTTGTAAGTATTTAATCTGGAAAAACATAATCTATTAAATGTGTATTTATAACTGTATATAGCACCACAAGGAGGGCCAGAGATCACACCAGTACTTAGGCCACGATCTTTGCAATATGAGTAATTAAAACTTGGAGCAGAGCCTCCCACGCTGTTCCACGTAACAGCTGTAAAAAAGTGATGTAAAATCCTGATCTGGAGCTTGAATTCTGATTTCAACATGTTCAGTGTCTTTCCCTGATATTTTGAAGTAAAACCTCTTCAACCAAAGCAACTCACTTGCTGCGTATGTGCTTGTGTGTATATTCTAAAGCAAACCTGTTCTTCTCACCAGAGCTTTGCCAGTATTTTGGCCCGAAACAGGTGGTTTACATTATTTTGCAGCAAAATCTTCCTAGGTAATTTGGACAAGAGCATGTTTGAATGAAAAAGGCAGGTGAAGACTGAATAAGAAGTCCAATGAGGACAGGGAAAGTTTCGGAAGAAGGTTGATAAATGAAGCAGCGTGGCTCTTCCCGGTGCTTACGGGCTCAGGTGTTTGGGAGCAGTGAGTCTGGAACCAGGAGCGCCTCAAAAGCCTGGAAGTGTGCCTCAAAACCTGGTGCGAGTTCAGCAGCCTCCCCAGGCATGCAGTTCATCCTGACAAACTCATCCCTACCAAAAGCTCATTTTCCTTCAGCAGGAGGTTAATGTGTGTCCCCCCATCCACCTCGAAGGGCAGCACCGACTGCTCCCATCCCTTGTCCCTGCAGTCACTGCGGGCAGAACTTCAGAGACACAAATGTGCAGGGGCTGCACTGCCAGAGCCTCTGTCTACTGGGCTCTCTGCTGACCTGGATGATGTTTGTCCACAGGTCCTTGCCCTGAGGGATGCTTCTTCTGCCCGAGCTGCCCACCCTGTGTCACAGGTGGTCCCAGGTGCTGGATGCATTCAGGCTGCTGAGGGATTCAGGCACCCTTCAGCCCTGGGCCCTTTCAGCTGGCACTCAGGCAGGCGAGTCATTGCTCCTTGCTTTAAAAATACGGTGGCATCTGACTCATTTCAATCCATACTGTTCCCAATCTCTCAGTCTTCAAGCGTGCCTGTTTCCCTTTGTGATGGGTCACAACTCAGCGGCTTCTCAGCGTTGCATGGTGTCTGTCTGCTGTGTTCAGGGTGAGGAGCTCGGCAGACTACATTCCCATTTGCTGGGGTGCGTGATTGCGTGAGCATCCAGCAGCCCTCCCCCAGAGACTGGACATATGCTTAGGAAACGGGCTGTTGGAAAGGCTCCCAGCAGACTGCAGCAGCAGCGTGGGTGATCGGCAGCAGAGGTGGCTGCCAGCTGATGGGCAGGATTGGTAAAGGCACCGGCTCTGTTCTCCGTCGTCACTCCAAGCCCCGTGGGCAGCAGGCAATGTGTCTTGGAACTCCCTTTTGCTTACAGCACGCGGCAGAGCTGGTTTAATTAGATGTGATCAAACGTGAGTTTGCTGGGATTGCGCAGGGGAGGTGCTGGGTTGGCTTAGCACTGGCCGTGATGGTAGAGGATCGTGTGTCCGAGGTAGGACATGCGGTAGAGTGGTGGCCTTGCAGTACAGCCTCTTGTGATCCCTTCGATAATAGACTGAGTGTGAGCATCCAAAGGAAAGAGCAAACATCAGCCTCATCTGTTGTGCTAAGTCAGAGCTCACAACACTATTGTTGGCCTCTTCTCCCAAGGGAATAATGGCAGGAGCAGAGGAAATGGTCTGAAGTTGGGGCAGGGGAGGTTTAGATTAGATATTGGGCAGAATGACTTTCCTGAGAGGGTGGTCAGGCCCTGGAACAGCCTGCCCAGGGAGGTGGTGGAGCCACCATCCCTGAAGGGATTTAAGAAACATGTAGATGTGGCACTTCAGGGCATGCTCTAGTGCCCGAGATTCTTGCTTTGTCTCTGTTCATGGGTGTCTGTGGGGTGGGTGGTTGGTTTTTTTTTTTGGTTTGTTTTTTTTTTTTGTGGTTGGACTCGACGATCTCAAAGTTCCCTTCCAACCATGAATATTCTGTGATTCTGTGATTTGTATTTATGAGAGATGATGGGTCACAGCGTGGTTATCTGAACTGAGCGTTTGGACTATGCACAGCACCTCTCCTCTTACTTGACACCATTAATTTCAGTCCTTCCGCTAGCCTTAGCCTCTCCTCATCGCATCTCTACAAGCAGCTGGTTGCCTGATTCCTTTTAACATTTTTTGCTAAGTCTTGTTTGGTGAGAAGGGAGTTGAGAGGGGGGCAGCCTCGGCTGTGAGTGACATCTCCTGGCGTGCAGAGCTGCCAGTGACTGAGCGTGATGTTGGCTGGAGGAGCAGTTTCCTTTCTGTCTTGAGGCTCTGGAAGACACCGGGGACGATCCTGCTTCCTTGCCTTCGCGCAGAGCTGCCTCCCACGCTGGTGTCATCCTTCCTGGGTTATTCACTGAGAGCTACAGGGTTTCTGCAACAAAACTGCAGTGAGCTGGAGTGGCTGTCAACGTCATTCTCAGCTCACATCATTGATAGCTAACTCAGAGACAAAGGAGGAACTTCTTTCCTGTGAGGATGGCAGAGCCCTGGAAGAGGCTGCCCGGGGAGGTGGTGGGGTCTCCATCTCTGGAGACATTCAAACCCCACCTGGACACGTTCCTGTGGGACCTGCTCTGGGAGGACCTGCTTTGGCAGGGGGGTTGGACTGGATGATCTCCAGAGGTCCCTTCCAACCCCATGGGATTCTGTGCTATTAGATCTGGTTGTGTTCTGGGACCTGCACCAGTCACTGGATGGAACCAGTGATTGCCCCTACAAAAAAAAAAAAACAACCAAAGAGACCAAAATTAGAAACAGGGAGAGATGCCCGAGCAGCCGGGCGGTGCTCCAGCATCTGGAGAGTGCTTAATGCCTGTGCAGCCAGGCAGGGCTCCAGCACCAGGCAGCCCCGAGATTTGGGTGGGCAAGAAGAAAAGCAGCATCACTTCTATGCCTACTTATGGCCTTACCATCATCATCATCAGTTAGATGATGCCTTCATCAGTGCCTTCATCATCAGTTAGAGTGGGGAGTGCGGGAGGCAGAGCAGAGATCTGTCTCTGGCTGGGCGCAGAGACAGAAGATCATGCCTGCTTAATCTTTAGATGAGGAAAACTGTAGGAAGAAAAGTCCTGGGGGCCAAGGAACCAGAGGTGCTAGGTGTCAGGTACTGCCCCGCTCGGTGGAGACAGAGGAGCGTCTGCACGGCATTCGGCGACGTGAACAGGGGGTGCAAAGAAGCTGGAGGAGTCTAGGGAATAAGTTAAATCTTCAGCCACTATAGACCCTGGAATTATGCCTGAAGCTCTTGGGGGTAACCAAGTGTGCAGAAAAGAGAATTTGTTCAAATACCTCACCTTTCCGAGCAAATGGCAGGTGAGTTTTATTTTAATTATATTGAATTCTTTATCTGGATTTGCAATGTTGTGGTTTTGGTTTTGTTTGTTTTTTTAAAACAATCAAATATTCAAGTCTGTAGGCTTTGAGTGTTATTTGGAAGGTTATTGCTTTGCTAGGCTACTTTCTGGATTATACTTATCATTTTATACCTTTTCTTGGATGAAATATTTCAACAAAATGCTGCTTGGTAGCGTTAGAGCTCAGACAGATGGATGCTCTGGTATGGGATATGGCAATGAAATCACATATTTACAACCCCCAGAGTCCTGTAAAGTGCTCATGATACTGAGCTAAAATTCAGGCAAAAGTTACGTTCAGGGTTAAGGAAATAATGTGCCTTGGAAGGAAAAAGACTGATCTCAGGTTGGAGGTGGGATGCAGACAATTATCATTGTGCCTCTGCCTGCAGACAAGGGATTTCTACAGCTGTTTATTTTGCTGCTAATGCTGCTACTTTCAGAGCACAGCTGCTGAAAAGATACAGCAGGCGGACAACACCCATCACGACAGGGAGTTTGAAAATCTTAGAAATGATGCCAAGTCACCCATCCTTTGTGTCTGTGGCAGTAAACACCCAACAAAGCCATAAGAGGCTGCCTCTGGGCAAGACCTTAGAGTGAGGGTGGCAGTAATGAAGTGGATGTGCTGTGCAACTGTTAGCAGCAATTTCAGTTTTCAAGCATACTAGCTTCGAATCTGTACTGTGCAGCTAATTTTACATTAGAGTATCTGGTTTTATTCATTTTTCTAGTGTTAAGATCATTTTTGTTCAACGGACATGCTCAGTGCTATCATAACCTGAGCCACCTACTCTCTCCAATAAGAAGTCTCCCATCCGTCATGCTTTGCTGTTTCTGATCACTTCAGGCCATGAATTCTGGGGCCTTTTTAAATAAAGCTGTCTAAAATGCATTCGTAACTCCTACTGTCTGGTATGTGCACTAGACTATTTTTTTAAGCTGCATTCTTGGAGATATTGGCAAGCGTGCTGTGCCTCTAACAGGCACTCAGAAAATGTGAGCGTAGCAAGCTTCCAAATTTCACAGTTAGCCTCAGCAGGTTCACACATGAGCGCGAGGAGAGGGAGCACAGAGCTCCAGAGCAGTGTTAGGCTTCCAGTATCTCCCACCCGTGGGGAGACACTCACACTTGGCACTTGTAGGTTCCATTTTCTCTAGGCAGGTGGGCAGACGTTATTTGTCTATGGTTAAGTATTTCCAGAGGTGCGTTGCTGCTTTTCACTCAGGCTGACTTCTAGGGTTTGGGGTCATTTGTAAGGTTGGGTAACACTTCGTATAGTTCTGGCGCCTGGGACCACCTTTCGTGTGAAACCAGAGTGGTTAGAAGATGACCCTGTTGGATGTGGAACATCAGTTTGGATAGAAATAGATTTCCTGTCGTAGTGGGAGCAGGTGTATCTCCTAGAGCGCCGAACCTATCCGTTAATCATACATGGTGAGTTTACCGCTAGATTATACATCTGGAAAATATTTTTACTGATACCCTTTCTAGACCCCCATGTTGTAAGATGGTATTTTGATAAACAATACCAAAACTGGCTGAGCCTAAGTTGTGAAGTGATATTTCCACCATGGGATATATGAAGAATCCATAGCAGGAAAATAGCATCGTCCTAGCCACTAACAAATGCAGGTATATGTATGTGTATTGGTTCTGAAAGCTCAAGTCATATTGGCTTTATGGCCATATTGGCCATAAGTGGATTCTTTTACAGAATTCTACTGCTAACTATGTATTTAAAGCCACAAATATCTTAATTCGTTAGATAGGTCATGCCAAATATATCAGTAACAGCTAATGAATCAGACTGGTACAAGTTTTGCAAAGCGTGTGATTTTTAACCATATTATGCCAATGCTGCAAATCCAGGCGATTCATAATTTACTGGCCATGGGAGAAGTGGCATCAAAAATCTCTGTAGATTTCTTACGTACCCTGGTGAGTGCAGATCCTATTTATACACAGCATTGCCAGGTGCGGGATGGCATTGCTTGAGCTGACTGCCACATCCTGAGACGTTAGACTTCCTGAAGGCATTGCCAGTGGCGAGGAAGTGTAAATTGCTATAAACATTGTAAGAGACTGAAGCACAAAGTATACTAGGACAAAATGTCGCAGGGGTGAAATCTTTGGGTTCCACAAGGTTACACAATTTATTTATTAGCAGTCTGTTTTTTCAGCTTCTGGGGGATTATTAAGCCAAAGGCAGAGCTGTAGAACAAGCTGGTGTTTGCCCCGTGCGGATGCTTTTGCTGTACGGTTGTTCAGTCACCTGCAGGTATCTCCAGGACAGGCTCACTATAAGCTGCATCTTGATGCCCTTCAGCAGCAGCTGGCAGAGGACAGCCCATGGAGAGGTGGCACAGCCCGTGAGAGCGGATCTGCAGGACACCAGGGCTGAGCTCTGCCTCTAAGAAATCCCGTGTGAGAACATGGAGCAGGAGAAGGGAGCAGTGATGGGGCAAGGGCAGATGCTTCACAGTGGAAAGGGGTTGCAGGGACGTGCAGCAGGGCATGAGGTAGGATGGGCTACTGGGATCCTAACATCCTTTTTCTCCTCTAGTCACAGGTACCAAACCAAAGATGTCCCGGACAAGACAGATTCTACTCATCCTGGGTTTCCTCTCTACTTTGGCTGTAATTGCTTTAATAGCTGTAGCAGTGACCCAAAACAAGCCACTTCCGAAGAATATTAAGGTATTGCGAGCTGGGACCCTTACAGGAAAACGAGCCAAGCTGGGGGCTTAGGTGTGCATAGTGCTCCGGGACATGCTGCTGCCCTGGCTGGGTCTGGCTAACCTCTCCTTCTGCCTCCATACACCTCAACTTCTCCTTTTACATCTTCATGGGAAAAACAGATGTGGGATCATCTCCTAAGTAATCGGTCCCAATTTTGCTGCTTCTCTGCCCTTGTATCCTTTGATGGAAACTTTGCACGGAAGCAGTGCTGAGGAGAGTAATGACAGCATGTTTCCACAGCTCCCAGATAGGCTCTTCGTCTCTGGTCCCTCCACGTGCGGGAACCAGCACACGCTGTGTCGGGGTTGGTGCCTCAGGTGCAATGATGGCTCTGTTTTGCCCACAGTACGGGATTGTGCTGGATGCGGGGTCGTCCCACACTAACCTGTACGTGTACGAGTGGCCGGGAGAGAAGGAGAACGACACTGGGGTGGTGCAGCAGGTGGAGGTGTGTAAAGTCGAAGGTAAGAGGAGAAAAGGGAGCTGTGGAAGGGACACGGGATGAAGAAGAGAGAATGCAGCCAAGGGGTGGGGGAGGAGAAACCTGGAGGAAGAGGCCAATAGTGAAAACAGTGTTGGGTCTGTGAGCTGATGCGTATCCCACTGCTTCCCATGGGGAACTGTGTGTGCCTGATCTTCCTAGGGGGAAAGCTGGATCCACTTTTTCATTTGTTTTTAGTACGCTTGGAAGTAAGGACTTGTTGGAAAGAACTGCACCAAAGAATGTACTTAAATAAAGAAAACATCGGCAGGCAGCCTCGCTGAAGTGCTGATGAGCATCAGGCAGCGAGAGGGGAGGGCACGGGTTGCTCTTTTTCAAGGCTTCTGTGAAAGCTAAGCACTGGCCTTGCAGGCTGAAGTTGCTCAACTTACATATGTCATGATATTTTTTTATTCTACTTAATAGCCATGTAGGTATTAGGCGGTTTAGGACGCCCAAGGGTACACACGACGAGGAGCAGTGTAGACCATCATGGATGATGTCGCTCTTGGGGGAGGAGAGGTGGTGTCAGAGCCTGCCTGGGGTCTTTCCAGGCCCGTCTGCAGC
>JAOXNO010000002.1:23877006-23892124 GCA_028565335.1 Limnodromus scolopaceus
GCTCCCCGCCCGCCCGCCGCCTCCCGCCCTGGCACCCCGGTACCGGCACCCTCTCCCCCGCCTCGTCCCGCCGAGGCCCGGCCTGCCCCGGGGGCTGCCCTGGGCCGCGCTGGCCGGCGCGGGGGTGGCGGGTGCGCCTGGCTGGAGTGCTGCTAGCCCGGGCCGGTGCTCTCCCCTCGCTGTGGCCCTCCAGCCCTGCCTGCCCAGCTGGGCGCTCTCCGCGCCCCGCGGCTCCATCGCGCCGTGCCCTGGGAGCACTTTGGGCGCCTCCTCAGCACGGAGCAGCCGTGGGGTAGGGTGGGAGCCGCCCGTCTGCTCCCCGTATTGCGTCTGTTGGGGTTGTGGCCGTGTGAGCCGTGCCCGCGTAGCCGGTGGTGGCTCGGGGTGGTCACCCACCGGGCAGGCGTGCAGCCGGGGGTAGCCGGCGTTGCCTGGGCAGCTTGTTGCTGGCCCTGTAGAAACAGCGTGGGCATCCTGGGCCTGGAGTGGTTTGTCACCGAGAGGCCGGGGCGGTGGCGTGGGTGAAGGGTGGCACAGGTGGCTGCACCCAGGGAGCAGAAGTGCTGGGCTGCAGCTGGGTGCCGTGCCAGGGGGCTCCTCTGAGAGCGTCTGCTCGGCTTGCGCCAGCCTGAAAAGAGAAACTCCTGAGGGTTCCCTCCCATTCTCACACCAGCAAACGCAAATCCCTCTGTGTCGCTGCCAGCCCAACACTGTCCCCTTGAACTTTATCAGAGATGAACTGGAGGTGTCTCCTCCAGTCACCTTGCCCTCTATGCCTCCTGAGAGGCAGCTCCTGCTCCTGTGCTCACCCTTTTGCTGACCCTGAGCGGTGCCTCAGCTGATCCCATCCTTGACACAATTTGGCCTCTGAGTTCAAACACCTCTGCTGCTGTTCCTGGGGTTTGAAGTACTCACCCCACCTCTGTACTTTCATGTCTTGTTCTCCTTGCCGTAGTACCTAGGAAGCCTCTAGTTGTGTCGTAAGCATTAACATCTGGTTTGAGGTTTGTCACATTTCCACAACTTTCAGTTTCTTCTGAAAAGGCTCTCACTTTCCTCTTTTCCCCTTGCCTCTGCCATTCTCTCCTTCGCTTCCATTGCAATTCTGTCTTTTCCTTTGCAAAAGGCCTGAAAGAGTTTGTAGATACAGAATTTGCAGTTTTGCAGATGCTTTGCCAAATACAGCCTCCGTACCATGCTACGAGACGTCACCATCGTCCCCCTCATCTTGCCTGACGCCTCTGGCTGTGAGTTGTGCTGGGCATTGTCTCTAAATGTGTCCTGCTTGTGTGCGGGCCCCTCCGTGCCACCGGTAATGCCTGCGTCTCTGAGCTGGCTGCTTCTGCTGCTCTCTTCTTGAAATCCTCCACTCTGCCACGGCCAAAGGTTTCAGTTCTCTCTCCAGCTGCTCCCATTAGGATTAGCAGTGACATATAACGATTTTAGAGAAATGTTAACTTGGCGATGGGATGGGAGGAGCTGAGCGGTAGGGGAGAGGAAAGGAGTGATGTTTGGAGCCTTGCAGAACACCGGCTCTGCTCGCCGTCACGGAAAGCGTGGCTGTGTGATGTCTCAGGGTTCAGCGAGCAGTTGAGGTGTCCCTGCAGTGGGTGACAGTTCAGATGGACTTTGTGTTGGTGGTGATGCGAGCTTGGGAGGGTCAGCCTGAGCTGTGCCTACCTTAGCACTTCACTGCCTTAACTGATAATTTCCCCTTAACCTCCAGCAAAAGTATTTTTCTAATCACATTCTAAGGATTACTCAACCCCACTTCTGAGCTTTAACTTTGTCTTATTTTTAGAACCTTTCTGTTAGGAAATAAAATCTTTTGCTTCCTTCTCAGGAGCACCTAGGGGCTCTGAAAGGAGAGGTCCACGTGAGGCCAGGTGTCAGCAGAGTCCCTGCTGGGGATTTAGGTTCTTCAGAGATGATGAGCAGTGCAGAAGAGGAGTGAAGGCAGGCAAAGAGCTTCCAAGTCAAACTCAAGTAATTTCTAGGTTTCTGGACTCCCTGCCCAGCAAGCCAAGCATTGTAATGGGCTTCTGTCCAAAAGCTACGTTGAAAAATATTGTTCAGGTTGCAAAGTCAAGCGCTCCAGTGTTAAGGAATGGCCTTGTAGCCCTAGTCCAACCTGTTTAGGATATGTAATTGAGGTTTAATCACCAATGTTTTGACCCCCTACTGTGACCCCCAGTAGGCCAGCCACAGGTACTGCAGAAGTGGTGCTGCTCTTGGGGTTTTTTTTCTGTTCCTTATTCTAAGTTGTATTGTTTTAGCCTGTCTGCAGAAATGGCAAGAGAGACAACTGCGTGCCTCAGGGAGGGAGAAGACAGGATTCAGTGATGGGGTCAGTGAGGTGTGTGCAGCCACTCCATAGAGAATTTGGGAAACTCCTGTCTCCTAAGCTGGTGTTCTGGCCTTTGCCTGCTTGGGTCCTCAGTGCCAGAGATTAAATATCCATCACAGTCTCCTTGCTCACGTGTTGTGGCAAGGTGTTCTGCTTTGCATTAAAAATTGATGCTGTGCTCTAGCTTCCAGATGACTTTCCTTTGCTCACTGTCTGGCCCAGTACGAGCTCCTCTTCTTTCCTCCGCACCCCAGACAAATGCCACCAGCCTGCCCTCGACCACATCCTGCAGTGGAGCAGGTGAGAACACTGGGATAGCCAGGGCACAGCTGGAGAGAAGTAGTCATGGTTTGAACAACTTGTGTGGGACGTGGCAGAGCTCCTGCGGCAAATAGCCCAAACTGTCACACATGTGTGGGGGGAGGCCAAAGCTTGCTTAAGCCCTTGTCCTTGGCAGTTCTGGTTCTGGAGCGTCTGATGATGCAACCTAAATGCATTCATTTCAATGAGTCTTGGTATATCAGGTCACAGCCAAAGCAAAAGAAGCTATTTCTTTTAAAATGAAGAGATTTGTCTTCCTCCTGGGAGCCATATGGGGTTAGGAGGTGGAGTGCAGAAGAGATCTTGTGTTTCCCACTGTGTGAAGCTCAGCGAGGGAGGGGGGGTGGGCTCTTTGGGATCTGCTGAGACAAGCAGCACATCAGAACGAGAGGCTGCAGCAGTCAGCATTCCCCTGGTGGGAGAAGGCTCCTCTCCTCCACACCATTAATCGTGTTTTTGCCCTGCTTGCTGCGTTGTCCATTCTGCTGGGATTCACAGGGTCAGCTCTGCAGTTTGCCAGAGCCACCGTCCCTGCATCGGCACTATCTCTAGCCAGGGCCCAGGCTCCTGGCTCGGGGGGGTACTGTTTATCCCACCCAGGAATGTGCAGGCGAGCATGGACCTCCGGGAGCTTATAGAGCAACGTGTTGTGCTCTGAGCAGGGGCAGTGACTGCGGGTGGCTGTGGCTCTGGAGGCTCGCCTGAGCGGTCGGGGCATGCTTGGTGTGCAGACAATGTCCTGCCCTTGGAGTGCTGGATGAGGACTGCGCCGGTGGGGTAAGGGGGAAGGAAGGAAGGCTTGCCCAGATTTAGAGACCACAAGGAGGAACAGAAGAAAAGGGTTGGAATGCCTTGGCATGGAGTTAGTAAGCTTCTGTTCTTGATGCAATGGTGTGAGGAGCCAAGTGTCACTCCTGGCTTCCCACTGCCTGTTAGGAACCGATCCTGGAGCCTTGAGTGCAGTGAGAGCTGCAGGAGATCTCTTGTCGAAGCCAGACCCAGCAGCTGGAGGGTGCGCTGAACAGGGCCGAGGGGCATCTCCGTCTCTGGGGGTGAACTGTGTTTTCAGAGAACGGGCATTGAGCTGTAACTAGTGGAAGGAGGCATGGAAAGACCTTGGTGAAATTCATTGCATTTTTCAATTTTAAAGCAGGATCACTGGCAGTACTGGTTTATTATTTTTAATATTAATTTCTTTAATCATTCTGCAACAAACTTGGCTTTTGTACATTTCTGGGAATCTTGACTCCTTCCTGGTCTCCTGCTCCAGCAGACTCTAAGGCTTTTATAGAGACGGAGACATCTGCTCCACTGGAATCCATTTGTCCCTCCTGTGCACACCCAGTGTGCCTGTGGGAGCCCACACTGCATTTTTTGGTCTGTTTGGTGAAATGGTAGTTTTTCAGTTACAGCGCTGTCGTGCTGACCATAGGCGGTTCTAACAGTGCTGCTGCTTGAGTGAGAGGCTGGAAAGCCTTATTCAGAGGGAAACAAGCAGTGATAGTGCCTGGGAATTTTGGTTTTCTTGCTGCTAAATTTGTGGCTTTTTATCTCATGGTCTGATGAGCGCTGATGAGCTGCTAGTCACGGGAGTAGCAGGCTGCAAACCCTTTGGGTCTCTGCTTTTACTGGGGCTGTTAATACTTTTTGTAATCAGCCTAAAATGATTGCCTCTTCAGGCAAATCGTGCTGCTGCCTGATCTCTTAAGTGCTTGAAATCCTTGCTTCAGCTTCTTTCAGCAAAAGCAGGAAAGACAGAACTCCTGCTTCTAAGGTACAGAAACTCGGCAGGGCCTGGTTTGCTCACCCTTGCCATCAAAAGATGCAAAAAGGGCATTTCTATCACTATCTTCGGTAGATCTGCTTTCATCGACGTGATGGCACTTGGAGCAAGTGCCTGACAGTTATTTGTGGTGCTGGTGAGTCCATTATTTGAGACTTCTTACCCTGCCAGATTTCAGCTGCAAAAAGAGAGGAGGGGTACAAGAAGTTGATAGAGTCAGCGTGTGAATGCCTTCTCTTGGCTGCTGTGGCTTCACCCAGCCTGCGCTGAAGGGCTCAGAACAGCATTGCAGCAGGGTTAACAGCCCTCATTTCATTCTGGTCCCTCCTTTCATCAGCCCACGCCGGACCAGACACGCTCCAGAGCTGATGGCGAAATGGAACAGGCAGCCTTCCATGGAGGTGATGGCGATGTGCGCCGAGCGTGCATGCAGGCAGGCCGGGGGGAGTGATTAATGCCCCGGGAATCCGCGCTCTGCCTCGCTGCACAATGCTGGTGTGTCAGGCCCGGGGCTCGGCGATGGGCGGGCTGCCGTCAGGCGCCAGGAACACGGTACCTCCTCAGCGCGGGATGAGGCAGCGAGGCAGAGACAGCCTGTTCTCGGCGGGGCGAGCTCACCCCTGCGCTGCAGCTTCATGCTTGGGCGGTGAGGCTCTCTCTGGATGCAGGTCTGCTGCGAGGCGGGGGCAGGAGCCCTGCGATTTGCAGCCCTGACCTCCGCCAGCAGGAAGTCCCAGGGTTTGCTCAGTGGCGGAGGAGCCCTCCCTCTTCCCCCCCCCCCCCCAGCAGGCAGGGATCACCCATCCTTGAGGTGAGAGGGAGCTGGGTGCTTGGGAGCTGGGACTCGCTGGGGATCGCAGGCGGAGCCCAGGTCTCCCTGCAGTCTGCTCTTCCTGCTGCTGGATGTTTGTTTTCACCAGATCTAGGGTGGATCTGGGAGAAGCTCTGATCCACCATTAAGCCTGAAGAGTCAGACTCAGTAAGTTTCCGGTCTGGAAGATGCTGGGAGGCTTTCCTTCTCTAGGTGGGGGCTTGGAGAAAACATTGGCAGGCAGCGCTCCATGGAGTAAGACAAGGCCAAGGTCCTGGAAAACATATTTTGTGTTCAATTCATGTTACGGAGCAAGCAAACCCCACAAGGCTGACTTGCTGCTTTCGCATGGAGGAGCATTCTGTCTAGACTCAGCTGGAGTCAGGGAGCGATCCTGCTCGTCTCGGTAATGCTGAGGGAACACGAGCTTGTTGGGATTCTTTTTTTTGGCCATTTCAGGAGTTACTTCATGCTTTCTTACCTCATGGGCTGGCTCTCAGGGAATGCTATTCACATGAATGTGTTAGTGCCCGTGTTTTTTGATAACTGCAATTAACGTCTACGTGGCAGAACAATGGCAATCCTTCCTGCCCCTCTCGATCTTCTCTCTTGTTGGAAAATCTTGGGCGTATTAATGAATGAGTCCCCAGAGCTGCAGGTGAGCGAAGGAAGTCGCCCTGCTGGTTTCAGGGGCAGGACGTGAGCCCCAGGCAGTGGGAGGGCTGTGTCCTCAGCCCCAGTGACTGCAGCAAAGCCAGGGCTCGGGTTTGCAGCACACATGCTGTAATCCTTGCGCTCCTCAGCCCGCTCTTACGTTACATCTTTGGCAGAAGAAATGCAAAAAATCTCACGTGCTCCCGGAGAGACTACCTCGAGGCAGCAATTAGACCTGCAATGTTTTTTGCCCCCTTAGTCCAGTGCGGCTGGGAAGTTTGCATATCCAGAGCGTGGCAGGGATTCCCAGGACCCTGAGCTGAGTCAGCAGCCTGTCCGTGGGGGGGAGGGCAGGCCCAGGTCCCTGCGAGGGGCTGCTGCTGCTGTGCCTGCCGCTGCTGCTCTCCTCTTCCCATCAGAGCACGCAGCAGCATGTCCCAGCCACCCCACCTTCCACCCAAACAGTGCAAGGCTCCTTACTTGTCTTGAGTATTTTCAAGCTAATTGATGGCTCTTCCATCTTTTTCCCTGCTCCACATGGTCATGTTTTTAATACTGTTACTCCTTCTGCCTCAGTAGGTTCCCGCTACCCTGAACTGCAGCTCTTTGTGCTCCTGATTCACTCCACTCCATTCATCTCTTTTTGGTGGCAAAGTGCTGTCGGCTGCTGGATATTGGGCTCTTTGTTTGTACAGCCAGCACAACACTGGTGACAAAGGGACAGCCTGTGCCCTAAGGAGCCCAAGTGCTGCGGGAAGGCAGCGCAGAGCAATAGGAGTGATGGACGGGGCGGCAGAGGTGCGGGTGGCCAGGAGCCGTGACGCAGGGTGCTGGCTGCAGCAGGGGCACGACTGGGGGTGGGGAGGGACGTGCTGAGGAAGCTGTTCCTGCCGAGTACAAACCCGCTTTGTTCCCAGGAGGTGAGTCGGGCTGGATAAACAGAGCGGTCCCGTCAGCAGAAAGCCTTTCCCTGGCTGGATCCCCCGCTGGCACTCTCGCTGGAATCTGGCTGCACCTCGGCACCGGGGAGGTTTTTCTCCTCCCTGTGTTAGCGTCCCCTCTTCCTGACTCTCCGGGGCTGAGGTGGGCTGTGTGGGGCTATATGGAGAAATGGGGGCCCCGGGGGATCCTGTGTGTTTGCTGTGGGTGGTGGCGTGTGTTGTCACCGTGCTCTTTCTGCTGTGAGCCATGCTGAGTACAGGACGGGTCTCGCCAGCTGGGCAGAGCTTGGAGAGTGACTGTGCCCCGTGCACGGAGAGGCGCTTTGGGAGGGGAGGAGGTTGGGTCCCGTTGCAGGGAGGTTGTATCTGACCGGATAGAGCAGGGACTCTGCTTGTGATGTGGAAGGAAAGCGTCCTTTGTCTGGGGGGCTGGTGGGGAGGGTGGTGACGTCCCGGCGTCGCAGAGGGCAGGGCTCTGAAAGCACCTCGGAGAGGTGTCGGCGGTGCCATGCTCTGCCCGTGATTGCGGTGGGATGGGAGGATGAAGGGAAGCGCTCACTGGTTTGAAGTGCGGGTGTTGAGGAATAATCTTGGAGTCCCTGGTTGCTTTGGATGCACCTTTCAGTTTCTCTTCTGAGAGGTCTGGGATGAGGGGAAGGAGCAGCTGAAGCTGCAGGACTGCTGCTGCTTTGGTGTGACCAAGTGCCTTGGTGGTGAGGCTGCTTGGTACAAAGCAGATGATACAGAAAAGCATCCCAGCTCAGCAGTCACTTCCAGAGGAGGGGGAATCCAGGATGTAGCCCTTGATGAGGACATCTTATCTTCGCTTGCCTTCGGGGGCCCTACCAGGGCAGATTTCAGCTTTGGCTCTCAGAGCCTTGGACAGGGTCTGCGTCCCCACCTCAGCCTGAGTCCTGCCAGGAGCCATCGTGAGGCCTCCCAGGGGACGGCTGAGCCTGGTACCTAAAAGGCAGAAGGGGCATTTCCAGCCAGGTCTGAGGATGCCCAAGGTGGGTCAACCCAGGCAGAGGCGGGAGGAGCTCCCCTTGGTGTGGGGAAGGGGATGGTGGGTGAGGTCTCCTGGGCAGTCTTCGTGCCTCTTCTCTCGCTGGGCAGAAGCGTGATACTGTTCCAGCACTCGGTTCCCGTGGCCCTGAGTGGTGGCATGGGGAGGGGGATGTCTGTGGCCATCCCACCAGCACGTGTGTGGTGGGACCGTGCAAGCGAGTGGTGTTATCTCCCTGCCCGGCCCTGGCAGGCTCACACCCTGCCCTGCATGTCAGGGAAGTGCTGAGCTTCCTCCCCTCCTCCTGCTTCCTTCCTGATGGGAATTCACTTCCAGTTTTCTTGCTGCTTCTCCCCTTGTTGCAGCACAAACACGTGTCCCACAGAGACAGCCAGAAGGTCCGGACAAGGCAGGTTGGCCCATGGGGGCTGCGTTGCTGGATGCCCTTGGCTCCTGCAGCGTGCTTCTCGTGGTGAGGCACTTCGGGGAGCTCAGGACAGGACCCACTTGCACTGTTCCTGCCTCTTGTGCTCAGGAAGGATTTTACTTTCTGAGTGTACATGTGATAATTTCAGGTGTTTCTGGCTGCTAATAAACTTCCCGCTGTGTCTCAGTCTTAGGCTCTGATCCGCCTTCAGCCCCGCGCAATGGAGGCTGGCTCCCTGGTACGAGCAGTCTTTGATTTCTGCCCCAGCGTCTCTGAAGAGCTGCCCCTCTTCGTGGGAGATGTCATCGAGGTGTTGGCCGTGGTGGACGAGTTCTGGCTCCTTGGCAAGAAGGAAGGTGTCACAGGTAAGAGCTGGAAATGCCTGTACCTGGATCCATACATGTGGCAGCTGAAAGTCCACTCCATGAGCACATCTCCCCTTGGCCAGCGCTGTACAGGACCAGAATTGACTTACTAAATCTTTCATGGGATTTCTGCTTGGAACTGAGGTGCAGGTTGCCCACCGCTGGTCTCCTGCCAGCTTTGTGTCAACTATTCCGACAGCTCATTTGTTGTTTTTTGAGAGAGATTAGTGGAGGGTCAGTTCTCAAGGAGATGAGAGCTTCACAAAACTAGTTGCTCTGTCCTCTGTGATGAGACAGCCCATTTCCTGGCTAGTTTATGCGCTGACCCGCTGTGGCAGTGGAAGGGGAGAGAGGAAACAGATGCAATGAGAGTGGAAATGTATCCACATCCAAGTGACCTCGTCAGGTCAAGTCAGTGGGAGACACACCGACAGAGTCTGTGTGTCCCTCCAAGCCCTCTGACTCAGCCCCGCTTCCTCCTTTCTACTTTGAAGCATTTTCTTGCATAACCTGCCCTCAGTATCTGGATGCCTGAAGTAGTGTGCAAGTCTCTCAAACTTCTGGATGGGTGTGAGAAACTTCTGAAGCAGCAAAATGCTCTTGGTGAAGCACTTCTAGTCTCATAGTCCCTGTTTAAGCAACTCTTTCTCATCTTAATACTGACGTTGAGAGGATGTTTGAGCTCTCAGGGAGATGAAAACCAGGTTCTTCAAAACCTAAGCCTGACTCTGTCTTCAGCGTGAGCGTGGGACTGGAGTTTCATCCCTGGCCATGGAGATGGGGCTGCTGTTGCAGCAGCATCTGGGCTCTGCTGGCAGCCACGAGCTGCCTCCTGGCTAAAACAAAGATGGACAGGAGCAAAGGTGGAGAGGAAGACTTCTCTCCTGTGCTCCGTGTGGCTGATAAATGGCGTTGAGTGAACGCGTGCCTGTCACTGGGAACAAGTTACTTTTTGCAGAAATCACCAGTATCTACTTCACCACAGTTTTTTTCTCCCAGCGTAACAGGTGAGCTTGTTCTCAATGAGATAAAGCTATTAAGGAATAATAAACAGATGTGTGTCACACCTCAAAGATAAAGAAACAGGCTGAAGTCAAACCAAATGGTTTTTAATGACCTTTAACACAAAGCCCACTTGTGTTCCTGCTTTCCCTTGGAACAGCTGTTGTATTTTTCAGCCCAGTTTTCTAAGCTAAAGCTGTAGGGAACTGAAAATAGAATAGCTTTTGAATAGAAGCTGTGGAGGTGCTGCAGCCTATCAATAATAATAATAGTACTCAGTATTTTGTGTTAATAGTAGTTAATGTATAGAATAATGGAACAGTTAATGTAGCTCCGTGACTTCCTTTCTACCAGCATTAGGTTGTTTCCATGTACAGAGCAGGAAACCAAGACGTGGAAAAAGAGGTAGACTTGGTTAAAACTGAAGGAAGCCACTGAGGCTGGCAGCCTGTGGGCTGCTGGTTGCGCCTCAGGTTAATAGCAGCAGATGCCAAACTGCCTAAACCCAGTGCAGAGTTCTATGTGTCTAGGATATGGTGTCTCCAGGTTTTACTGGGGAATGTGGATGCCATATTGGGTCATCAAGAGTGAATGCTGGAAGAACTATTAGCCCGTACTCCATCATATGTCCTTGCCACAAGTTATAAAAGAGAGGAATGACATTTTTAGTGGGCTTTACCACGACCTGTGCTCCCAGGACTCCAATTAGTAGCTGAGTGGTATATTGTGATGGCCAACAAGTCTGCACTGCTCTGTCTGGCTGTGGCCTGTTCAAGAGCTGGGCATCCAGCAGTGGGTGCCACAATAAAATAGGTGCACAGAGGTGACAGAGTGGGGAAGGTCCCCAGAGCCTTAGCAGCACTGAAGCTGTGACAGAGCCATCTGAACTGCGGTGGCCTGACCTCTGCGCTGAGGCTGTGCAGGGGCCAAGCCTTACAGAGTGAGGAGCACCAGGTGAATGTGCCCAGTCACAAGGCACTGGTCTTAGTGGTCCAGCACTACTGGATCGCCAAGTCCTCATCGTGCCTCTGAGTTGGGAAGCAAACAACGAAAGCAGAGAAGACTTAGTTGCCAGAAACTCCATACTGATGGCACAGTCCCAGTAATGAACACTGCCTGGAGCGAGCCGAGGGCACAAAGCACAAAGCTTTTTGTTCTCTGTTCGCTCTTAAGCATTTAAAACCTCAGGAATTCCTGACTCCCAAACTTGTTCCTCTTCCACCATGCTATTGAAGCACCCTGGCTAGCTGGTTATTTTCCTTTTGCAAGAGCTTAATAGATGCCAAAATCTGGAAGAAGGGTGGAGGGAGTGGTGGTGGGCTACATTGTCATTGCTGACAACTGCTTCTCATTTTAGGGCAGTTTCCTAGCAGCTTTGTGGAACCTGTGGATATTCCCCCTTTGAAGCAAGGAGAAAAACTGTTTGTTTGTACCAGTGACTTCACATCTCAAGAGCCAGGGAGCCTGTCACTGCAGAGAGGTAATCCCCACTCCCTTCCTTTGCTTTGTGTCTCATAGCCCTCACCTGTCCTTCCAGAAGCATGTCCTTCCACAGCATCCTGCAGGAGAGACAGGGAAGTTCCTCATGACTTGGGTCATGTAAAATCCACCATGAACCTGATGGATGAACCTCTGATACCGGTTTCTCATGATCTATCATTACTCTTGAAACTCCAAATATTGGAGTTGTGTGATCATAGTAAACTTACAGCTGCCTTTTAACAGCCCTCCGATCCTCAAATCTTAAACTTGCATTTAGGAGAGAAATCAAAGCTTTGGTGCATGTTCATGACCTAGCAGCCAGAACTGTGTATCTTATCTATGTGCACAGGAGAGGCTGCCCATGCTTCATGCCTTCCCTCCGTTCTGTGCTCCCGTGCATTGCCAGCAGGTGCTGTGCTCTCTGCAGAGTGTCAGACCTTTCCCGCAGCCAGGAAGGACACGGGGAGGCAGGAATAAGAAGTGGGAAGCAATCATGAGGGCAGTTTTGAAACGGTGTGTCTCGTTCCCTGCAGGAGACCTGGTGGTCCTGGGGGGGTCCCTCGCCTCCAGCTGGCTCCAGGGCCGAAGCAGTTGGGGTTCCAAGGGCTTTTTCCCCTCATCATGTGTACGGGAGCTGTGCCTTTCAGTTCGGAGCCGTCAGCTGTCCCAGGGTGCTCTCCTGGAGGTGCCTGCCTACTCACTGGGCCAAGCCCGGGCCCTGATGGACCTGTCTGCTCAGCTGGAGGAGGAACTGGACTTCAGGGAAGGGGATGTGATCAACATTGTTGGTGTCCCAGAGCCTGGCTGGTTCGAAGGTGAGCTCAGAGGCCGCAGGGGCATCTTCCCAGAGGGCTTTGTGGAACTGCTTACTCCTCTGCAAGCATCAGGAACCTCAGTGGATTCAGAGCCCACAGGGAGTTGCGACACCAATGGGACGGTGGAGATGCCCCCCAAGGAGGAGGAGGAGGAGCCAGGGAGCACCTATGGTGTGGCCCTCTATCAGTTCCGAGCCCTGGAGTCCAAGGAACTGGATTTTGATGTGGGTGATAAGATTCGGATCATAGGTGTTCTGGAGGATGGATGGCTGGAAGGGGAGCTGAGGGGGAAACGTGGCATCTTTCCACACAGATTCGTGAGGCTGGAAGCCTCTGAGCCTTGCAGGGAAAAGACGGGTGCCGGGGATCCCCAGGATGGAGGCAGCTATGGAGTTACTGTCCATCAAGACGTGGAAAGCACCTGCTCTGAAGCTCTTCCTTTGCCAGGGAAGGATGGCAGGGAAAAGGATGACTCGGCTGCCCACCCTGAGCCTGACACCGTTTTGTCTCACGCAGTGGGAAGAACAGAGGGCCGTCTTGGCACAGATTTGAAACAGCATCAGGCCTTTCCTGGCACAGGACACCAAGGGCCACATCCCAAAGGCACAGCAGACTCCTTCCCCTTCGACCGCACAAAGACGGTCAATGGCCTCCCTGTGGCTCAGCTGCCTCCCCAACAGGGCAACAGGCCTGGCCAAGCAGGTGAGTTAGAGCCTGGGGGAGGCGTTTCAGCCTCCCCAGGAAACTCAGAAACTCACACCCTGCCTGAGCGTGATGGAGACAGCACCACTGTGCCCCCGCAGGCTCCCTGCTCCCCCTCAGATCCTTGCAGGAGCCAAGAGATTCCTTCTGCTAACAGCTGGGCAGCATCCGAGCCCCAGGAGAGCCAAAGCAGTGCCCAAGACCTGGACGACTGGGTGGAAGGTCAGCAGGAGAAGTCCAAACCCTGTTCCTCCAGCTTGGGAGGTGCCCAGGACACATGGGCTGGGAGCTGGGGGGAATGTTGCCCGCTTGCAGCACAGGGGGACGGCTGCACAGACCTTGACTCCAAACTGACAGAGCAGCTGGCCCAGTTTGAGAAGAGTCTGTCAAGTACCGGTGCTGAGCAGGACAAGGTCTCCCGCCACTTCTCTATCTTGGACTACAGCTCTGAGAGGGACATTGTCCGTGGGTCTCCTGAGTGTGCCCCCCACGCCAGGCAGCCAGAGAGGAGGAAGGCCCTGAGGCCACCCCCTCCTCGGCCCAGCAGCCTTGCGACAACCCCTGTGCCCGTGCTGGGTGGCCAGGTGCCCAAAGGCAGGTCTTTGTCCTTCTCGGTCAAGCCCTCCCGGCCTGCACCCCGGCCTCCATCAAGCAACCAGCGGAAAAACGTGGCCCCTGCACAACTTCAGCCCAGCACCCAGGAGCAGCGGGTGGAGGAGGGACGTGAGGACTTGACACGGGCAGGATCAGCTTCCCCCTGCTCCATTCTGCTGACAAGGATCGGAGAGGTGGAGCGAGACCTGGAGGCTTACGGCAAGACCCGTGCTGAGCTAAGCCTGATGCTGGAGGAGCAGCAAGATGAGCTGATGAGAGCAGAGACCCTGGAAAACCTTGATTTCTGTGACTCCAACATCGAGAGCCTCAGCATGGAGCTGCAGGAGCTGAGAGGTGAGTCTACAGAGGCATGGGATGGTGGTGCTTCGTGGGGACAGCTGGCTCCTGCTCCGTACGGGCACAGTTGGAGCCAGCAACCGTGGAGTCCGATTTCGGTCATTTTCTGACTTTGGTCATTTTGTAAGCGTTGTTGCAGTACAAATCGTCATGATTTTGCCTTGAAGAACCACAGTGTCATTCTCTGGGCGTCCCTCAGCCCTGGCTTTCTCCACCCCCTCTTCCTTCCAAGTCTTCCACCTCCTCTTCCAACCTCACGGGTATATCCAGGGCCCTCATCTGATCCATTCCCGGCGTGTCCTTGCTGTCGAGCAAAAACACAACCACTGCAGGTTCGACCTCCCTGCCTCATCCCCTCTCAGCTAGAGGGGAGTGAGCAGCAGGTTCAGAGTGGCTTTGCTGGCGGTCCTGCAGTTGAGCTGTGAGTTGGTGGCTGTGGCGTGACTGCCCTCAGCCTGGCGGGGCGCTGGGTTTCCTGGGGTTTCTGCTCTGGTGGTGATACAGACCTTTGGGGACTCGCCACTCAAATCAGAGGGATTGCACAGCGGGTTGCTCAGCCTGGGCTGAGAGTGGGGAGGGTGAGTGGGCAAAAAGTAAAGTCTGCCCCTGTGCTCCTGCCATCCGTGGAGTCTAGAATGTGAAGAGAGGAAAATGATGCTGTACTGTCAGTAACAGGAACAAAGAGCTTTAAATTGCACGTGTCAGTAGCCAAAAAGATGACTTTTGTCCTTGCAGCCCAGAAAATTTACTCAGGAAGGAGAAATTTGTCCTGTTTATATCAGCACATTTGGGCTCCAAAACCCAAAGATGCCATATAAAGATCAGGGCTGATAATTACGTTATACTTGGTATTACAGTAGACAGAGTGGAAAGATGGGACCACGTACATCTCCCACAGTCTCTTCCCCAGCTTCTCCCGGGAGCTCTGACACTGCAGTTCTGTTATCCAAACCCACGATGTGCAGGAAACGTGGGCACTGCACGCGGGAGGTGGAGTGAAATGCCAGCTCCTGCCTGGGGATTACTCACTCTGACTTCATTGCCTCCGTCCTCCCACTGCTTAATCAGCACTGGGGAGCCCAGGCACTTCGCTGCAGGATCATGGCTGATGCAGAGCCCATAGGAATGAGGGCTGATGTGGGTGCACCAGGGAAAGTGGGTGACAAACAGCTTCCACACCAGTGGTGTGCAAGAATTATGCTTGGAAGGGGGCTTGGAGGATTTGCAGCTAGATTAAATAACATGAAGGTCGGAAGAGGAAAATTTAGGCTGGATCAAGGGAAATTTTCTTATGGGATAGATCTTTTTCTTATGGGAGAATGGGTTGAGGCCCCATCCCTGGAGAGATTTAAAAGCCGGGTTGACATAGTGCTCAGTGACATGGTTTAGTGATGGTTTTTATCAGAGTTAGGTTGATGGTTGGACTAGATGATCTCAAAGGATTGGAGCATCTCCCTTATGAAGAAAGGCTGAGAGAGCTGGGACTCTTTAGCCTGGAGAAGAGAAGGCTG
>JAOXNO010000002.1:23907633-23917824 GCA_028565335.1 Limnodromus scolopaceus
CCCAAGGATGGAGATGTCTCAGCCTCTCCGCTGTCCTGGGCCAGGGCTGCACCGCCTTCATGGCCTGTCCTCCCTGAAGCTCCCAAGCTGCCATCTCTGGCCGCTGCCCCTCGATGTATTGCCTGGCACTGCTCAGAGGAGTTGGGCTCCATCACTGTTGTAGCTGCCCTTCAAGTAGGGGCCAGCTGTGAGCAGATCCCCCTCCGCCTGCTCCCTCCCAGCTCTCGCTGTGGGACCTGAGCTCTCCCTGTGGGTCAGGAGCTCTGGTTTTCTCACATCCCTCTTGACCTGGAGGCACCAAAACTGGACAGTGTCTACGTGCAGCCTCCCTGGGACTGAACAGAGGCAGAAAATTATTCCCTTTGACCTACCAGGCGCCCTCCCCATGTTCCCTTGGAAGCCCTGACTCACGCCAGTCTTAAACATTACTCTGCACGTAGCCCCACTGAAGCTGGCGTGCCTGCACTGATTGCTCATATTTGCTAAAGAAGCAATATGGATACCTGCTGTATGTTCAGTGATTATTGTACACCATCTCCTGTGTCATCTTACGCTAATGCTATTCAGGATCCTATGGAAGAGTTTGAATGGTGGGTCTACAAACTGTAGGGCCTATCAAGAGCCAAGGTGTTACAAGTGGCACGGTGCTGGATTTCACTGCGACGTATGGCAGGGCAGGGCTGTTGTTGATGAGGCACTGTCAGACATGGGCATTGTGCTGACAAGGGTTCTGATTTCTACATCAATCTCTTTAGTGCTAAAGTACCGGAAAGGGGATGAGGATAGCCTCATGGAGAAGATCTCCAAGCTCAACATCCACTCTATCATCAAGAAATCCAACCGTGTGAGCAGCCACCTCAAGCATCTCACAGGCTTTGCACCCCAGGTAAAGTGTGTCAGCTGCCAAGTGCGCTTACGTCCTGCGGTGCTGTGAGGAGGTGGTGGTATCTGCTTTCCTTTCACACCCCTTTCCCAGTGAGTAGCTCTGATCCAGGCCAGCAAGGCAGAATGAGCTTAGGATCTGAACCACCCATCTCTGCTCTCCAGCTTGTGGGCAGGAGGCCCCACATAGAATCATAGAATCATCTAGGTTGGAAGGGACCTTCAAGATCATCTGGTCCAACCATCAACCTAACTGACAAAAAACCCATCGCTAAACCATGTTCCCCAGCACCATGTCAACCCGTCTTTTGAACACCTCCAGGGATGGTGCCTCAACCACTTCCCAGCCCATTCCAATGCTTGATAACCCTTTCCGTGTAAAAATTGTTCCTAATATCCAATCTGAACCTCCGCTGGCGCAACTTGAGGCTTTTCCCTCTAGTCCTGTCGCTTGTGACATCCCTGCACTCTGGGAGGTGCTGCATTGCCTCCCTTGAGACATCTTCTCTCATAGATGAAGGATGAAGCCTTTGAAGAGACAGAGAAAAATTTCCGGATGCAGGAGCGGCTGATCAAGTCCTTCATCCGGGACCTTTCCCTCTACCTGCAGCACGTCCGGGTGAGTCACCCTGGGTGTGATGCCAAACCCATGGGGCTTGCCATGCGCTGCCCCTCCTGCCTGCATGATGTGTACCTGCAGTGCCTCTGGCCGGTTCTCCTGCTCTCAGCCCCACCAGGGAGGTGGGGTGGGCTGCCCTGGGAGGCCTCTTCTCTGGGCAGCGAGCAGGGCTGTGCTGACTGCATGTCCCTGGTGCAGGAGTCGGCCTGCATGAAGGCGCTGGCAGCAGTGAGCATGTGGGACCTGTGCACGGAGAAGGGCAGTGGGGAGTTGGACCAGTTCCAGAAAGTGAATCGGCTCATCAGCGACCAGCTCTTCTCCAACTTCGTGAGTGGGGCTGTGCCCTCGCGTGCTCGGGGCCCTCCCCGGGGGCCGCTGCAGGTGGGCCGCCCCTGGGAGGCTGCAGGGAGGGTGGCACAGCCTGGGAGGGTTGTGAGTGCTCCTCTTCGGCTTTTCCTTCCTGAGAGCTTTGATGCCTGTGGATTTACGATGTGTGTTGAGCGTGCCTGTTAGATACACATTTTTTTCATACCTGAAATGGTACAGTCCTCTGTGTGGTTGGTCCAGGTGCTTCCATACCATTACCCATGCTGGCCCATTTACTTAAAAGTGTAGAATAATTCCTGTTGTAAGGGGCCTCTGGTGGGTGCCATCAGGAAGATGGACCCTGTGTGGTCCTGGGGAAGTTGTGTGCTGGAGGGTGAGCTGCTGGTGTTCACCACGTGGTGGAAGAGAGCACCTCATCTCACCTGCTCCCTGCATCTCTGCCCACCAGAAAGAGCGGACGGAGCGGCTGGTGAGCTCGCCCCTGAACCAGTTGCTGAGCATGTTTGCGGGGCCCCACAAGCTGGTGCAGAAACGCTTCGACAAGCTCCTCGACTTCCACAACTGCACAGAGCGAGCGGAGAAGCTGAAGGACAAGCGAACACTGGAGGAGCTCCAGTCAGCCCGCAACAACTACGAGGCCCTCAATGCCCAGCTGCTGGACGAGCTGCCCCAGTTCTTGCGCTTCGCCAAGGAGCTGTTTGCCAGCTGCGTGCGGGGCTACGCCGAGGCGCACTGTGACTTCGTGCGCTTGGCCCTGGAGGAGCTGAGACCCCTGCTGTCGGTGGGTTCCCAGAGCAGAGCCAGCGCTCAGGGCGCAGTGGAGCGCTAGTCCCTGTGCAAGGCTCGTCCTCAAGCCTCCCTGGTACCTGCCCCATTGTGGGGGAAGCTGCTGCTGCTGCAGCTTTTGGCCCCTGGTGTATTGGGGTGGGTTCCTGTGGGATGGTGTCAAGTCAGGGATTGCAGGGTCTTGATGCAGTTTTGAGTAGAGATGGCAGAGACTCTAGCTGCTCCTGGAGCAGTGGCCAGAGAGCGTTTGCCAGAGGAATCTAAGGTCATGAGTTTGGGGACTACTCAAAGCTGGGTGCAGACAGGACTGCAAACCTGGGCCTGATGCAAGTTACATCAGGAGCCCCGCTTGGCCTGGGAGCTGGCGTGGTCTCTGCTGTAGTTCTTGGCCACTTTTCCTCCCAGCAGCTCTCACCTAACCATGACCCCAACTGCTCTGGTTCCAGTTGCTGAAGGTGTCCGGCAAGGAGGGGAACCTCATTGCTGTCTTCCAGGATGAGCACAGTCGAGTCCTCCAGCAGCTCCAGGCCTTCACTTTCTTCCCAGAGTCCCAGGCAGTTCCCAAAAAGCCTTTTGAAAGGAAGAGCGTGGAGCGGCAGTCTGCCCGGCGGCAGCCCCTTGTAGGCTTGGTGAGTTCCCTCTGCCCTGTGTCAGGGCTTGTGGGGGAGCCCAGGACAACTGCTCACATGGGTCTTGTTCCTGCAGCCCAGCTACCTCCTGCAGTCGGATGACGTCCGAGCTGCCCTCCTGGCCCGCTATCCCCCAGACAGTCTGTTCCAGGCAGACCGCAATTTCAATGCTGCCCAAGACCTGGATGTCTCGCTGCTGGAAGGAGACATCGTGGGTGTCATCAAGAAGAAGGACCCCATGGGCAGCCAGAATCGCTGGCTCATAGACAACGGGGGTAGGTGGCTGCTCCCTGCCTTCAGTCCCTGCTGTGGCCCCCGTCTGATCCCCCATCTGAGCTCTCTTCCGCTCTCTCTCTCTGCAGTGACCAAGGGCTTTGTGTACAGCTCCTTTCTGAAGCCCTACAACCCGCGCCGCAGCCAGTCGGACGTTTCTGTGGGCAGCCACTCCTCCAACGAGTCAGAACACAGCAGCTCCTCTCCCCACAGCAACACCACGCTGACCTTCAGCCCCAGTGGGGCGGCCGTCACCTTCACTCAGAAACCCCTACAGGACTCTGCCTCCCCAGCAGACCCCTACCAGTCCCCACAGCCCGCCTCGGAGACAGACTCCCCCTCTCTGCCCCAGCTTGGCTCTGGTGACAGGACGGCCCCGCTGGAGGCCGGTTCAGTGACGTTTCAGCGCCGCTACAGCCGCCCCGAGCTGGGCTGCAGCCCCAGCTCCCGTAACGGACACCCAGCCAAAGCGCATCTCAGGCCCTCGCCCTCGGTGGAGGACAGAGACTCTGGGCTGGAGAGCAGTGAGTCTGAGGGCAACCAGGTGAGTGCTCAGCCACCCCAGGGGCTCACCCCATCGCTTGAGTGGGGGCTGAATCATCCTCCTCCCTGGCGGTGACCAGGGAGAGGTGGGAGGTGGAGTCTGTTTATCCCAAAGGGCTAAGGTTGAGGATGAGATCTTTCCTCCCAGCAGCAGAGGTGCAGAGACAGAGAACTAGGCTGCAAACGGGGGTGGGCAGGTGGGGGCAGCTGTAGCAGAGGCCGGGCCGGAGCTGGGGTTGTCACTCTTTGGGAAGAGGAGCAAAAGCGCACACATCCTGTGTGATGCAGAAGCGAGGCTGTGTGTCGCGACCGTCCGGCTGACGCTCTCCCTCTGTCCCTCTCTCTGACAGGTCTATTATGCTCTCTACACTTTCAAAGGCCGAAACAGCAACGAGCTGAGCGTGTCAGCTAACCAGAGACTCAGGATCCTGCAGTTTGAGGACATCACAGGCAACCGGGAGTGGTGGCTGGCCGAGGCACACGGGAAGCAGGGCTACGTGCCCTCCAGTTACATTCGCAAGACGGAGTACACGTGAGGTGGCAGGCAGGAGCCTGCACCCCGTGCCTTGTTCCTGCTGGGACTGCCATGGACCTCGGGGAGGCTGGCCAGCCCTGCAGCCCCCACTGCTCGCCCTGAGCCTGTGTCCCTTGCAGCTGTGCAGTGCTCCTGGGCCCCACCATGTCGGCTGCCACCTCCCCTTCTGGGGAGGAAGAAGGATGGGCTGGCAGGAGCAGGCAGCTTGTGTGGGGGCAGGGGGGAGTTGCCTTCACCCCGTGCTGTTTGAGCCTCCAGCGTCAAGGTGGGAGCAGAGGAGCAAAGTGTGGGGCTGTGGCCTCGGAGGGAACAGCTTGATAGAGGCTGAGAAGCTGCTGTGGGTTTAATTGTGGAAGGCTACTGCTGAGTTTCCAGAGTCCATCTTCAGCCAAATGGTGTTAAAAGCAACCCAGGGCCTGTGAACATGCCCCCTGTGCCTTCTCAGCAGCAGGAGCTGGGTCATGTCTGCCTGTGCCGGACCTCAGGGTGGGACATCTACACGCTGCCTGGGGAAGCAGCTCTGAGCTTCACTGGAAGCAGTTGAGCTCTGGGACTGGGATGCACCCAGCCTCTGAAAGCCCCCACAGCAGAGCCCCCAGTGGGTGCTTTCTCCCTGTGCCTGGGCTGCCAGAAGCTGGAGCCTTCCCAAGCTCTGCTGTCAGCAGCAGCTGTCGGGGTCTTGTCTCCCAGCTGAGCTAGAGCTGCAGAACAGCACCTTCCCTTGTCAGTGCAGCGTCTCCGGTGCCCAAGCCCCATCGTTGCGCTGAGGTGCCCACCAAGCTGCTCTGGGCTGGGGCAGGGCAGAAGGCAAAGCGCAGGCTGTTCGCCAGGGTGATTTTGGGGGGACTTAGTGCCCTTTGCCAGGGTGGTGTGTCTTACCCACTGCTGCTGTGCCCTGAAGACGGGAAGGTCCCTTCTCCTTGGGGCGATGGTTGTGTCCCCTGTACTGCTGCTCTGTAAATAAAGATTTGCCCTCGTGAGTAGGAGGTGCCCGTGACAGTGTTGGGAGAGCCAGGAGGAGCGCCTGGCCCACGAGCAGAGCCCACAGAGCTCACGCAGACCCTGCAGGGTGCAGAAGACCATTTGCCTCTCGGTGGGGTGCAGGATGCTGGCTTCTGCCTTGGTGTCTGTGCCAGCTGCAGCTCAGGCACTAGGAAACCCTCACGGTGAAGTTCTTCATGAAGATGGGAGTGCTGGCAGCGCCCTCTCCCCGATGCTGTGTCTTAGGTGACTCGGGTGGAGCTGCTGGGGGCTTGTGTCCCTCCTGCCACCAGCCAGGGTGAAGGGGCTTGCTCTGCTGGGGCAGGTGGAGCGGCAGCGCGCAGGGGGCATGCAGCAGTGTGTCGGTGCTGCAGCTCCCGCACTGCATGCCCAAGAACAAAAGTTTGTCACCAGTAACGGCCGTGTGGTGTGTGTGCGTGTCAGTGGGGCACGTACACGTGCCTGCACTCCTCCAGCTGGTCTCCAGCACAGTCAGGTTTGGAGCCTGGAGCCACAGCTCCAGATCTGCCCCACCAGTGGTGACCATCGCTCCCAGGGACCACCCTGGTGATTTGCACCGCAATCCAAGGGAGCTGTAGCCCTGGGCAAGGCAGGCCCTGGCATCTCCACCTCTGCTGCCGGAGAGGGGGGTTGGTGCCTGGGGGTGGCTGTGCCACTGGATGAGGACTCTCCACCTCATGTAGAACCCGCGTTACCGACTTCCCTCAAACACCAGCCAGGTTGAAAAGTAAACCGAAGCTTATTTAGCGGGTCTTGAAGTCAAAGTTTTAGTTAGAAGACAAGAAACAGTTACAAAAAGTAAATAAACGATACATTCAGTCTTAGATTAAACTAAATTTCATTCCAGGGTGCTACAGCAGCTCTCAGCGAGGTTCCCCGGGGTGGTGAAGTACAGAAACAGACCCCCCTGGGCCCATGGCCTCCCTGCCCGACACTGGAACAAATTCTGCAGCTCCAGGCGCCCTGGGGCAGGGGCAGGGGCAGGGCTAACAGCTCTCTCCAGTCCAGATCCGCTCTCCCCGAGGGGCAGAGCTGCCCCCGCTGTCTCCCCGCAAGGAGGCCGATTCCGGGGCAGCCCAGCCGTGGGGAGGGCAGTGGCCGCTCGGTGGGTGCCCCTGGGGAGGAGGTGCCTGCACCCCCCGAGGGCTGCTCTGCCCCCCCTACAGCGGGGTGCTTTCCGTAGCGGTGATGCCGGCGTCCTTTGCCATGCTGGAGAAGACGCCCTGCTTCTTGAGCAGCTCCTCAGGGCTGTCGTATTCCGCGATCCTCCCGGCCTGCAGCACCAACACCCTGCAGCGGGGAACGAGGTGGCCTGAGCTCCCGGGATCCCAGCCCATAGCGCTGCTGGTGCCCACCCCCACAACCCCACCGACCCCCAGCTCCTTCTGTGGACACCCGGGGGGTTCCCCTCTGCACAGAAGTGAGGGCACAGCTCCGCTCCCTGCGCTGGGGGGTGATGCACACAGAGTATCAGCAACTTCTCAGGCTGCCCCAGGGAGGTGGTGGAGTCTCCTCCTCTGGAGACATTCAAACCCACCTGGACACGTTCCTGTGCAACCTGCTCTGGGTGGACCTGCTTTGGTAGGGGGTTGGACTGGATGATCTCCAGAGGTCCCTTCCAACCCCATGTCATTCTCTATGGCCTCTTGTGGTAAGGAAGGATCCCAAAAGACATTCTCCCCACAAAGGCATAACTACTGCACGGCTGTCCTTCCGTCCTTCCCCTACCTCTGTTCCACTCTCCTAGAAGCTCTGTTGCTGTCACAGGCACTATGTCCACCCCTGCCCCTCTGGCTGCATCCCTGCCCCTGCCCCTGGCCACCTCTCGCCCCCTCCTAGGAGCCCAGGGCCCCGCGGTACCTGTTGCTGTCCATGATGGTGTGGAGGCGGTGGGCGATGGTGAGCACGGTGCAGTCGGCAAACTCGCTCCGGATCGTCGTCTGGATTAAATGATCAGTTTCCAGATCTACGGCTGCCGTTGCTTCATCAAGGATGAGGATCTTGGCTTTGCGGAGAAGGGCCCGGGCCAGGCACACCAGCTGCCGCTGCCCGACACTGGGACGAAGCGGGGAACAGGCGTCACCGGGCAGACACCAGCATCGCTTCTGCAAGCCCTGACCCCGACGCTGCCTGCCCAGCCCTCCCTGGCCTTGCCCCCGCTGATCGCCTGCCACCACGAGTGCCACCTCCTCCAGCATCCTGCTCTCTGGGCCACCACGGAAGGGCTGGCTCACGCCGACTCCCTGAGAGCACTCACCCTTTTCTCCCACCTTGCCTCCCAGAAGCTGGTGTGCCCTTCTCCCTGCAGGGCCCCTCTGCTGGAGGCTGCTCTCCTGTCCCAGGCTCTGCCCTGGGAGGGAGGGAAGGGAGGCGAGCTGGGCACATCTCCGCTCCTCCACTCACCTGAGGTTCTCCCCTCCCTCGCTCACAAGATGGAGCAGCCCCTCGGGCAGGGTTTGCACATATGTCTTCAGGTGGGCCAGCTCGAGGGCCTTCCAGACCTCCTCATCCGTGTACTGGTCGAAGGGGTCCAGGTTCATCCGCAGGGTGCCAGTGAAGAGCACAGGGTCCTGCCAGGGACAGCACCGCTTTCAGCCACGCCGTGGCTCCAGGCGCCCGAGTTTGGCCGCATCCTGCCCACCTCGGCGGGCAGCTGGGCAGGGGAGGTGACAACGGGAGGCTCAGAGCCCCTGAGCTCCCCACAGCACCCACTAAGGGCACTGCGCTGCCCAGGGCACACAGCCCGGGGAGGCCACGCAGCAGTGGGACGCGGGGAGGTCAGGTGAGGTCAGCGCACCTGGGGGATGATGGTGAGGTTCTGGCGCAGGTCGTGGAGGCCGATCGTCGCTATGTCCACCTCGTCGATGAAGATTGACCCTTCGGCTGCCTCCAGCACCCGGAAGAGGCAGTTGGTGAGGGAGGACTTTCCAGCCCCAGTCCGACCCACAACCCCAACCTGTAGAAGCAGCTGTTTAGATCAACTGGCAGGGCTGAAGAAAACAGGGAAGATGCTTTCCATCTCGGTCTGGTGGGCATTTCTGCCCTGCATCTGCAATAACCATCTCCCGGACTGTCTTCTTTGGTCCCTGCCCCACTGCTCAAGTCTCCACTGTCCCGTCACCATCCCTCCCCAGCCCACAGACCAAAGGTAAGAGGACAGGAACAACTTTAACACCCTGTCACTACAGGTCGGGTGTAGTGAGGTCAGAGGCAGAGAGGTCCTCACCTTCTCGGTGCTCCCAATGTTGCAGGTGATCCCCTGAAGTACCAGCTCCAGCTCAGGTCGGTAACGAACTTTGTAGTCAATGAACTGGATCTCGCCTTTGCTGGGCCAGCCACGGGGTGGACGCTTTTCTGTCACCCACGGAGCCTGGGGGCACAGGAGCACTGGGGGGTTGCACCTTGCCACGCTGGCCACCACCGAGCTGTGCAGCAGGGGCTTGCCCAGACCCTGGTCTCCTCACCTCGTTCTTCACCTTCATGTACTCGTGTACCCGCTCCACAGCCACAATGTTTGTCTCCAGCTCTGAAGAGGTGCGTACCAGCCAGTTCAGCGTCTGGGTCACCTGTGGGACAGAGCCCAGAGGGTGCAGAGCTCAGTGGGACCCAGGAACAACCACCTCCCACCTCTGCTCGGGGACTCAGTCTGGGCTTGAGCATCCCTGGCCGGGCTCCCAACTCTCCATTCCCCGGCCTCAGCCCCCTCTCCCCAGCCCTTCAAAAGCTTTGCTGGAACATCTCCGTGGGGTGCAGAAGCAGGAACACGCTCCTCCCCATGGCAGCAAGTATCCCCCTCACACTGGGGTGTGTGCTCCCCTGGCTCCATTGCAGCTCCCCAGGGGACGGGACACCCCAGCTAATCCCCTGTCCGTGGACCCGAGCTGGAGGCAGGGCAGTATCCCGCAGCCAGCTCAGAGCTCCCGGGAACAGCCCTGTCCTGGAGTAAGAAAAAGCTTCCATTGACTCACATTGAGGGCGGAGGAGACGGAGAGGCCCACGATGCCGCCCTCCAAACTGCCCTTTGAAATCACTGCTAGAAGCGCAGAGAAGAAGACCACCAGGCTCCCAACGAACTCCAGGCGGATGGCCAGCCACCTGCACCAGAGAGAGGAGAGCTGAGGGGTGGGTGGGAGAGGCACCTGCCTGTGCCCAACACAGGGGCCACCAGTAAGACCAGCACCCCACCAGCATCTCTGCGCACTCAGCCCTGAGCCCAGCGCCGTACACACGGCACCTGCACCTACACGGCGCGTCATCTGTGGCCAGTTCTGCCAGCAGGGTCATTTTACCTGTCACTCCCTGGCTCTCACGTTACCCCCTGTGCTGGTAATGCCACGTATCAGAGGAGTCCCAGCTGTACAACCCACACACACCCAAAGCACCTACCAGTAACACATCAGCAGCAGACAGTGCTCCCACCGCGCTCCCACCTGGCCTGGACCATCAGCCTCTGCCCAGAACCCGCCAAGAGCATCTCAGCCCTTGACAGCGCGGCTCCCCCTGCCCAGGCTCTGGGGGGCACTCTCTGCCTTTCAAAATCACCCTAAAACATCTCCTTCCCACAGATCACAGAATTGTCAGAGTTGAAGGGACCT
>JAOXNO010000002.1:23926640-23936882 GCA_028565335.1 Limnodromus scolopaceus
CTGTGGGACCTGCTCTGGGTGGCCCTGCTCTGGCAGGGGGTTGGACTAGATGATCTCCAGAGGCCCCTTCCAACCCCGTATCATTCTGTGATTCTGTGAGAGCATCCTCACAAGAGCGGTGACAGAGACCCTGCCCAGACAGCAGGCTCAACGCTCAGCAAGCTGGGGACTTGTGTCAGATCATCCCCAGAGACTGTGAGGCTCTGCAAAACAAACTGGGCAGGTCCTGCTGGACTGATTCATGAAGGGCCAGGACTGTACAACAAAGGACATAGGAAGCAGGGAGCAAGATATCACCCATAAGAGCTGGCAGCCAGCTCAGATCAGTTCTTCATTAAACTGTAACACATTCTCACAGCTTTAGGGAGGGCACAAAAAGTCCCCAGGGTGTGGGGCTGGGAGAGGCACACACGTGGAGATGGTGGGGTTGGATGTGGTGCACACACAGGGAGGTGGTAGGGCTGGGTGCACAGCCAGGACAGGGCAGGGACAGAAAGGACTCACTTCAGCAGCTGGGGGCTGACAAACACAAGTCCATCATGCACCAGCTTGAAAGCCACCGACAGCAGGAGGTTCTGCCAGAAGGTCTTGCCCAGGGCTTTCACCAACCACCGCCTGGGGAAATCCTTGCGAGGGCTGGCATCCTCCTTGTTCCCCTTCTTCTTCTTCTTCTTTGGCTGCTTCTCCTCCTAGAGAGAAGTAAAGGAGCTGGTTGTGCAGGCTCCTTGCACTTGGAAGGATGCCTCCAGGGCAGTGCCACAGCCCCCAGATCAGGTACCCTAATGAGGCCTCAGCTTTAACCCTTGTCACGTTCCCTCTCTCTGATCTCTGCTCCTCTCATACGCCCCCAACACCAACTGACACCTCTTTGGTGCAGACGTGCTGAGGACCGCTGTTGCAAAGCCCAGACCAGCCTGAATCCCTCAGGTGGAAAACCAGGCAAAGCAGGAAGAATCCGAGGCCAGGGGTGATCATAGGGTGATGCTGACTCTGACCTCACTGCTAGGAGGTAACAGGGTTGGGGAAAGACAGATGTAAGGGAGCTGCTTGTGCTGCAGACTTGAGGGTGGTTCCTGTCCTACAGGGCAGAAGGATGGAGACTTTCTTGGTCTCTCAAAACATGGGGATCTGCCGAGGACAGGGAAGACTTTATTGTGGGTTGCCCTGTCCTTACCTATGGCCCTGCAGAATCGAACAGGGGAAAACAGGGGAAAACCCAGCAACGGGGGCTGCAGGGAGGTGAGGTGACCGTACTCCCCAGGGCTGGACCTGAATCTCTCAGTCCCATGCAAGGTCAGGAGCGGGAAGGGATTTACCAGCACCAGCACGTCTTGGCTCTGGGCCTTGCTCATGTTGTTCCCATGGTCACCTTCCCGGCGCCTTTTCTTGCGTTTCCGTTTTTCCAGTTCTGCTTGGGCCTTCCTCACCGCAGTCTTCATGTTCTTCTCGAAAGTAGCGTAAATAGCCTGTGTCTTGTCTTTATCTTTCAATTCCCAGACATCCTCTACCTCCAAGGGCTTGCGATAGCCCTTGAAAACTATGCTGTGGAGTAGAGAAATCTCCCCTCAGCAAGCGCCCAACGCCATACATGAGGGAGTATCCCTGCTGCAGAGGCAGAGCCTTCACACTCAGCTTGGCCCTGAGCTGCACAGGCTGCGTGGACTGCCCTGCGTTTGGTGCCTCTCATGACTGACTCCAAGCACCCCAAGCAGCACCGTCCCAGCTCTAGAGCACCCCATGTTGCACCAGCCCAAACCCCCGCCGAGCCCAGCTCACCTGGTGTACCATTCAAAGGTGATGGAGCTCAGGAAAGAGGCTGTCACCTCTGGGTTCTAGGGTACAAAACAAAGTGGGTACCAAGAGGTCGTTGATGCTGAGGGATAGTGTTGACAAGAGTTTGACTCGGCGCCCCCAGCCATTAAGGAACCCCAGAGGTTTCAAACCATGTTGACTCCAGCCCCAGGAAGCCCATCCCGCACGCCCCCCTTGGACACACGTGCAGATGCCCCGTGCTGCAGGCTCCGGCTCTCACCCAGCCCCTCGCTGGAGTCCCCAGACCTGCCCTCCCACAGGGACCAGGAGGAGTCTCTGCATGGAGCCCACCCTGCTCCACCAGGACGTGGTACCCCAAGCCAAATCCCACAAGGCCCTCGCACCTTTTTTGTGATTTCCTTTGTTTCCGGGGCGATGTCTGAGCAGCCCGAGACAAGGAAGAGCAGGAGCTGGAGCCCGTAGAAGATGAAGAAAAGGACAAACCGTGGCACATCGGAGATGGGTTCCTGCAGGAATGGAGAGGACAGGGTGACTTTTGGGGCTTGTCTCAAGGCCACTTGGCCCTCAGAGGTAAGATCCACCCCCAGGACAGTGAACGTGGCTGAGCCCAACCAGGCAGTGCAACACTCGCTCTGGGTCCTGGCTCAGCTTTCCTTTGCTACCCTTCCCTGCTTCTCCCCGACCTCCTCCCATAACTCCGTAAGGGCAGAAATAGGTCCTGGAGAGCTTACACCTCCCCAGATTCAAAGAGCAATTACTTCTCAGGTCTCTTCTGGTTCCCCAAGGTCCTTAGGGCAGCTGGGGACCACTGAGAGCTTATCAAGAGATAAAACCTGAAGGGACTTTCTTCGGGACAGAACAAGACCACGGGGAAGCGCAGAGCTTCCTGCCAAACCCAACCTGTAGGGCTCTCCGGAGCAGTGACTGGAACGGCAATATCCCACAGAGCAGGGACAGCGCCCAGAAGCAGAAGAGTACCCCCGAGTCTCTGCGCAAGCAGAAGCGTCGCGCATCATGGATCAGCAGGACCAGGAGCTGGGGGAAGGAAAACCAGTCAGAGGTTCAGGTAAGGCTGCAGGACTAGGTCTGGGCTCCGAACGCGCCTTCGGAGCATGTGTCCCGGGATGCCGGCACGCGTGGGCTGCCGGGATCCTCTGCCTTGAAGACACTGAGCTCCCAGTGCCCGAGGTCGCTGCCAACACTACATAAGCTCCAGAGTTAATTGCACAGGGAAAAGGTTTATTTCAGGAGGACATAAGACCAGGCTCCTCATAGGAAAAGCAAGGTCTGACGACACCCTAGCATTACAGCAGGGCACTATTTCTCTTTTTAGCTGCTCTTATCCCAGATTCTCAGATACGCCCAGCTGTGAGGAGTCACACCCTGACTCCTGCATGTTGCCTCCAGACCTGGAATTACGGCCGGATCAGAGACCCAGCGCTGCAGCCGCTCTGGGCAGTCCCTGTGGCTTATGAACTCCCGTGAACTCTGCACTTGAAACTAAATGACATGACAAAATACGAAGGATAGCAAACAGTGGTATTGCTTTTGCTTTTAAATGTAGCTACTGAGAGTTACAGCTTTGATAAGGCTGTTAGACTATCCCACGTCTCGTGTAAGGTATCTACAACTTCCATCAAGCTAACAGCCCCGACGTCCTCAGCTTTCCCCTCTGCCCAGGTATCCTGGGGCATTTCTCAACTCTTCACACAGAACTGAGCAGCAGCCCCTGGGAAACCGTGAGACACGGGAGCAGCAAGGCACGGTCTGATGCTCACGCTGTGCAATCAGTCCTGTGAACCCCGTTCTGCTGCTCCTAAGGCTTCTGCCAGAGAGCTCAGCTGCGCTCACAGGCACAGTACCTATCCCAGCTTGAAGGACAAAAGGACGGAGCACCGCGCAACCAGACACCTGCCCGCACCCTGCTGCCCTTCTGCACCACCCGCAGATGTTCAGGGATGGTCCCTACCCATCTCCCAGGCTACGCTTCCCTGGTGGCCACCTCTTCCAGCTCATCCCTGGGCCATGGGAAACTGTCTGCTGCTTGGCCCCGTGGCCTCACGCTCTGTCTCTTTGGTGACACGCAGCACGTTCACCAGCTGATCCCTTACCCAGGTGGCGATGTACAGGCTGGGGTTTGTGTACAGGACAGCTGGCAGGGGGTTCTGCTCTGTGTCTTCTACGAACGCCAGGGCCAGCTCCGCCACTGCCGTCAGCATCAGCAAGGTAGCCAGCACCTGCAGGGAGAGGGGACCAGCCGTGAGGGGAGACCCAGCCCGCCATGGGCACTGGGAACTGCTGGCAGACAACAGTCGGGCATAAAAGCACTGTGTTCCATACACTGTTACACCCTTTCCAACCCAAACATGATCCATGAGAGCTTTCCTGTGAACATACAGCACTTCCACAGCAGCGCTGCCATCGTTTCAAGCTTGGAGAATAACAGCGCACAATATGAGAGGCCCCAGTACACACCACAGCCCTCCCTCCCGGTGCATCCCAGCCTTGGCATCTCCTCTGCCCCAGATACGCCTCGTCCTGGGCCCCACTTTACGTTTCTGTCCCAGGTGGGGACATTGCTGTGGGTGGTAGCCCATTGCTCCTTAGCACCCATAGCAACGGGTGGTAGCCCATTGCTCCTTCTCTCCTACTCTTCTCACCTCTCCATCCCACATTGTACTCCAGCCCAGAGGCTTTCCACTCACCACCTCTCCATCCCAGGCGGCTCCAGCCTGCCCTCTGCCCCCCCTCAGCCCCTCTCTACCTGTTTGATGATGTAGAGTTTGGTCACGGATGATTTCTTGGTTCTGGATTTGCACATGGGCAGGAGCTGCCACGGAGCCAAAATCCAGAAGAAGCCAAGGGGGACCCAGACCAGCACGGTCTGCTGGAAGCACACGGGCAGGTCGGCATCCGGGCGAGCGAGGTAGGAGGCATTCTGGGGACAGCAAGGACAGCCAGCCGAGTCACTCGGGATAGCTCAGCCTTCAGACCCGGCACCCCTGCAGCACCCTGCTCCACCCCATCGCACCCTCCTCCTCAGCACCCACCTTTCTGGCTGAGTGTTTCAGCGCTCAGGTAACGTCCCCCCCACCCATCTACCTGCCTGAAGCCAGGAGGGTCTCCCCAACAACCACCCCCTGCCGGAGCCAACCCAGCTGCAGCAGCTGGACACAGACGGTTCCCCGAGAGGTCCGTGCAGGGCGTCCCGTGTTCCCAGCCGGGCTGCGGGGCTAGAACAGGACGGTACTCGCTCAGGTCACTGCCATTTGCGTGGTTGTCTCGTGGGCATCACCCAGGCAGTGCACTCAGTGCCATGGCAGCCCTGGATAAATAGCAGAACCTCAGCCAAGCGCTGGCTGAACCCCCTGTGAGCCGTGGGATCGACCACTCTCCCCTCCCACTGCGCGTCCCACTCCACGAGCGGGCGATGGGGGCGATGCAGCCACTCACCCAAAACACGGAGCCGCAGAACTCGTCCAGGGCTCCCGGCATTGCTCGGGTGCGAAGGGACGGCAGCTCCTTCCCCTCGCTCTGCCTGCTTGTGAGAGCCCTGGCTGGATGCTGGGGATAAAAGTCCCCACACACCCTCAAGTGGTGTTGGGCCAAAAACCCTGATGACACGCAGTTAATTGTTAACTTGGTCCTATTGCACAACACCACAGCCCAAAGCAGTGACCAAAAGGGCTTTGTAAACTGCATGGGCTCTGGGGAAGGGAGGAGAGGAAGGCCCAAGACAGAGATGAAAGGGGAGATGCAGGGAAGCCGCTGTGACAGTCGCCGCAGGACACCACAGCCATCCCTCAGAACCTGCAGCCTTCACCAGCACACACGGAGACAAGCTCGTATGGACCCACTAAAGACAACTTACTTTGGTGTAACAGACCTTTCCTGCCAGAACGGGTCTGATGGATGCTGCTGAAAAGTTCAGCAAAGGCTGGTCCCTCAATAACCTTTTTAGCACGTGCCACCCAGCAAGGAAGCCCAGGGCACCGGCTGTGCTGCAGGCTGGGGGCTTGCAGCACCTCACAGCTGAGCTGACTGCATGCTGCACTGGCCTTCCGGAGTCCCCAGGATCCAGGTTCCTTTTACCAACTACTTGTGGCCTAGAGAACCTGAAGATTCTCCCAGCTCTTCATTTCGCTTCTCCCTTTCCCGCATCTCTCTGTTGTCTGTACGTTACAGCAGCCGACTGACCACAGAACCCAAAAGAGACTTTGAATATTCATTGTAAGGCAACTCCCAGCATCCGAGACAGCCAGAGGACCATTCCCGAGGAGGACGGCTGCCACCAACTCATCCCCTGGCTGCTTAGAAAGGTGGAGGTGTAGGGGCAGGTAGGCATGGTGCTGCTCTAAGGCTGGAACCGATTTTGCTCTGTCATGCACACTCTTGGGGAGCAGAGGGTAAAAGGGGACAATAGGGTGACTGCAAGGATTCTGCTGTCTCACTGTTCATGGAGCCAGAGATAACTCGTAAGTCAAGAGTGATACAATGAGTAATTGCTCAGGAACAACCTCCTCACCATCAATAGCAGAGGAAGGTTCAATGTCCAACTCATTGGTTAATTATTATTGTCTTGTCTGATTAAATCCACTTGTTTTTGTAAATAAAGCTACCCCTGGTGCTAGGTCCTCCAAGCCAGAACCAATGCTCTGCCGATGAGAGCAGCACTGATGCAACGGGTAAGAAATCAGTGAATGGAGCAGTCACTCCCTCAGCCCGTCCCCATCCTGAGAGCTGACATGATTCTTCTTTCTGGCCACTGGCACGGGGCTCCTCTGCTCTTGCTTGTACCCACCTGGAGCACCGCTGCCAAGGACATCGCTTGCTCATGACACCTTCCTATGTAACACTCTGTCCCATCGCCCGTCTCGGTTTCCAGTGTGTCACAGCCCATCCTCACCCCCTCATTCCCAGCTGACGAGCTTTGCTCAGCACAGGAGGCCAGCTGTCCTCAATATTCAAAGCAAGCACACCCCCACTTTCTCTACCCTCACACCTGGGACACGCTCCTCCTACAATACCACAAACCCACCTCGCCCTCCTTCAGCTCCTTCCATGAAGCTTCTTTCCATAATACCCAGAAAATGTTCACTGGGACCAAGCTAAGTGGCAAGATCTCTCTGGCCAACAATACCACCCCCTTCCCTGGGCTCCCCTGCCTTTACCCGTCTGTTGTCCACCATCTTATAATCTAAGTTTTCAAATTCAGGCATTGCTTCATGCCCCTCTCACACAGGGCCTGGGCCAGCACAGAGGCTTCTGCAACACGATCTACACATCAGTCCAGTCCTCACTTGCTCATCTCTGTTTCAGACGGGTTTGTTTCTCTGCCTTGTTATGTGTGAGTTCAAAAGCCCTTTTTTTTTTTTTTTTATAACATTGTGCAAAAGGAGAGGATGAAACTGTGTTTATGATGCTGGGGAAGCTGTATCAGCAGAATATTCACACTAATTTTGCTACCAGTATCTTAATCATCACCATGACTCATGAAATTTCATAACATAAGCTATGAACTCTTAAATCAGATATTCTGTACTATATGGACTATCACCACAAATTTAGTTATTTCTTCTTCTGAGCGTGGATCCCCCCTACTCCCTGCGTATCCGTCAGCGCCGAAGCTGGCTCTGACACCAGATCCAAGCAGCCATTCCCTTCCCAGCTCCTGCCTCGAGAACTTCCACCTACGTTCCTGACAAATATGGGAAAAGTAAGCTTTCCATTCCCCAAGTTCATGCTCTCACTACAAAACAGTCACAGGATCCCAAGGAATGGGATGAAAATATCTGGAGCAAACCAGGACATCCACCCTGCGCTGCCCCGTACACCACATAGCAGCAGAAACCTTGCAGCAAGCAAACTTTGGGACATCCTGGTTTTCCTGTTGGTCTCTTACAGGTGTGTTTTGGGAGACACTGATACCTCAGGTGGATCATGTACCCTTTGAGCTGAGGGCACAGTTAGTCCCGGTTATAGGTTTTCAATGATCCAATTCTGTTTCAGGTAACCAAAGGTGCTGCCATCTTGTCTAATATTACCTTTTCCTGTAGGTCCTCACAAGCTGTACGCTATGGCCAGGGTGGGCAGACAAATCTGAACCCTGTTTTTTGCTTCCAAAGAAGGTCTGAAATCTCAGGGGAGTTTCTTCAGCTCTGATCTTTTTAGAGAAGGGGCAGCAGCAAGAATACAGGTGGTTTATCTCTGGGTCTCTGCTCTTTTAATGTACCGCTCTTGACACCGTTCCGATCTTTCACTTGGTATCCTGCAGGGTAACTGAAATGAGTCTAAGGCTTCAATTCTGACTAGGTAGCAATACCCCAACAGGCACATTGCCGCATGCACCACCTGGAGAACAAGCAGATGGTTTGTGCTTCACGTTAGGAAAAGGACCTGGAAATTCCATGAGAAAAAGTACCTTGTACTCCCCACGGAATCTCACCATCTGCCCATCCCACCTCAAGCCCTCAGGGGCCCAGCATTTCTCGCAACTAGCTCACCTCATCAGTCAGGCAGTTAGAAGCTCCTTCCCACTAGAACTTAATCTGTTCACCACCTCTGTGTAGCAATAAGAAGCTCACGTCTGCTTCTCTCTGCCTAGCAGCAGCTGCCTTTCTAAGCCCCAGCTACCCTCCTGGCTGGCCACAGCAGGCCTTGCTTTTCAGCCGTGGCCATGACGTTTCCTTCCCTGGCACTCTGGATGGGATTGTTTTCTCCTTTGGTGCAGAAGGGGCCCGACAGGCTACACAACACAGCACAGCCTTCCCTGAAAAATAAAAATAAATTTAAACAAAACCGAGCAAGAGGGGGGCAGCTGCAGTGTTTATTTGACAATCACATGCAGTGCTACACAATTCAGTTCCCCTACTCGTTCAGCTCCCTTTCTCCCAAATACTGCCCAACAGCTTGTTGCCGTGACATCTGGGAATGAGTCCTTTTATTTAAAATGGCCAACGTAAGTTTCCAGGCCAGGGACTGGTCATTCAGGGGAAGCCGAGGGAAGAGACGTCAGGCTTCGTCACCTAGTTCACATCCTCTGCAGCCTGAGGACGAGAACAGTACCCATCTGTCCGTGTGGCAGGGAAGACCCCGAAGTCTCAGCGCTCATCCCAGCGTGGTGCCTTCCGCTACAGAATGTTCTTTGCGATGGCGTTCAGGGTCCTCACTTTGGCCACATCAGCCACCTTTATGGAGTATTCAGGGGCAGAGAAGGACGCTCCCATGGCAACGTTTGGGTTTCTGTCAGGAAAAGGACTAGTTACTACGTGCAGGTGATACAGACAAGTAAGACACACTAAGGAACTCGCTCTCTCCCCTGGTCTCAGCAGTGGCCAGAGAACCTGCTGGTGCCAGACAAAAGATGAGACAGTAATAGAATAATAATCCAAAGGCAAGAAACAACAGCACCAACAGAAACCCGGTGCAGACAAATGTAAGCCATTCCGCACCCATTCCTCAGAGGCACATCCCACTGGCCTCCCGAATCCTACACACTCCAGTGTTAAAGGTCTAAGGCAACTGTACCAGACCCTGCCTCCCTGAGTGCCACACAAGAGCACTCAGGAGCCCTAGGGCAGCGGTAGCAGAAGAAATGCCCAAAGGATCCAGGAAGGCATGGAGCTTGTGTCCAGACGACGAGCACTGCTGGATTCAGCCACTGCAGAATCCAGAGCCAGGCATCATGATCCCAACCAGGAGAGCACAATTAGCACCCAGAAAGCTGTCTGAAATTGATGCCTGTTCTACAAACTCATGTTCACATTAATCCAGCTTTTCCCTTGTACAGTTTTGCTAAAAAATAATTTTTAAAAAATTTAAAAATCAGTTACCTGAACTTCATTCCTGAGTCCCGGGCTGAGCGAGCAGAGCAGTGGAACTCAGAAGCAGTGGAGCCTTCCAGAATCCTCTGCAGGTTCCGCTCTGTGATGCCACCCCCTGGTGGGAAGAATCCCTGTGTCACATATAGAGCAGATGGTGCCATCCTGGACCTGATATCACCCCGGGAACAACCCCCTCAGGGGCAAGTGCCATCTACTCAGAGGGGAAAAGACATCCCTTGGGACAAAGGCGACCCGGGCACGCAAAGTGCTGGGAGAAGCCTTGGCTCACGCTCTCCCACAGCTCTATAGCTGACCCCAAGCCCCACAGCGAGCAGCAGCTGCAGGGCTTGGCCATCCCAAGAGAAGGCTCCAGGGAGACCTCATTGCAGCCTTCCAATATCTGAAGGGAGCTACAGGAGAGATGGGGAGGGACTCTGTCAGGAAATGTAGTGACAGGACAAGGGGTAATGGTTCTAAATTGAAAGAGGGGAGATTTAGATGAGATATTAGGAAGAAATTCTTTGCTGTGAGGGTGGTGAGAGCCTGGAACAGGTTGCCCAGGGAAGTTCTGGATGCCCCATCCCTGGAGGGGTTCAAGGCCAGGCTGGATGGGGCTTTGAGCAACCTGGTGTGGTGGGAGGTGTCC
>JAOXNO010000002.1:23996465-24007473 GCA_028565335.1 Limnodromus scolopaceus
CCTCTTGTCCTGTCCCTGGGCACCACTGAAAAAAGACTGGCCCCATCCTCCTGACACCCACCCTTGAAGTATTTCTAGGCGTTGATCAGATCCCCCCTCAGTCTGCTCTTCTCCAGACTAAAAAGACCCAAGAACCGTGTGCTGAAGAAGGTGCTTAAGGACTGTTGAAACTTTTGGGTCTTCCCAGGATCAGCACCCACGACAACCTTGAAATGAGGTTGGGGAACTGGAAAAGAGTCGGTTGCTTACAGCTATAACAGACTTGCCAGTGGCAAAGCAGGAAGCTAGTCAGAAAATATCATGGAGGAAAGGGAAATGCTCCAGAAATTCCGATTATTCACTCATTATCGCAACCACGAAAACGGGCCACTTTCTGTGTCAGTGTGTCAGCAGGGAGAAGAGGCATGAGAAGCTGCCAGGGACATCTGTGCTCCTTGCTGTGTGTTAGGAGAGACTCTTCCACCTCTCTGGGAGAGGCTGCTAAATTTTTTCCAAGTTTGATTAATTCCCTGGGATTTCACAGAGGCCGTGTGCTGCTTCCCGAGCTCTTTGCTGATCTTCCCCTTTCTAACTCCGCCCCAGTCCCAGCGGGGAAATGCTGCCTGGTGCCTCTACCCGGGCATGAGTTATGGAGGAGCCAAGTGGTAATAAACCTTACCCCAGCTTATACCCCCTTAGGAGAGGGTCTCACAAACTGTCCTGAGCAGAACCTGGAGTGACTGGGGACAAGCCCAGCCTGCTCCTGCCTCTCTATCTGCAGTCGGTTGGAGCACACGGCCGCTCCTCCCTTGTTAGAACCCTGAGGGAACTACTGTCTGAGACCATCCCAAGTTTTTGAAACTGCGGGCTGTCATCAGCGTTGCGTTTCTCGCAGATTTTCTTGATGGGGAGGAGAGTGTAAAGCCAATCTGGTTTCGTGCCTCACTGCCATAGCGTTTTGGATTGCTGTTTGGAAGCTGCGTACCCTCGCCAGTAGTTACTCATCTTTATTAACTTGCAGATTAGATTCCTGAAGGATTTTGTAGTGATGAGTTTCTCAGTGTAAGACCTGAAGGCTGCGAATTACAGGCTTGCTTTTTTAGTTAAGTAAGTACTTGGAAATTATTCTTGTCCATACTAGCCTTGTCCCCAGAAATCCCTGGTCAGCACTTTGGAAACCCCTGGTCTAGGCTAGTACAATTAAAAAAAAACCCACATGGCACTGCAGGAGGAGGAACCACAAGGTGGCAATCTCTCTCTGTGCTTCTACTGGCAAAAGAAACCTCTGGCAAAAAATATCTCGGACAGCAGCCGCGTGAAGATGCAAAGATGTTGGTCGTGCCTTGTCTTTTCAGAGGCGTTCATTTTGATGCTGGGTTTTCTCTTCTGGATGCTTTGCCCTTCAGGATGAAACTCCCGGGCTTGAAGAGGTGGAACTGAAGGCTGCTCTTTGCTGGCTTTTCCATTCTTTGGCCCAAAATGGGCATCAGATGTTGCTTGTTAGGTTGCTAACGACCATGCTGCTTGCGTGCATGCTGGCAAAGCTACTGAGTGCTCGGAGAGAAGGTTTCCTCCTCCGCTGGAGGCACTCCCTGGGGCAGCTGGTTCAGAGTATTGGGAACCTCACGTTATATTAACGTGCAATTCAGCAGGACTGTCAGGATCCGGCTTCGTGCGATGAGATGCTTCAACGGGAGGAAAATAACCTGGGTGTGAGGACTGGGCAGCGACCCGCAGGTTGAGCACGGCCCGTGCTCTTGAGGGGACCGCAATCGCCAGAGTGACAACAGCTCCAGTCCCAAAAAGATGCGGCCAGAGGGGGTAAAAAAAGCAGGGGAGAAATAATGCAGAGTTTGGGGTGGAGCTGCCCTGGTCCTGCAGTATCAACCACCATCTGTTGTGATGAGCTCCATCTCGGTCAGGACATAGTTGTGTTCGTGCCAGACGTTAGCTTACATGTGCTACATGTAAAAGTAAACTGGTGCGAAAGCTGGGGTCTGATGTGCTTTCAGTAGGATTTGCCCTGCGTAAGTGACGACGTGCTAGCCAGCCTCTCGCTGAGAGGATGCACTCCAGAAGTTGCAGGTGTGTGGCTGGAGCGTGTTCAATGATTCAAGATAGGAAATATCTTCCAAAGCTCCAAATAAGACAAAACAAACGGAGCTTTAGCACATACTCAATTGATTGAGTCTTTGGCAAAGTATGATGTGAATTCACGAGGCTCCCACTGAAGCCTGTCCCGGCTGTATCCTGCCTGGTGAGTCCTTCAAGCAGTCACGGCACAGCTGCCCTTGTTTTCTTCTGACACTGAAGTCTCCTTCTTTTACCTCTTCTCCCCTCACGACGTCCCCCTTCAGTTAGGAATAACCTGCTTCCTGCTCACCAGGACTGCTCAGGTTCTGCTTTACGCCATGTCTGCCACCCCTGAGCTCCCTCTGTGTCACAGCCTGCCACGTCCACGTCCCCTGCCCGTGGTGACACCTCTGATGGCGGCTGTCCTCTTCCAGCTCCGACTGTGCAGGTCCAGGCAGGACCTGGGGGAGGTGGGAAGCGTGGACATGGCGGGGTTTGTTGTAAGGTCCCTTCACGTCACCTTGACTTTAAGGTCTGAAGCCAGATTCCCAGAGGTTGCAATTCGCTTCCTTCCCGGTTGATGGGAGCCGAGGGGGTCTGCTGTCTGCTGGTCCTCTAGAAAAGGGCCAGGAGCCACCGGGGGACTAGCGGGGATAGAAACGTTAGCAATCCAAATCGTGATGGGAAACAGAAGGAGTAAAGAAAATCTGGATTTTTTAATTTTTTTTTTTTTTTTTCCAGAAAGCAGGAAGAAATCTAGCAAGCGCAAGGCTGGCTTCTCCTGGAACATGTGTGCAACATGATTGTCACTGATGCTCTGTAGCCAGCTGAGAGAAGAGACTTTCCCCAAGTAAGTGAAGCAAGCACCGAGACGTGGGATATATGATAACTTCTGAGGCAGAAGGAATAAGACCCCAGGCAAGGGAGCTCCAAACAGTGCTCCAAACTGTGTCTTTTTTGTTTGGTTGGGTTTTTTCCCCCATCTCTGAGTCTGTGGTGTTCAATTAACCCCTTTTCTCTGTCCTGGCCATGGTTGCTGCAGGTTTCCGAAGCTCCTCTGGCCTTCTGGATGATGACGTGTTAAGCGCTTGGTTTGTGATAATCAATTTTCTTCTGAAATGATACCAAAAGTCTGCTGTTTTGATTTAAACCATTTTCTGAGGATTTTGGTTAATAACAAGAGACAGTCTACTCCAAGAGAATCTAACTTGAGGAAGCCATGAAATTTAATTCATTTCTGCAACTTAAATATATAATCAGTGACATATGGTAATAGTAAATACAGGGGGAATTGTCATTGTTTAAGTCAAATTTCTGCATTCAGTCAAAACCCAATAGCTGTAACATCAAACTGTAGTTTCCATCGTACAGGAAATAAAGCATCATTTTTTTCAAAGAAAATAGACATGCAATTGCATGCCTGTTACGTTGCTTATACAGCTTTTTATTTTTAGCTTTCTCCGTGTTGCTGTTACTCAAGAGCTAACAGAAGGGAATCTGTGGAGGGAGAAGAAACGAGGCAACACCCAGATCCTGGTAGGGCAGACAAAGGGGATGCCTGCGCTGCGGATATACGCTCTTTCCCCGCCGTTGTTTCTGGGGGGTGAGCTGCTGTGCCTGGGCTGGGGACCCTGCGCCTTCCCCCTCCCTTCCCTAGCCCCGAAGCAGCGCCGAGGTGAGGCTGGGTTGCCCTAAGGGCTGCGGAAACGCTTCTCCCACAGCTCTTTATCATCAAGAATGCTTTTCTCCAGCCCTGTTGCTCCCAAGGCAGGGGAAGGAGCTGTTTGGTTGTTCGCTGTCGGGAGGAGGGATGGGGTTTGTGTCAGGTCGGTGTGAAGCTGCGGGCAGACGGTGTCTTTGTGCGGTTAGAGAATCCCAAAGAGATTCCCAGATTCCCTACTTTTAACCTTATTGGTGATGCTTGCAGACCTTCGTCGCTCTACCACCACCTTAAAGAGGAACAGATCAGGAACTTAACTGCTGTTAGTGGAATTTGTGCAGAAAGATGTTTGCTTTTTCTGGATTTATTTGGGAGCTTTTGCTGGACAGTGGAAGCAGAGTGTTGCTTTGAGGTCTATCCAGCACCACCCCATCTCCTCCTTCCTCCATTATCACAGCCCAGTGAGGTTCTGCTGGCCTTCCACCCTCCTTTGGTGGTGCTCACTTCTGGTTTCTCCTCTGGGTTCATTCTGAGCATCCGCTGCTTCTACACCACCGGCATTTCGCTTTGTTTCTCCTTCATCCACGTGCCCGGGGCTCAGGCAGGACCCATCGTTCTCAGTGGTTCCTCGCTCTCCAGCCACGAGTTTCATAGTTTGTGGCTGGTTTCTCTGCACAAACCAACAGCCTGCAGCTTTGTCAGAGCTGATTTCTCCTGTCTGTCCGGAGCAGGGCCACGCACAGTTGTCCTGATGGAGCCGGTGACAGAGGTGCCATAATCAAAGAGATACGGAGGACAGGGGTTTACAATTCTGTCTTTACCTGAAAGATTACGATTTTATTCTGCCTCCCTCATCCCAGCAGCGTCTCTGACTTGAGAGTATTTTGGCTGCTGTTTCTTCCCCTGAGCTCCATCTCCTCGTTGGTCTCTGCGCGCAGCCCCTTCCTCTTATTCATAATTGACTCGTTTGCTCCTCCAGCCTTGCACTTCATCCATCTTCCTATTTCCCCTCTCTGATCTACTCCTCATGTCCGCTTCCTTCATTTTTGCTGCTGGAATGTGAAGCATCTCTCCAGAAAAATAGAAGGTCTCTGTGAACTTTTACCATCCCCCGTGAATTCCCTCTTCCTTCACCTCTATCATCTCTTCGCAGATGGTGGGACAAATGCTCGCTCACGCTCGTTCTCAGGCTTGTAAAATTGGCCCATTCACTTTTTTTTCTTTTTTTTTTTTTTTACGTGATGGTGTGAAACGAGGATAATTCTACGCGATTCTCTGCTCATCGGGGTTGGGCTTGGTTTGAGAAAAAATGTTTCTGAGGCTGTTGTGGTCTTCGGAGCGCTGCAGAGCTCTAGGTCTCGCTGTTGTGTTTGTCCTCTGTATCTCTTTGACTGTGACAAATTGCTGCCACATTTGGCTCTACTCAAGATACGAAAGACAAAAGCTAAATCAGACCCAGCCATTGATGAGTACTGGAAAGTTCATGGATCTGAAGAGTATTTTGTGTCAAAGTGTGTGTTACTCGCACTCAGTTATTGTTTGGAGGTCTTTCTGCTTGCTGAAGAGACACTTGGCAAAGGGGATTTCTGTCTCCTGGGACAGCACGTGGTTTGACCAGCCTCCAGAGCCATTCTCACAGCTTGAAGGAAATCGTGCATCTCAGTTTTTATAAGAAGCTCAAAACACCTGCTGGGAGGCGGACACTTGGGGAGCCCACTCGTTCTCTCCGCAGACAAATCTGCGGGACCGGGGTACCCTGGGTTTGTCAGAGTATTTTTGAGACCACGCATCAAATGATACAGATTAAGGAAAAGAATAAATTCAGTTTATTCCAGCAGAGTACATTGTAGCTAACTGCTCACAGAACTGGGAATTAAGTTACAAAAATTAAAACCCACAACAACAAAAAAGATCACTGATCTGGCCGCTGCCTAAAACTTCATCCCCCCGGTTTCTGGTGTGTCTTCTCATGGGGACCCAGCCAGGGAGAGCCTAGACTGGAAACCTTAATGGGACCGGTGCCTTCTTTTTGTCCCTGTCCCTTAGTTTTATAGGTTTCTTAATTAGGCAGTTAGTGAGTCCAGACTGACTCTCAAAGGAAAGCCTGGCACCGCTGTGCTCCATTTTCCCATGGCTAGATCTGGAGAGACCACTTTGTGTTCCTTTCATGCTGGCAAAAATGCAGAGGCAGCATTGCCAAGTGTGCTTTTCCTGACCGGGCAGTTGGGTTTGATCGATGCCTGGCTTTTTGGACACGTGGAGGGAGGAAACACTCTCAGTGGGCTTGCTTTCCTCCCGCTGGGGCTGAGCTCCCCAGCCGGCCAGTCCTCCCAGCCCAGACAGAGGTATGTTCTTGCTGCAGAACTTCCCAGGTCCCCTACATCAGAGAGCACTGCTGGGATACTGTATTAAATCGAGCAGGCATCCTCTGCCTGCTCCGTCAGGTTCGACCTGCTACCAAAATGTGCTAGAAAACGGTGTCAGCAGTTGGAGTTCAGACTCCTCAACACCCACCTTGAGGCAGTGGCAATTTCAGGAGGTCACATTCCACCACGCTTGTGGTGAAAACGATGGACACGGCAGCGCAGAAAGAGCAAAACCTCCATAAAAAGAATCTGCCGTGCGATTTCTGGCTCTGACGACCGCAGCTTTACCACATTCCCGGGTCTTGCTCGTCTCAGAAATTGCCATGCCATGGTACAGGGCAGGAATTTAAGAGTCTGAAAAGAAAGTATATTTTGGTAAAGTATCTATGGATAGCGGTCTCAATTTTCGCTTGCTGAATTTTCTCCTTGCTGGGTTCTTTTAGAGCGTCCATAACTCAGGTTTACTTGACAGCACTTACAGAAACAGACACGGTTGATATCTTGGGAATCAAAGACATGATGATTTTTTTTTTTTTTTTAAAAAAAGGCTGTCTAGCCTGTTTTATCCTTCCCAGCCTAATGGAGGTTTGTTTGGTACAGCACATCCTCTGATGATAATAACTTTCATCATTTATGAGCAGAAGTTTATTTTCTAGCGAACTAAAAATGTTCCTCCCAAGGAGGTTTTCCCCATTTTCTTTTGGGCCGATTTATACAGCCTGAGATCTCAGTTTCAATTCCCCTTGTGCTTTTTCTTTCTTCTTTTTTTTTTTTTTTTTTTGCATCAGCTCTGCCATCCAAAGAGGTTTCCTCTGCTGAAACCCTCCAGCAACTGCTCAGATCATTTACAACAAGCACTTTCACAGGCGGCAGGTCTACAAAAGTGAGGAAAAATCGAAGTTAGTACCTATAATAACGAAGTTAAACGCCGATTTAAGTGTTTGTGAACTGCGAGTGACTGAAAGGGTGCCAGACATTTTGCAAATACACGCAAGACAGGCCCCTGCTCTAATCGGCTTATAAATTAAAAGGAAAGTACATTGGCAAGAGCTGAAGAGATGATATGACATGCTTTAAATAGTTTATAGGGAGCTGGAGGATTGTTGTTTATTTGGTGATGTTGGGAAAATATTTAATGTGCTTTGGTTAAACTCTTTATAGAAATGCTTCTCCTCCCCCAGTTCTCTTTCCCAATGACTGTTTTGGAGATTAAAACCAGCAAGTTTAGAGTAGATGGAAAACGGAGAAACGTCTTTCCAAATCGAGAAAACCGCGAGTAAATCTTTATAGATACTTTTTACGTGAGTCAGGCTTTCTAAAGTAATTATCGTAATATAAGAAAGGACCGGCACTTCGCCGCCCCTGCGGACGGGGAGCCGAGGTCGCAGCTGGTGTCAATTGAGATACCTCCTATCTGGGACGCCTTGCTGTACGGGGGGGGGGTGTGTGTGCCGTGACTCCCCCCTTTGCAGGTTCCCGGGGCCGCCCCCGAGCCGCGCCGGGCGGCAGCGCCGGTTCCCCGGGGTTCCCCGCATCTCCGCTGCCGCCCCAGCCCCCGCAGGTAACCAGAGCTTTTTAGCGTTTAAAGGGCTTCTGGAGCGAACCTACGCTTTCTTTTAAAAAATAAACAAAACAAAAATCCCCCCCCCCCCAACCCCCCCTCAAAGCGGGTTCTTTTTAGACTCGACTTGCCGCGGCCGCAGCCAGGGGCAGAACGGGCTCCAATTTGCTTTTCCGACGCCCCCCGGTTCGGGGCAGGCTCTGGAAAGCTGAGACAGGTAAGTGAATATTTCCTTTAGCGCCGTCTTCCCAGAATCTGGAAGCTGCCCCCTGGCAGCTGGGAGAATTTTTATTTTTTATTTTTTTTATTTTTTTTTTGCTGCTTTCCCTCCTACTTCACGTCGTCGGTGATATCTCCCCAAATCAGTGACCTCCCCCCAGCCGGAGGTTGCGTTCGAAGCAGAGACTAATCGCGAGGAACGTTGCAGAATAAACACATCTATCTTCCAAAAGAGCTTGTTGGTAAAGAAAAAAAAAAAAATAAAATAAATTAAAATACAGATCAAGGAGGTTGAACGGGATGATTTGGTTTCTTTCTCGTCTCTTACCACGTATCGCACCGCAATTTCCTTTTAAAATCGAGCCGGCCTTAACAGAAAGCCCGGCGTGGAATTTCGGCCTGTACCCACGGCGCGGAGCTGAGCAACAACCCCCCCCCCCGAAGCCTGACTGACACCTGATAATACGCGAAAAATAATAACAATCATTATAAAATAAAGAGAAGGCTGAGAAACTCGCGTCCCTCTCTCAGAGGGGACCCAAAACCCGAGCAGCTTCTGAAGCGGGGGCTGCGGGTCCCGGGCGGGTTTGAAGCGGGGTTCCAAACTGCGGCTGAAGTTTTTTTTTTTTTGCGGCTGAAGTTTTTTTTGCAGCCGAACGCAAATTTCCAGCCTTAAATTGCTTTCTTCCTGTCCCGGGATACCAGGGCTTTGCTCAGCTGAAATTGCACAGCTTTTTTCCGCCCCCCCCCCGGATCCTCTTACTTCTTCTCCCGCTCCAAGCCCCGCTGCCCCGGGCACCCCCCGGCTGCTTTATTGTCAGCCACGGCAGCCCCTTCCCGGCTGCGTTTTGAGCCCCGCTCTCCCCTCGCCGTCTTTGCGGGATTTCACCGCAAATCTCGGTTTGCGCGCTCCCCGCTCGCCCCCGGCAGAGCCCCGAGGTACGTTTCATCCTTCTTCCCCCCGTTACCGTTCGTTGGACGGTGACTCCGTGCCCCCGCAAGCTCGGTACCCCGAGGGGACGGCGGCGGGGCTGGAAGCGTTCCGTGGGGCGGAGAGACGAGGGGAGATTTCCACGGGAGACGGAGCTGCGTGTGGACTTCCCCGGGACCCACCGGGATCCAGTGCCGGCCTCCGCCGAGCGTACCGGGCTCCGGGACATCCCGTCCTGGGAGACGCCGGGTCCGTTCCCTCCGCCTCCCGGGCCCCGGCTGCGGGGGGCGAGGAGTGCGGGTAACCCCGCAGGGGCACGGGGAGAAGCGGGAGGGGCTTCCCACCGCGGGGAGCCCTGCCGGGACACCGGGAAGAGGCCCGAGGTGCCCGGGACGGTCGCCCCGCAGCTCCTACCCGACCCCGACGAGGGGGTCGGTCCCCGCCGTCCGGCCCGTTCTTTCGTGCGGCTCGGCTCCGGGCGCGGTTTGTGCCCGGATCCCGGAGTCCCGCCGCTCCCCGCAACGCCTGAACCTCCCGACCCCGGCGCGGGGGGTGTCCGCAGGTGGGTGCCGGCTCCCCCGCCGCGCCAGGCCCCTCACCAGCAGATGGTGCTGCCGGCGGCCCGTCACCGGGGCTGCGGGGCCCCGACGGACCGCACCGCACCGGGCCGGGCAGCGGCACCGGGGCCTTGCCTGCCGCCTGGCCTGGGCCAAGGGGAAACCGGGGCGGCCCACGGCGGTGGCGGAGGGCCCAGGTAGGGCGCGTTATGTGCTCTGGAGCTGGCCGGCTGCTGGTGTGCGGGGGCCCGGGGCTCGCCCGGGAACCGGTTCCTAGCCGGGGGGGGGAGTGCCCGCTTCGGGTGGACGCTCCTTGACGTGGGTCATCGCTCCCGGGGTGTTCGGCAGCCTCCACCGATGCTGGCCCGGGTGCCACCAGCAGCGCCGAGAACCGCGGCCGGTTGCAGCTCCGCAGCGCGCCCCGTCTATGCCGCCCTGCCCCGGGCCGTCTCGGAGGCGGCGGCCGCGGGCTGGCCCCGGCGAAGGGGACATCGTGGGTCCCATCGGACGTTTACACACCGGGCGCTGCTGCCGCTGCCCCTCTCCTTTTCCCCCAGCCGAGATCCGAGGCCGGCGGGAGAAGGCGGCCGACAGCCCGATTCCCCCCGCTCCGGTTCCCTGCCCCAGTGCCCTTGCGCCGGCCGGACCGAGCCGGTGGCTCCGGGCAGGGCGAGCCGAGCGTACCGTGCCGGGGCTCCGGGGTCCCCCAACCTCGCTGCGCCCGTCGACCGAGCGGTCAGCGCTCAGCCCCGGGGACCTCCACCGGCACCGCGGGTCCCGGCTCAGCTCGGGGCGAGCTCTCCTCGCGGGGAAGGCTTTATTTTTTTCGGGGGGGATTAAATTTCCCCCAGCCCGGGCCGCCCCCGCTGCCTTACCGCCTCGCCCGTTCCCGCAGCCGGCGACGATCTAGGACCGTGCTGGGCGACCGCCGAACTCCCCGGTATTTCGAGCGTCCCGGCTCCGGTCCGGTTTTGCGAAGTCCAGGAACTCCCGCGGCGGAAAGCGGCGACCGGTGAGCGGCGGAAAGCGAAAGCCCGGTACCGGCGGGGGCTGCGGAGGGGCGGCGGACCCCGAGCCGAGGGGGTTAAACCAGGAGCCTCCCCTTACCTTCAAAAAGTTAAAAATGTCTGGAGCCTGCATCTCTTAAAGGGGCGGTGCTGGCTGCAAGGAGTCTTGGCACCGGCTGCGAGAAAGGCTGGTCAGGGGCGTGAGTTCCCCTCCACCAGCACCAAAACATTGCAAAAAAAGGCAGAGCGCCCCACACTTTAGATAAGGACAATTAGCCACCAGCGAGCCCCTGCAGACAGCGAGTTAATTAGGGCTTTCCTGCTCTCCGGCATGCCCTGTCCCAGCTCTTGCCCCCCGGGGCTTTTAGCCCTGATGGCACCCGGGCTGGCTCTCGTGGCCACCTTCTCGCTGCCCTCCCAGGCCGGGGACAGGAGAGCGCTGCCGGTGGAGAAAGCTCCAGGTGTGAAGGGAAGAACTCTCATTCTCCTTGATGTCAACACCAAGAGCCCTGTCAGGATAATCAGTGAGAATTTCCTCTCCCTGCAGCTGGACCCCTCCATCATTCATGATGGCTGGCTCGATTTCTTAAGGTAAGCCACTTCTTCCAAATATCTTTCCAGCCCTCGTTCGGAGCACGGTGCTGACCGTAGCTTG
>JAOXNO010000002.1:24017714-24028080 GCA_028565335.1 Limnodromus scolopaceus
CGGTGGCGGCGGCGGCGGCGGGGGGGTCTGAGCTGGCCAGGGTACTGACCCGGCCCCGCACGGCCCCGCCGGGGCACGGCTCCTCCTCTGCCGGCTTTGGAAACCATTTGGCGTCCTCTGGGGCTCCCACATCTGGAGTTCTTCTCTCGCACTTCTGGCAAGAGCTGCTGGGTTTCGTGTTTTGCCGGGTACTTGTGGGGTTTGTGTAGGTCGTTTTGTTTGGGGGTGGTTTGGTTTGGTTTGGTTTTTTATATTTTTATATTTTTTTATTTTTTAATCCATGTTCAGGAAGGCGGTCTCCTTCTCCTGGAGCTCCCGCTCGGGGCTGCCCTACCCAGTCCATCCTCCCCTACCCTCCTCCCCGCACTCCTGGCGTCTTTCCCTTTTCTCTCTCCTCCTTTAAGATCTGAGGGCTGCCGGCTCCTTGCTGGCCGCTTCCCCTGGGTTGCTCTTGCTGAGGTTTCCCCTGAGCCTCTGGCAGCTGTGGCCTGCCACCCCTCTGCCCTCGGTGTTTCGGTTTCAGAAGAGTGGTGTGGAGGTGCCTCCCCTGCACCGAGTACAGCCTGCTGGGCTCTGGATGTCCAGGCACTGAGTCCTTTGAGAAGCTCTATATCCCAGATCTCTGCCCGCTGTTTAAACCGGTGCTCTAATGAATGTGGGGTCCGTCTCCATTTTAAGGTCTTGGGCAAATTTCTTGGGTCCTCCATCAATCGGAGAAGCCAGGACCTTGCAAGTCTTGCCTCCGCTTCCGGGATGGCCACAGCGGCAGCTTTGTGGGAACCCCATGAAGCTGGCTGGTCCCACCTTCTGTGCCTGGCACAAATTCTCCTAGACCTCAGAAGCTGAGGAAAGGCCGAGGATTTGTCTGAATGTGGCTTGACTTCCTCGTGCTAATCCCTCTCCCAGCCGTGCGTTTGCTGTGACCTGTGGTCCCCGCAGAGGGAGGCGGGGGTGTCGCACGGGACCTGCTGCCACATCCCCTTGCACTCTCCAAGGTGCTGCGCTGGCCCCTGACCGGGAGGGCAGGGACCAAGGGTTTCCTCCACATGGGTCCACATTGGCCCTGGTTAGGGTTTTAGGAACCCTCCGTGCCTTTTAAGAAACAAAGTTGGCTTGACTCAGCCTGGACTCCCTCATAGCAGTTGGAAGAGAACTGGAGACTATCTGTTTTCAAACCTCTCTGCTTCTTGGTCTTTCCCACCACCAGGGCCTCCTTGGTGTGTTTTGCTCCATTTTGCCTTGGGGATGGAGGGTGTACAACCGTTTTGTTCAGTTCTGCAGAAAAGGAAGTCCATCACCCAGGAAGGTGAATGACTATGCATGAGCTCCAGGTGACACCAGTAGCTGTAGTGATATCCTTTCTGGTGCCGGAGAGCGATAAGGTTGTGTATCTCAATCTTGAGTTCTCCAAATATCTCCCACAATAGGGGTTCATGTTTGTATTGTCATGCCCCTTCATTAGTTGGGTAGGATTTGGGTAGGCTCAAATCTTACTCAGTGTCAACCTAAGAGGTTGTGCATCAGAAGCACATGGTGTGTGTATGGCTGGCTGGGTGCTAGTTATCTGCAGAGGAACATTATTCCTTCATCTTGCTCCATCTCATCTCTCTGTATTGAAGCCCCTGTGCAGGACGTGGAAATAACTGAGCCATATTTTCATGCTAGCTGATTGCTGCCCTGTCTCCACTCCCAAGCATGATAGCTGCGGGTAGAGGACAGAACTCATGTCCCTAACTACGAGGGCTTTAATGACAATACTGTTCTGAGCAGTCTTGTTAAGGCAGGCTTTAGAGAAGCTGTGTTAATCTCAAACAATCCAGCAAAGAGACAGACAGAGCACAGCCTGGGCAAGACGAGCCCAGTGACTCGAGGATGAGGCCCAGAGACAGGAAGATAATGTGGCTTCCAGTCCTCCAGCCCACCTTTGGTGGGGGTTCCCTGCTAGCCCAAGTCACAGCAGAGCTTTGAACTTAGGTTTGCTGCACCTGAGATGTGACACCTTGCAAGACAGGAGAATGACTATTGCAAATAACTTTGGTGTTCCTTGATGTGCATAACAATAATGGAACTGGTCTCTTCTGACAATAAGCTCCTTCAAAAACTTCTATCTAGATGGGAATTAAAGCAAGCAAAGCACAACCTCGTGATGCAAAGGGTGATCTCATGCAACGTGGTGGAAGAACTCCAATTTCCATCCTTCCTTATCAGTGCTGGCTGCCTAAGGTTTTGTAAGAATTAGACACAGCACATGGTGCCTGTGGATCTGAGTATGTTACAGAGTTTTTTTAAACTCAGAAAGGGACCTTGCAAGGACTAGTTTGCACCACTCCCCTCCTGTTTAGAGACTGGACACATCTTATTTGATTCTTGTTCTGCCCTGCTACCTCCATCTTTCCCTTTCCTCAGCAGGTGAGTAGTTCTAGGAGGAGGAATATCATCCTCTTATTTCACAATATGACTTCTCAAATGCTCATGTGGAGAGAAAACAATTGTTAAATAACCCTCCTGCCTCCTGAATTGAATGCCAGGAGTTAGAAGGGTACAGAAACCTGTTCAAAGAGTCGTAAGCCGTGCTGACCTAACTCCAGCTGTGATAGCTGCACTGAGGATAAACAAGGCAAGAACAAGCCACCTTCATCATCTCTTGGACAAGGCAAGGGTAAATGGAAGCCAGGGGTCACCAGAATGGGATTTAGCCTTTTCTCAGTATTTAGTGTCAAACACACCAGTAACAGGATCATAATATAAATGTTGGGAGACTTTTGCACTTTCCTGCAAGGGAGGGGTCATTATTGTAAGAGATAACTACCGGGCAGGTGAAGGACAGAAGGGGCAGCAGGTTGTGTTAGTGTATTAAAGTCAATGACTTGAGCTTTCTGTGGGAGAAAAGGAGACTCGAGCAGAGGAAGCTCATCAGATAGGTGGATCCCGGGGGTTTTGGACCCTTTTTTGGGTTGCTTGTGCTGAGTGATGGTTGTGTGGTTGTTGCGTTGGCTGGTTCTGATCCAAGCGTCTGGTGAAAATGAAAGCTGAGGTTTGGCCATCTCCCTTTTTTCTTTCCCTTTTGCTGTAGACATTGTTCGCAGCGACATTGCCCTGGATAAGCAGAAAGGCTGTAAGATCGCCCAGCATCCTGACATAATGTTGGAGCTACAGAGGGAAAAGGCAGCTCAGATGCACTTGGTTTTGTTAAAGGAGCAGTTTTCAAACACATACAGCAACCTCACATTAACAGGTAAGGCTGCAAGACCAGCTGGGGCTAGTTCTTGCTAACTCACAGGTGTGTTAAAACCCTCGGGTGCTTCACCTCTGTATGAATCAGCATCTCTCTGGCTGCCTCTGTTTCCTGCCGAGGTTACTGGGTGCTGGGAGGGAAAGGAGACCTGCAGGAACTCGTGGTGGACTCGTGAGGCCTCTGCAGTTGGCACCTACGCAGACACTCCAGATTTGGTGCCCCTGGACAGAATGTTTCCTACGGTCTGACCTAAGCAGAATACCACGGCACGTGAAGTGCTGGAGAAATCTCTCTGCTAACCGTTCGCGTCGATGGGGCTGCAGCAATTACTAAATTTGGAGTCCTTTAAGCTGCAGCTGAGTTTTTTTTCTTTCCAGAGCATGCACTTTGTGTGAACCCAGTAAATATTAAAGAGCAAATATAAAGGGATAATGGCCCAGACAGAGATGAGAGGATACTCTTTTTCTGGCAACTGTTTGTATTATCCAGGGAACAGAATCTCAAAGGATGGAGGAGACTGCCACATTTTGGATACACATTTAATGGTGCTTGTAAAGGACCGATGTCTTCAGGCACTGACTGGGCAGAAGGATGGGTTCCCAGCAGCCAGCAGTGTCCTTTCATAGCTGTTCTCCTTATCACTACAGCTGGATGAGCCACAGACGATGGGAAGGAGGAAGAGACTAATAAATCAAACAAGAGCCCCTTCTCCTCTTGCCGGGTCCCTTTTCTGTGAAAGGCAGGGAGGCATCTGATTTTTATGGGAGAGAGGGCCCTTTGCTCTGGCTGGGGAGGAGACGGCAAGCTCCGTGGTGGCCCTCCCCTCCTGCTGGGCTGGGAGAGGCAAGCAGTCCCTGTGCAACCTCCCCTCCTCTGCTGCCATCCCTAATTCAATGTCCAGCCCGTGCCCTTAAGCCAGCACAGGTCTGTGTCCTCGCCAGGGACAGCAGTGCCGTGAGCTCTGGGTCTCCTGGGGACTCGGCTCTGCCAGAGCTTTTGGGGACCCCGCAGAGGCGGGAGCGCAATATCAGGGCTGGCAGAGGGCTCAGCCCTGGGGGGGCCGTGGGCATCGGGGGCTACGAGCGTTGCTGAATCGCATCATTCCTGAAAGCCCAGCATTTAAATGGGATCCTCAGAGCCGTTTCTCATTCTCTGTAACGTAATCCACTTGGCTGTTTATTCCCAGTACAACTGCTGGAATCAACATTGTCAGCTTTTCCCCTGACAACTTGCTTACTTTCCACTAAACAAACTTCCCTTGAGAAGAGAAGCTGCTCTCCCCTGTCCTCCTTCCCTCGCTGCTTCAAAAGCTCTCCAGCATTGCTCACATATTTTACAGAACCTGCAGAGCAGAGGTGCTACCTGGTTATCAGCTCAGCTCTTAGCCTTTCCAAGTGTGTTTACAAGATAGTTCAGAAGGTTTTAGCTCTAACTCTCCAGGGGGGAGAGAGCAATTTCACCGGAATATTACCCAAAGAACTATTTTAATGTCCTTTAACTCCCTTTGAATGTGAGCAGAGCAACTTCATAATTGTTATGAAGTTTAATCTTTTATTTCATAGGCGTAGACTGAGAACATGGACTCTAGACAGCTAAGCATAATATTTAACTGGAACTCTACTAACTTGTGTAAATATTTCCCTTCTCTGTGATGGATCTGGTGTTTGGGGTGGGCAGAGGGGGTTGTACATCTGTTGCAGAAGGGCATTCCTTACCTTCAAAATTCAATCAGCCAGAGTTTGCTTGAGGACTTCTTTTTGTTCTGCACAATGTTTCTGTACAGTGCTGTAGGGAGTCCCCAGCTCAGCAGCAAGGTCCACGGGGTGAGGTTCAGGAGCAAGGATCCAGACGTGTTTTGGGGAGGGATAGCGAGGGACTGAGTCTGCAGGGATGGAGTATCCAGGGGATCCCTGAGAACGGGGTTTCTTTCCTCCCTGGAGTTCTGTAGCCAGGGGTTACTTGGCCTCATGCAGTGCATTTACTCTGAGTACTCAGTGTCCAGCCCAGACTGGAGGAATATTCAACCCCACACCTCTGAGGGGTTCTGCTACTGCTAGTTCCTGCAGCACTTCAATTATATCCAGGAAATGCAAATGGAATATCTTGCCCAAAGTCGTGTGAAAATGAAGGTGCTTTGCAATGGGATAGCTAGTGTAGGAGAGCTTGGAAGTGGGAACACCACCGTGAGGCTTCTTTATTCCGGTGCTACTACCGCTACCACTATAGTGATGTGGATAAAAAGTCCCCTTCTTTTCCTCCTCCTCCCAGGTGACGTAGTTACACAAGCAGCTCAAAAGACTATTGATGAGGCCTCCCACGCTGCCTGCAAGTGTGGGCAAGTGAGACTGCCAGCAGACTTCCATGCCGTGTCCCGATGGCTTTAGGAATGAAAGCCCTTGGAGTGCAAGGAGCGTGGTTCTGCAGTCCCTGTGGCATCCATGTAAATCGGGGGCTTTTTCAAATCTATCCACCAGTCGCATGTGGTTCCCAGTGTGCTCCTTATCTCAGCGATCTGGCAGGGTTGTGGTTTTGCACTGGGATTTGAGCTGCTCCCAGCAGCAGGTACCTCCAAGGTAAGAGGGCGTCTTAAAACGAAATGTGCTCTCTTGTGCTAAGACACAACTGAGACTGAGTGAAACCAGGCAGTCTTTCTGGCTCTCGTTCCTCCAGGAACACATGTTAGACTGGCTTAGGCCACTTGGGTTTCTGTGGAGCTTTCCTCGGCTCCCGTCTGCAGGCTTTCTCTTGCATTTGCTTTCTGTGCCTGCTCTTTCAAGGCTGACCCAGCCCGCCTCTCTGAGATGAGTGATAGTCTTTGATCCGTGACAGTGCTATTTAAATGCTGTAAAACATTTTGAGGCTTATTAATCTTTGCTGCTTCCCCCTTGGTGCTCAGAGATAGGGATCTCCTTTCACAGATCAGCATCTCTGACGCTCTGGGGAGTCCCCGTGGAGGAGCAGGGGGTGAGGGCACAGCATCGCCTGCTCCCCTCTGGGAACTGGCTCGCTCAGCTCAGCCCACGGTGGGATAGAGGAGGAGGAATCTTTCCGCTAGAAACACTTCTTTTCTTCTCCCCAGCCGAGTTCGGTGGAGCAAGTGGTGGTTCTTTTATGGCTCGTATCAGCAGGAGTAGAAGTTGCAATGGTCACAGCGGGCTCCTCTCCTCAGCATCCCTTGGGAGGAATGTCCAGGTGACAGAAAGGTGATGTCGGAGCCCTGGAGCTGAGGGTGAATGCCCGGCGTTGGGCTGGCAGCAGGTGAGGCGTGAAGAGCTGCCCGGGGTGGTGGAGACCCAACGTACATGCAGGTTGTATGGAATGAGGTTGTGGAGAGCGGGACAGCAGCAGGCAGAGCTCTGCTAGATTAAATCTGAAGCCCTCTCTCTGCGGTGCCAGTTTGGGCCGAGTTTGTGTGCTGCATTTGTACTTTAAGAGATTGAGTATCCACAGGCTTTTGCACTGTTATTAGTAAAGCCTGTTAAGCCTGATAGAAAAGGGAATTACTCAGGTCAACAGACACATGTGAAAAACAGTCCCCTCCTGTATTAAAGTGAAGCATTAAGTGTAACTGAGCTTCCCAAGAGACAAGGACAAACCATAATCTTGCTTTCAGGAGTTCCTCTCCTGAGGAAACAAAAGCGCCCCACTTCTCATTCTGAAAAGTGAAAAAAAAAATAATCTCTCTTCTTTCTGCTCTGCCTTTTCCTTGAAGCTACAACGCAGATTACTCCTCTGCGTCAGGAGACTGGTGGTGGCACCTCCCCAGCCTGTCCCACCACACCACACCTGCACTGAAGAGCCGGCGAGGAGACTGCAGGGTGTGTGGTGGGAGCCCTCCACCCTGTCACGTCCTGCGACACAGCCTCCAAAAGCAGCAGTTACTCCCCACAGGGTACAAAATGCTCCCAGTTGCTCCTCTGAGCTCCCACCCTGCTGAGGGTGTTTCGCAGAAAGTTTCTTCTTCCACCAAGAGACAGCAGGGGAATTAAAATCAGGTGGGAGCTGCTGGGAACGGTTAAGAGCTGCCAAAGAGGGCATTTCACTGGCTGCATCCAACGTGGCGATCGGGTGTTTTACACTGGCATTCCATTGCCTCCTTTGAGGTCATTTAATAACTTAAACTCTGCCATAACAGCAGTTGTGAGCTCTTTGTGAGGCTTTCCTTGCAAAAGGCCACTTCTGGAGAGTCTGGCAGCCAGGCAGAGACCCTCTTCATCCCAGGTAAGTGGTACGGGTGGGTGAGGTGGTGGTGACGGATGGTACGTGCCAGCTTTTCCCGAGTAGGGACGCACGACGGTGGCAGGAGTGGGAACAAAGCAGATCGTGCAGGAACAGAAACGTGCGTGGCCACTGCGGGGGCAATTATGCCCAGAGGGGTAGCAGGGAGCCAGGGTAACTGCGTGAAGAGCTTGCAAGAGAGAAGCTGCCCCACAGAAATTTGGTGTTCTCCTCTCCTCTGAAGGTGGCCGGAGCTGCGGTCGTGCTTGTTCTTGGCAGGGAATCACACGGCTCGGGGGGAGCACCTGTGACATTTGTGTTTCCTGCACTTGTGAACCTCCCCCAGCGGTTTTGTGATTTCTGCTGAATGCTGGGGGGGGTGTGGGTGTTTGTGAGATGGTGGTCCTGGCGTAAGACGTGTCTGCAGGGCCCAGGACCTGTCCCGTGGTGTGCGGGGTCTGGAGGGGGCCGTGGCTCAGGGGCTGCCCTAGGGAGGGGGGCTGTGCGGGGAGGGCTGTGCCTCTGCTGCCTGTGCTGCCCGGCAGAAAGGCTGCTCTGCTTGGGTTTGCCTGAGTTTTCTCCAGAGAGAGATGGCTTTATCTCCTGTTACAGCTAACTCCAGGGGGCTGGCGGGGGGACCACCTTGTGAGGAGGGACCTGGGGGGGTTGTCGCAGAGGTAAATGCAGCCTCCTTCCCTTTTTTGGCACTTTATTTGGGATCAGCAGCCTAAAGGTGCTGCGGTGATGCCTATCCCCAGCCTGCCATCCCCTGGTATCACCAGCAGCTATCCTAGCTGTCTTACTGGGCGCCGCGCTGGGGTGGTCCCCACTGCGTTTTCTCCCCAGCTTTCCTTCAAGGAGAATGCTCCCTGGGGCTTTGCAACAGGCCGACGAGTGGCTTTTGGATCGGGCTGTCTGCCCTTCTGTCCGTTGCAGCCCGTCCCTTTACGCACGTTATCCTCAGCATTGTACAAAATAGATCTGAAAAGGACCTCAAGAGGGCATCTTCTAGCCTTTTCCATGACAAACCAGCCGTACCTGTACTCGGCTCGGGGAAAGGTGCATAAGGAAAGGCAATATCTTCTATGTGACCTGCTGATACGGTCGGAAAAAACAGACAAACTTTGGAGGGCTCGAACCTTTTGTTGGGGCTGAAGAAGAAAAAGCAGCACTCAAAGCTAAAAACACAGTGAAAATAATTTCCCTGAGTTTGTCTCCTCGATAAGCATAATTTGGGTACTGGCAGAGAAGTCAGATTAGCAAGGGGATGACAGTAATGTCATCAGCTCCTATGGGAAAGAGAGAGGGAGAGAGAATTGCTGTGAAACACTGGGGGGCTGGGTGTTCCGGGGAGGAAGGGACCAGAAAAATCGTAATATGTTGTTAAAACAATGACTGTACCGAACCCATAGCTAATAACCAGCAGAGTTGCCAGGTCCATTTTGAGGATGGTTAATAGGTGTCTTCTGAGACCTTGGGATCAGAGCTGAGGGGATGGTTCCGGGAAAAATAAACTGGGGAAACCAATCTCTTGTAACTGAGTATTTGTGTGCCATAACCAGTCGTTCACATGAGCTCATTCTGAAGCGAAGTGGCTGTTTGTTTTTGCTGCGCGGCTTTCTGAGGGCATTTGGTGTGTAGCCGGAATATGTTGTGTTCCTGGGTATGTCTGAGTAGAGCCAGGAGGTTGTTGGTGCCCAGTGTTGCCCAGGTTGCGGGGACATCACTGTTAACTGACTCAAATGATGCGGCTTTATCCTTAACCCCCCTGTGGTGGGAGAGCTGTACCCTCCCTCGGCAATCGGCTCCAGGGCGTAATTATCTGTATCGTTATGGAGTTGGTGTTCTTAAAATCTTTTGCTTCACTTTAAGCCCATTACAACATGTCCTCTCCCTGTGGACATGGGGAGCAGCTTACAGCACTCCTTTCCTCTTTCCAGAAATCTTTTACATATTTGAGGTTTGTTATCACGTTTCCCCAAAGACTTTTGTTCTCTGCGCTGAACAACCGCCTTTCTTTTGCTTTCCTCACGGCCACGTTATTTTCAAGTTGAATGACACATGCACGGCTGATTCTGCCTCTTGAGGTCCCTTTCAGCCCTCTTTAAATTTTTTTTGTGTGGTTCTGTGTTTTGTTGGAGTCCCTCGGGCTCTCTCCACTTGGTCTGGGCTGTTTTTTGAAGTGCGTTGCCTTGAAATGAGCCCAGAAAGGCAGCCGAGGCCTTTCTTGACTGAGAGGAGCAGCGGGGTTATTACGTGGATCTCGCCTGTGACACTCCTGTCTGTATCCCCCTCATAATCATGGATTTTTTTTTTATTATTATTCTTTTGGGGTACAGTATTGCTTGCTCACGCCTGCAGTTTTGTGTACCATTTCCCAACCAGCTGCGCGTTCCCTGTACGGAATTTCGTCTAGACTCGATTTCCCTAATTTGCTAATTAAAACGTTCTACAAAACTGGAGGTAACGCCTTGCAAAAGCAAAGGTATAGAACATCTGTTGCCTCTGTCTTGTGTATGAGACCCTTTTGATCTGTCAAAGAGAAGCAGGTTGATGTCACGTGGCAGGGCTATTGCTTCCACACCTTCCTTGCAGATGGATTGTTTGGTGATTTTATTTTTTTCCCAGATTTTTCCAAGAATTGAAGTTACGTTGATTGGCCCACAATTGCCTTAAGTTTTCAACTTGTTGAATATAGCCATTATATTTGCTCTTTTCTGGTCTTTTGAGACCTCATTTGTCTTCCAGGTATCCCCAGAGGTAGTTGCCGATGGACCTCAGCCTATCTGACAACATCAGGCTTCAGTAATCTCAATATTATCTCAATAATCTCAATATTATCACAGAATCACAGAATCACCTAGGTTGGAAGGGACCTTTTAAGATCATCTAGTCCAACCAACAGAAATAAAA
>JAOXNO010000002.1:24056143-24068858 GCA_028565335.1 Limnodromus scolopaceus
ACACCTCCCACCAGACCAGGTTGCTCAAAGCCTCATCCAGCCTGGCCTTGAACCCCTCCAGGGATGGGGCATCCACATGATGGCAGAACGTGCTTGGTACCCAATCACAGATTCCTGGAAGCACCCAGGAACTTGAACCAATGCATTTTCCAGTTACTGGTGGTTCACGTTTTATGATGACCAAGGATTTCCAATACGGTTATAGGCACAGCTCTTGACCAGTCTAGTGTCCACAGAAAAATTCTTCTGAACCCCCAAAAGACTGGTCTGTTTCACAGTACCATCCTCCCCCTCTCTGCTGTCATCCTTCAAGTCCTCATTACTGGCACCTGCTCCCAAAGAACAGTCTTGAAGTGACAGTCAGGGTGATGGCAAGTCTCATTTGGGTGACCACCTTCAGCTTTCTCTCCTTCCGGGGACTGCTTCTCCCTACCTCCCTCAGAGGGATCTCCTGTCTGGACAGCAGAGCTGTGGAACTGCTGGTGCATCACCTGCAGCCCAGGGCTTGAGGCTGATGGGGGGTTTCTTCCTGCTCATTTATCTCAGAGCCCAGGCAATCCATCCAATCTTGTGGCACCTACTGTCCCTGTCTGGTAACGAGCTCCTCTGCTTAATCGCGTGGCTGGGGCTGGCTGTGTAAGTTGTTATTTCCACCCTGTGGTTTCCTGGTCCCTCGGCGGTGAGGAGCAGTGACCAAAGCTCCCCGTCCTGCCTGGCTCCACCGGCCCCCATCCTTCCACCTCTGCTTCTGGTGCTGCGGCTGGAGACATTCCTCTGGCTCGTCCCACGTAGAGCAAGGCTCTGCTGTGGGAACCTTCTTAAGCTTCTTCATACACATGCCAAGAATTAATTTAGCTTTTTTGCCGTAGCCTTATCTTTTTGCCTCAGCCATCTACTGCCTCTACAGACGCTCTGGCAGGCTTCCTCCTTTTGATGTCTTTGAAAAAAGCTTTTATTAGTTTTTAAGGCTTTAGTAAGTTGTTCCTTAAAATCTTTTTGACTTGCTTTATTATGCTCTTGCATTTAATTTGCCAGAGTTTATGCTTTTTCTGTGGGTTTCTTTCTTTCTTTTTTTTTACGCTGTGTAGAGCTTGAAGAAAAAAAAAGGCTGTTCCTTACCCTGCAATAGGGTGGTTCTTAGGGGTTTGTTTTCCACATAAACGCCCAAATTTTCCCATGATCAAAGAGCCTGTATCCAGAAATCTTTTCTGACGGGTGCTGTGGCATCTCTTTCCTTTCCATACTCAGGCCAGGACCCCAAGAGGCCAGTGCAGTGCAGGAAAAGCTGCAATTAAAAAAGACCCCAGCATCACGTCGCTGGGTGCAGAAATGCATCCTGACTGCAGTGACGGCCGCGGCCGCAGCCGCAGCCTCATCCTGCCTTCTCCCCGCTGAACACAGCGACCAGGAGGGTGATTTAGTGCAGCATCAGGATGTGGAGGTCACTCCGCAAACAAACCCTCTGTCATTATTTCTGTCGAGCTGGACAGACCAGCTGCGTGTTTCTCTGATGCTGTCAGAGGCGCATTAACCTCCCAGGAAACCTCTTCAGAAAAAAAAAAATAGCCTAAGAGGCACCGGTTACACTGAGGCTGTGCAACCAGAGGGTGCTGTGCCTGGGGCTGTGATACCCCACAGCATCCCACTGACCCAGGCTGCGGTGGGGGAGAAGGTGGGCTGGGAGCAAGCGGTGCTGCTTCCACCGCCCGTATCCATCACCGGCACAGCCGGAGCGGCTGGGGCAGAGGATCAGCGGGATCTCTTCCCCGTGAGCACGGCGCAGCCAGCCTTCGGCGGGGTCTTCCCCACTCCTGGCCTCCCATTGCCTCCTTGCTCTGATTTTCTCTCCTCCCCGGCCCAGCACTGGCTACCTGCAGAGCTGTTCGATCCTCTGCTGTGTCAGCGTAGGGAAGCCTCCATCGCCGGAGAGGTGATGCCTAATTTATCACACCCATCATATCCACCTCCTCCTGTGTAATCTGGGTATCTTCACGCCGGCAGAAGCCCACCTCTGGGCGAGCTGTGCCCTGTGCCCAGCGCTCCCAGCACCAGCCCTTGTTTCATTTACTGGTGTATGGTTACTGATACGTAAGCACATACTGCTAATTGCTAATATGGAAGTACATCTCCTCTTTCCTTTCAAAGATAATTATTTTGCCATTTCCTCAGCCCTCTACAAATGAACCACTGCTGGTTTCTGGATTCATGCATGACATTTGATTACCTTTTCATAGGCGTATCTTATTCAACTGTAAGTGTTATTAATGGCCATAAAATTACCCAGTCCTGAAACAAAAATAAAAATGCAATAAAAGCTTTAGCTTCAGCGAACTCCTGAGAGTGCAAATCCCAGAGAGGGGCGATGTGTCACGTAGCAATGTGTTCCCCTGGGGAAATCATGTCCCAAAATCCACAACGGGTTACAGCCATTGCTTTAAAAAGCTCATGTGTGAGTTACCTCATGCATTTGGGCTGCTTGCATTACCTTTGTCACAGGAAAATACATGTGCTTTTCTCCTTGTTGGGTTTGTTAGTACCCCGAGCAGTAAATAGAAACAACCTGGGAGTTCTTCCAGATAGGATTTGCTGTTAGCGACGTTCCTGGAGTCCCTCTGTCCTTGTTCAAGAGCACTGCAAGGCTGAGCTCCTGCTAAGTGAATTATCCGACTTCAAAGCCAGCTGCAGAGCTGGTGGAGGGTGTTTTTATTAGCGTTCGCATAACATTTAAGCTGCTTTAAAATGGCCGATTTAGGTTCCAGAAACATGAGGTTTGAGGGGTTTATGCTTTGCAGAAACACTGTCTGGGACCTTGTGGGGCAGGTCCATGCTGGTGCCTTTCTGTAGGCTCAGAGCAGCACCGTGTGCTTTGGCACACCACAGTGTCAACGGTGCCTTCTGCCCACCCAGGGGGCTGTGGGGGTCAGGGGTGGCTGGGATGGGGTCTCCTCCATGGCACATGTTCCTCCAAGTGGCTTCCCGAGGGAAGAGTGCCTCCAACGCTGTAATTCAGTGCCATTTGGTTGTGTGCTCTTTGGATTGCCAGCTCTCAATACAGGAACTCAGTTCCCTGGTGGCCCCTTCCTTGGGCACTGAAGGAGCCTGATTCCCCCGGTGGAGTCCATGAACAGAAAGTTAAATGCAGCCCACGTTAAGGCTGGGACTTGAGCTCCCGTGGGTTTCTGTCCTTGGGAGGGATTTATCTCCCTGGATGGAGAGGGTGGCAGAAGAGATGAGGAGGAGAACACTAGGTGTTATGGTGTGTCCTCGTTTTGGCTTGTTGCAATTAGAGACAAACGGACTGCCCGTACCCCGGGGATTTGGCTGCCACGGTGCGTCTCTCATCACAGCAGACGTGCAGGCTTTGGCTTGCTCAGCATTTTGAATGCCTCGGTGTGAAATTAACTGGAGACAGATGTGGAATTTTATCTGCTCGGAAACAAGCTGGGCATCACCTGCAAAAGAGCATCCCTCCCGGTGACAATTTAGGTGTGACGGTATTGGGGATAATAACTATGGGAGGAGGAGACTTGGAGCTGCTGGTTCTAGTGACAGCTAGTGGCTGCTTGGGCATCTGGGGGCTGCTGTGGTTCCTCTGGGTTATGATGCACACATGGGGGGGGTTCATGTTCTGGGAAGAAGCAGCACCTTGGTGGGTGACAGGCAGGTGCAAGTCTTTGGAAAGAATTTAGAGGGCAAAAAGATGACAGCTGGTGGAGATGTTCCTACATAGGCAAGCCTGGGAGAAGATGAAGGGATATGGGAGGGTACATGCAAATATGAACCTCATGCTTAGGGTGAAGCAGTGCTTGCCCAGCTGGAGGAGGCACACACACACACGGATACCTAGGAGTTAGCTGTGAGCATCACCCACACGAATTCCATCCCTCTCAGGATGCTGGTGCCTCCTGGTGTCTGAAGGAAGGTTTTGTTAAAGCAGTGTGGAGACAAATACCCTACGTGCTTTGGCTGCCTGAAGGTTTCATCGTAATCTTATTGCTTCCTTTCATTTAAAGCCATGCTAGGAATTAAAATTGCTATTCTGTCCCTGCTAACAATCAGAATTTTAAAATCACACCTTTGTGTCCCAGGTGTCTCCCTGTGCTGCTGAGGAAGAGCTGTGTCAGGGAGCCCAAGGGCTGCTCCATCCCTGGTCTCTACACCCACTCTGTGCAAAGGATGCACATAAAAGCAGCCCTGTATCTCTTTCTTTCATTATTATTGCATGGCCTTTGAAATGAGGAAGGCACGCAGCCCTCTTGCTCTGTGACTAACTGGTTTCACACTTGTTTCTTGGGTGCTTTTTTTAGGAGGTCCAAGAGAGCCTATAAAAGCTTTTGTGTTGGCAGTGGGCTCCTGGTGACCCCTGAATCTCAGACACGTTCTCTGCTATCATGCTATTTATTAAACAGCTCAGGCTCATCTTTTCCAGAAAAGAGGTTTCTCATGACCTGCCAATCCATGTTACTTGCTTAATGACTAAGTCCTTGCAGTTAAGTGGTGGTTTGGCCCAGGCTAAGTTGGAAGGTGCCATGAAATAAAAGATGCACATGATAATGTGCCGTGATAACACCACAACAGCACTCTGGGGTGTAGCCTGGGTGGGGAGGGGACCCCCGGTTTCTGTGCAGCATGGACAGAGCAGCATGCTGGCAGCCCACCCAACCTGACTTCTCCTGGGGACCGAGGGCAGGAGTGGTGGAGAGCCTTGGGGTCAGGTGTATCACTAGGCAGGCCTTAAATGACACGTTATTTCATTAACCTGCTCGACCCCATGGCTTTACAGTGGCAGGGCAAAGGTATGAAATAATAAAATGCATTGTCATTTAAAGATCAGGCTTGCCCTGGAGGTTGCAGTGTCTGGGGAGCCTGAGGCTGGCTCGTTAGCTACTGTCACTCTCCCAGGACTAAAGTGCAGCATCTTGGCTTCTCTCGTTCTTCAAAATGCTACTCCCAGCAGAAAGAGGTGAACCGGTCCTTTTCTGGCTTTCTCCCATTTGCCCAGCCCTGGTTCCCTTGGGTGGGCGCTGGAATATCGGAAAGTGTGTCATATCATCATATCATGCATGACCATGTGGACGTCCCCATTTTCATCTCCTCTTAGCTCTAGTTCCCTCATTAACATCTCTGCTACACACCATCATGAGACAGGGATAATTGGGGGAGTTATAAATCACCATCTGTTGTGGGAATTGCGACGTATGTATTTCAGTGCCCAAGAATCCCATCCCATACTTGATGTCTTTGTTCACATGTTGACAGATCATGATATTCCATTTGTTCCAGCTGCCCCGTGTCTGAGGCTCCCAAACCCTCACATCATTGCTTACACCCTGTGCCGGGAAACATTTAACCCTTCACTGAGTGGGCAGGGGCATAAAAGTGGATCTGGTGCATGTGTTTTTCATTTAAGAAAACAAACAAACAAAAAGTCTCATGCTTTTTGCTATTGAATAAAATTCAAATTACTGAGTTCAGGGAAGGTGTCTGGGAGGTACCTGGCTTTGGCTATGCAGGCAGGTGAGCTAGATGATGTGATGACTTCTTCTGGCCTTCATGTAGGCTGAGGTTTTTCTCAAGGATTGTTTTCTGTGCCTCGATGTGTGAAGTGTGTGCGTGAACAGGAATGGTGCTTGGGTTGTGCTGTAACTGGAGATCTCGACACCCTCCAGGACAGAGTTTGGTGCAATCTCCAGGCTCCCCTGACTTTTCCTTGAAGCCGAGAGTTGTGGGCCCCTTTCAGCTCTCCCTTTCTGGGCTCCCCGTGCACCAGCTGAGGGGTATATATCTGCCAAACACACTCAATTTCCTATTTCACCTGGATGTGTGGAGGTGGGAGGGGTGGAGGGTGCTCCGCAGGGTGCTGAGAGCTATTGGCTCATGTGGAGGGAGTACCCCGCTGCAGGAGCCTTCACAAATTTTGTCAGTTTAGTGTATCAAAAAGAAGAACAAGAAGTTACTTGATTGGGGTGTTCTCAGATAAAAAATATATAATCTACTGCTGAGTCTCTTAATCTACTGGCTAGAAGCAGAATAAGAATCAGGGGCTGGAAGCCAAAACCAAAGAATTCCAATTAGAAATGGGACACAAATATTTAGCCGGCTGCATAAACTACCTAAGGAAAGAAAAAAAAATAAGTGGCTTCTTTTCTTCATCTTCTAATGCTTTATATTCAGTCTGGATGCCTTTATAGAAAATGCACTTCAGCCAAATTTGAGATTTTTGGCTCAGCACATGGATAAGTGGGTGAAATACTATAGTGTGTGATGTACAAGAGGTCAGACAAGGTGATCTGATGGTTCCTCCGGCTTTAGAGCCTCTAAGAAGTCTCAGCATGGCCGGAAGGATGGGGCCAGTTAAGGTGTGAGGCTGCGACTCCATCTGCGCTCTCCTGGGACCAGCAAAGGCTCTGCCTGTGACCCTGCCTCTTGTTCCTCCAATCTCAGGAGAGGATGCTCTGAAGAAAAGCTAAAGGTTATGAGTTTGGAAGTCATATATAAAACAGAATTCCCGTGTTCTTTTTTTTTTCTTCTTTTTTTTTTTCTTTTTTTGCAAGACCAGCACTTAAGCCATGCATGATCCAGCCCACATATGAGTTTGAAATGTTCCATCATGTTTTCATTATTTGGTTAAAAATGGGAATTGTCAAGATCTCTTTTGCTTTAATTACCTGACGCTACAGGGCTTCAGAGCGCCTTTTTACACTCTCCAGAACGTGCCCTTGGGATGGGACACGTCTGAGTTCTCCAGCAGATGCTTTCAGAAGAAAGTTGTTGGCATGAGTGGCTGAAAATAGAAGCTTGTTTACAAGGCTGGTTTTGCATTATCAGCTGTAGTGCTCCAATAATTAAGGCTGTGAACTTAATTAGCTCAACACTCCATAATTCTCTTCCGTCTCTCCAGGGGCTTGTCTGCCTCCAGCTTTGTACTGCTTCAGCTTGTGCGGGGAACATCTTTATCCCAGGGAGGCTGTGTTCACATGAGTACCACCTTAACAGCCATGAATCCTGCGCTCAGTTTTCGAGTACACAAACTCTCCATAGGGCTTTCTGGAGAGCCCATGCCTGGGTTATTTGGCCGCTTTTATTAAAACCATACAGGCAGAAGTACTGATCTCGACTGAAGCATCAGCAGAACTGAATGATGCCATTGTTACCACTGATTGAAAGGGTGCTTTTACACTGGCTTCAAGCTTGTGTCTGTTCTTAAGTGGAAAATGTTTCTTAATGCTGAATAATGTAGTAACAGTTCTGGCCAGCACAGTCTTTTTGACAATGAAACATTGCCACATGCTCGAGAACAGACCGGGGCTGCCGCTTTCACCTCTCCCATCTGGGTTAGGTGTCTTCTGAGCAGGACCCGACCCTGGGCTGGGGTCGGTGTCCTCTCCAGCCCTGACCTGGAGAAGCCCGTTCCCCAGCGACCCCACTGCAGCGTCCCCACGCGTGCCCCCTGGCCGAGGCTGCCTCCCGTGGGTTGCCTGATCCTCGGAGCCAGCCCCACGCACAACCAGGAGATCTTTTCCTTCTCGGGTGCGTGAGCTTCAGCTCTTCCGACTGTCCCGTGTGTGCGTCCTTCCTGTTGGGACAGAGAGCTGGTCCACGCACCTCGGACGGGAAGGGCTGGACGTGATTAAAACACACACTCCAGCCACAGGCATCCTTCACTCACTGCGCCCCCCGCCCCCTCCCAAGCGAACCTGAGGGGTTTCGAGGGTATTTAGAGCTTAATTGTGCAAATTGTGTAATTCTTTAGCTGCAGAGGGACAGGCGCAAGGTGCTGCCTGCTGGCACGCTGTGCGTGCCCCGCTCCCGGCTGAGACTCCCTGTGGTCACGCCGAGGTGCTTTCTATTTCTGCAGGAACATCTTCGCATCAAAACTCAAACCTTCCGGGTTTATTTGGAGTTAAATTAAAGTTGGTATGTAAACTCATTAGCTTTATCAAAATAGTCGCATTTTTAAAATTCTCTGAACTCCCAGGATGACTGGTGTTCCAAGTTATTAACGTGTAACACTAACATTTCCCCTTAATTACAGGGCTGTGATGAAAGCCTCTCTCCCAGCGGGTGCGTAGCTCTGGAACCAGCCGTGGTTCCTGGCGCGCGGGTAACGGCTCTGAACCAAGGCAGGACGTGTCCCGGGGACGCGCTGGCTCTGCCGAGGGCGATGCCATTCCCGCGCTGTGTCTGACCTCACCGTTGCTCACCTACAAACCCAACAAACTCTTTGAAAACCAGTGCTTGCCTATCTCAAATGCCTTGGAAGTCAAGGTAAAAGCGAATACTGGTGTGCCGGTTCTCACAGGCCCCGTTGTCAAACGCTTACGTACGACGTGGTTGGCAGAACATCAGCAGCTCACACTCGCTTCTTTCTCATCCCTGTTCCTACCTTTCTGCTGCCTTTGGGCACCAAACTGGGCTAAGCCTTGTCCCCATCACCGCGGTGGGGCACGGGACCATGGCTTTATCATCCACTCCGTCTGTCGTTCCGGTTCCCGAATGCTCCGGTGAGTTAATTGCTGGCAGAGGGAGAGGGTGGGGAAGAGCCACGTGCGAAAGAGGAAAGGGACACTTTTCATCTGGGAGGGAGACAAAGGCGTGAGCTGTGAAGGGCGGCCACACGGAGACGCAACTTTCTGGTCTTGCGAGGGGAATGTTTCTGACGGGCCCGTGGGGCTGGCTCGCCGAGCGGGCAGGTCCAGAGCTGTTATAGATAGCGTAAAGGCAAAACTTGCCGAAATTATAAAGGGAATAATTTATGATGTAACCCTCGCAGAAACGGAGCCCCTCCATTTTGTGAAACAGAATGTCCTCTAGAAAATATTTGCACTTAGCTAGTACACGCAGATTCAAGGAAATTCTTTCAGGAGGGTTTGAGTCTAATAAAACGGGAATGTGTGACCTGGCCTGCACCATTATTTGCCCGGTTTTATCCTTTTGTTATTATTTCCAAATGTGGAATTCTCATTCTTCTACAATTCTGCAGGTGAAGCTAGGCCAAGAAAAAACAATGCTCTCCCACAATTACAGGGAGCACCTATTAGGGCTGTAACGAGGCTAGCAATGCAGGCCAGCATCCAGAACGGCACGCGTTCCCGGGGGACCATGGCAACGTCCCCGCCAGTGCCCGGGAGCCCGGTCCCCACGTGGACCAAGAGGGGTTGGCTGGGACCCCTGCGGGGCTGGGGGACGTTCGCTCTCAGCCCTTCTCCATGAGCAGATGGGTTGCCAAAAGAGCGCAGTGTTTGGCTCCGATGTTCTGGGACGCAAGGGCTTACAGGCAGTACCATCCCCTCCTCCTCCAGGACGTAAATCCTCTGGGAAGGAGGCTGTGCCATCTCTACGTGCTCGTGCTGGAGCGTTGCTCCTTGTGTGACGCAGAAGACGGAGCTGTTGTAAGCACGTCGCCGGCAAGCTCCAGGTCTTTTCTGCTCTAATATTTACAATTTTACCTACCAAAAGGGCTCCTTTTAAAAAACATGAACGTTCCTACTTCTGCCTGCCAGATATTACAACTGGGAGAGCTGGATCCTTCAAGTGTGTCCTTGTTTCTAGTTATAAAACCAAATTTGGACAGCAACGTATAATATTTACGAAGGGTTTGGCTTTGTGGCACGGACGTGGCGGGTGCCGGTGCCTGGTGTTCACCGGCGGTCGGTGGGGCCGCGGGCTGCAGCAGAGCCACTGCGGGCACGGTGTGGGGACACGGCGGTGGCGGGACGAGGAGCAATCAGGATGAATGCAATGACTATTTTCCAGAATGTAAACAGCCTCGCAGCTTAATGGCTCTATTTACGTTGACGGAGATCAGGAAACACACTTTGTTATTTTAGTCTGAATAAGCTCATGCAGATGGTAAGCAGAAGCAACGTGTTTGGATTTTCTGCCGTTCCCTGACAAGCCAGGTTGCACATGAGTGTGTTAACCTTGCCTTTGAAAAGCGCTTGATTTTTATCAGCTTGTTTACCAAACTGTCACAACAAGGCATAAAACCACAGAAGACTCACATGCTGATAGGAGAAACGTGCGTGTTCTTGGTAGCGGGATAGGAATGGGAGCTTTCTGCTCTTTGTTAAATACGGTAACAAGCCATTTTTTTTCTACAAACCACGGAGCAGGCTGTCGAGCGGGGAGCTGGGGTGAGAGGAAGATGTTCCATGCAATAAATTGCTCTCCTCTCCCGCCACCTCCAACCTCCGCAGATGCGTGGGGTGGGTGGGATTCGTCAAGTTGCTCGAAAAAAGCCATTTGCTTCGTATCGTTTCTCGGCGCCAGCGAGTCCCCCGTTCCCTCCCGGCCAGAGGCTTCCCAGGCCGGCTCCCCACGAGCCGGTGTTGCGGCTGCGGGAGCCGAACGAGTTAAGCTGTGCTCGCCGTTCCAAGTGGGAGCGAAGAGCCATTGCAAAATGTTTTTCCCCCCGTTGGCTCTGCGTGTTGTTTTAAAATTAAATTGGTTCTGGTTAGCAAACAAGAACAGGACGGCAAAATTAAATTTTCTGAGGAATGTTGTGAATCCTGTGTGAAAAATAAACCCCAAAATGTTTTTTCCCTCCCGCGCTCTTTGGCTTGCCTTCGCCCCCTCTTTGCCTGCCATCCCTCCCGCTCTGCTCCCTCGGCGGACGTGTCGGTGGGTGGCAAGGCTGGTGTCCTTATGCCGAGGTGCTCTGGTGAGCAGCAGTGGGAGTTAACGGGATCTGGGACGTCATGGCTTGGCCAATAAATTTCTTACTTTTTCCCTTCTACTTATGGTCTCACATCTTCTTTTCTTGCTCCTTTGTTCTCGCTGTCCTCCCAGACCACGCTCGGCCTGAGGGACGTTGTTGCTCCCTCTCCAGCAGGTGAATGCTGTGCAGGTCCGGAGAGGACCTCGGACACGATGAGGATATAGCATTAATTTTCAAGGCAGAATGGGACCTATAAAGTATAATTCAGCCCCACGCAGATGACTACCGCCAGCCATCTGCAATGCTTCAGTCTCGCCGGAGTCCAGCACAGACTCTGCATTGGAGGAGCTACACCCACATAGGGCTCTGTGATGGACAATGCAGATTTCTCCCTGTCTGCTTCCATCTTCCTTATTTATTTATTTCTGTGCAGATGGAAAATCTTTGACACAAATTGGCACTCCTTAGATTCTGTTCCTCTGGAAAGCTTCTGCAGTTCTTAAAAGCTTCTCCTCCATTTGGTCAGCCCTGCAGGCATTCGCTGTGCACTTCATAAGTCATTCCTCTAGTCATTGCCTCAGTATTTGTGTCAAGTCTTCTTGGATCTTTATTTATAATTTGGCGCGAGTCTGTTCTGAGGGCTCAGCAGACTCTCGCTGTTTTGTGCGAACTAGGACATCTTGCTCTCAGACCTTTCGATGGGACAGCAGGTTACTCCGAGTTGAGTTTCGTCATACTCATGGTGCGTGTGAAGTGCTGGGGCTATCGTTATTTACTGGCTTTTTCTATTGCTTTTATTCAGGAATTAAGACTCCTGATGCCTTGCATGCTTGGTGCCCTGTGCCTGGAGGCTGGGAGTGTACCCTGGGAGGTGTCATGGCATGGTTGTCCCTCTTGCGCTCTTGCAGGCATCTCCTCTTCGACGTAGCTGGAGATGGGAGTCTCCAGCATGATGTGGAACAACCACATAGGCTCACCTGACTGGGGAAGATGTACAGGGTCAGACAACAGGTCTAACAGAAGAATAAACGTCTCCAGGGAGGCAGCATGGGTCTGCTGAAACCTTGCCTCCAGGTGGCACGTGAAGATGGACACCTCATCCTTGTGAGCAATGTTTTCTGGAGCAGGGCTGTGCGTTGGACCCCACGTCTGGAACAGGGCTGTGGCTGTCACGGGCAGCCAGGGAGCACTCCTCCCTTGCCATCAGACCATTAGAATAAATAAAACAGCTCCGCTTACGCTGGATGAAATCAAGTCTTCTGGATTGTGGCCTAAACACGGTCAACAGCTCCTCTGGGCCCTCAAGCTGCCAATAGCTTGCACCTCCTAGCGAGTCTGTCCTTGGGAAGGAGCCATTAGAGGCTAAGGAAATTTTGCAGATCTCCATCCTTCGAGAAGTGGGAAATCATCACTGATAGGACTTGCAGCACCTCTTGTGTCAAGGAATGGGATACGCAGGAAACATGTTGATTAGAAACCAGCTTTCAGTGTAATGCCCCAGATGATACCCTCCTGGAGCGTAGTTATCAACAGCATTGCCAAAATTCCTCCAGGGCACCACAGAGGCTGGGTTTCTGTGCTGCTCAGGCCTTTTGGTGACTAGATGGCACTCGGGTGAAGAGCCATCAGTAATCCAATGAGGTTTTCCAGGCCCCTCTGATAGTTACGGGCTCATGTTGCACTTGTTCTGCCAGGAGTTGTGTGTGCTGGGGTGCCAGTAAGCTCCACTAGAAAGAAATCACAACCAACTAGGGCCTGCAGCATCAGCTTGGTAAACCTCTCCTTGCCACTGCCACATCTTCTAATACAAGTGCTGCATATGTGACATCTTGATTGGATGGCCAAGAGTACTCTAGAAAGATGTAGTCATCTGTTTCTACACACAAGAGTAGAAAATATTTCCCATTGCTATCTAAATTGCTCTACATATTATGTACTTCTTCTTCACCATCAGTCTTTGGAATCAAAGCTGTTGTGTTAGAATCATAGAATTGTCTGGGTTGGAAGGGACCTTTCAGATCATCTAGTCCAACCATCAACCTAACTCTGATAAAA
>JAOXNO010000002.1:24075115-24087917 GCA_028565335.1 Limnodromus scolopaceus
GTCTGCCCCACAGACCCTTCTCCACAGCCGGCAGGAGGAGGTGAGCGTGGGGACAGGCATGGTACCTGCCCAGGAGTCTTCTGGCTCTGCCTCATGTTACAGCATCCAGCTGTACAGTGAGCTGTGGCGTTCTCTTGTACACATCTGGGTGGGTTTGGGCTGCACAGGGTTTCCCGTGCCTGGGAGGTGAGACTCATCTGCAGGAGGAGACCCCCCTCCATGGGGCTTCCTCGGCTGGGGAGCAGCACTGCGCAGGGACCAAGTCACCTCTTCTCCCTGGCAGTGCAGAAATGGCTCACGTTGGTGCCTCAAGCCACCTTTAAAGCATATAAATCACCATTTCCCCCACCCGTGGGTGATGCTCTCTAGCTGCCCAGGTACTTCTCCCTCAAAGCCCCCCACCCCAATGCGATCCACAGCACTGTCCTCCCTGCGAGGCAGCCGGGGAGGGCAATTCTGTCCTCCCATCCGCCATCCCCGGCCATCTCCAGCCGCCTGCCTATTTGGGAGCTCAGGGATTGCTTAGTGCTTGAAGAGCTGACCACTTCTTGCCTATTTGGGAATGCTTTTAAATTGTTCCAGAAACTGCTGTTTGTTGATAAATCGGGGCGATCGCGGAGAAGTGTTTTAGCTAAACTGTGCAAAAGAAGGAATGAGCTGTAGCGCAGCACTGCCAGCTGTCATTGGATTTAGAAACACACATCGTAGATTTTGTTGCTTTTCAGACAGCTGTGCTTATAGCTGCTCTTATAGCCATATAAAACAGTCATTCTGTCAGCAAACGGTCTGGCAGCGGAGCTGGGTTCTCTCTGCAGCCCCGTTCCCAAGCCTGGCGGCCCCGCTCCCTCCACGCGCGTAGGTGAAGCCCTGAGGAAGGTGGATTCGTAGCACGGGCTGTAACCCGTCCCCAAGGTCGTAGCTTTCCAGAGGATAAAGAGCAAAATGCTGGGCTGTGCCCACTGCCCGGGCAGGGGATGGCGCTGGCAGGGCTGGTCTTCGGCAACTCTTGCCCTTAGGAACGGGTGGTTGCTGCCTCGAGAGGGTGTTTTGGGGGTTTTTACCCCAAGCCTGCAGTTGATGCTCAAGAGTCTGGCTGACTTACAAACCCCAGCGTGCTAGGGCGGTGCTCACAGAGATGGTCTTCTGTGGTCCATCCTATTCAGGCTTTGGAGCTAAAGCTGGGAGCCCCAGGGACCGCAATTAGATTTTAAAGGATTTCCTCAAGGGAAGGGAGATAGCGATGATTTATCAAATTCGAAACTTTTCACGCTTTCAAGAAAACCGTGTCCAGGAAGGGGCATAACAGACACAACAGAACGACTTCAGATGCCCACTCAAAGTGGCATTTGAATATTGTATACACATTCCAGTTGCATTCCTTTATACGAAGCGGAACAACTTCAAGCAAACCAGCCTGGCTGCCTCAGGAGGCCGCTCCAGGAGCGAGCCATGAGGGTGGGAGGGAGCGATGGCCGCGCACGCTGTTTCGCACCGATCCCGTGGGCACGTGCTGTCGGTGAGAAGCGGCTGCCACACAGGCTGCCGCCGTTTCTCGGTGGGACGAGCTGCCTCCCGCAGAGGCCCCGTGGATGCCCAGTGGTTGCAGGCGCCGCAGAGAAGCTGGGATGCTGATGGGCTGTACCTGTGCTTTCTCTGGAGCAGTGTCCATGGCTCCAGCCCAGGGATCCGGGGTGGCCAACAAGGTGCGCAAGAGCCGGTGGGTCTCTGAGACTTATTTTCTCTTGCTCTGTTCTTCTGCTCTGCTCAAACCTGTAGCCCTCTCCCTGCTCACCTCCATTTCCCTCTGAAGCTTTAGAAGATGTTGGATTCATCCCGACCCAAAAGGCAAGATGTCTTAAGTTACGCAGCAGAAGAAAGCAGCTTTCTTAGCTGTAATGTGATCTCGGTCCCTTCTCAGGCACCAGGCTCGAGCAGAGGTTTTGGAAATTGCCCCTCTGGCCATTATCTGAGCTTTACAGCATTTGGAGATTGAACCCAGATCCCACATCTCTTCTGAAGCTCCATGTCAATTTACACTTGTTCCTAGAAACCGTTACTGTCCTGTGAGCTCTTTACCACGCGAGGATTGAAAACAGAGCTATTCTGCTCGTTTGAGCTCTTTTTTTTTTTTTTTTGCATGAAGGCAGAGCTCGGGGCTCATTCCTTTTTCTCACCATCTGAAGATTAAGCCCAATCCTGACTGCTATCCGACCTCGATACCATTTACACACTGAACCCGATGCCTATGCCTTTTATCTGAGCCCTTACAGCATTTGGAAGCGAGCCATGCCCCTTGTCTGGTATCAAAAGCATTATATTAATTTGGGATTCATTCCACAAAACGAGGCTGTCAGCCAGACTCCTTAGCAATTGGATATTGAACCCAGACCTCGTGGTAGTCTTCCAAGTTATATGCCAGTTGGGAACTCAGCCCACAATCCGTGGCTGCCGGCCAAGCTTCTTATTGGCGAGAGATTGACACCAAGCCCCCAGACTGCTATTTCTGTGCGGTGGTGTTAAGAACTAAACCTACCTCACGTGGTCAGCATAATCACCTCTGCGTTGGCAGCGAAATGAAAAATCTAGTTAAAGACTTGAATGAATATTGAGGGTCGATGTTCAGCTGCTTAAAGACCGGGGATGATGACAACAATTCCCTTGGAACAAGGCCCCCTCCGTACTCCAGGGGGAATAGCCCCAGATCCCCCATCTGTCATCCAGCTGGATGTGAAGTCCAGGTTCTCATTAACGCACAGTGCGTGGCATTTCTTTATTGGCTGGCAGCATTGAAGTCCAAAAACCTCCAGCTTTCAGGTATGCCTCAGATGGGATTAAACCAGATCCCTTCTCTATAGCACCGTCGGGTTCTGCCAAAGCACTTCTTGTCGCTTAGCGCGGACCTCCAACGCCGCACCTTGCCCTGGGAAGCGCTTCGCCTTCGCTCCCCTGCGGAGCAGCAGGGGAGCCGGGGAGGCAAATGGGAGCAAGGGATGGCCCTGCACACCTCCATCCTCTTTGGGGGAAACTGGGAGCCTGACCAGGTAGAGGGAGCATTTCAGGTGAAACGTGTGTCTGAGGCAAGCAAACTTTTTCCTCCTGCCAGTAATTTTGCCTGGGAATTCTTCAGCGTCTTTACACGGTGTGGTTTGACTGCGTAGCAACATGCTTCAGAAGACTGAATTAAAACCAAACAGCATCCCAGCTGGGACGGTCATCATTAGAATGCAGTTTCCAGCAACTGTGTGGGTTTCTTGATAGCCCTGAAATCTTTAAAATGCTCTTTAAACAGCAACTTTTAAGGAAGGGCTTAGCATGCGGCTAGAATGGGAAAATCTCGCCGTGATCCAATGGATCAAGCTGGATGTTGTCGTGCATAAGGACAGTGGGGGATGTGGCTTTTCCTCTGAACTTGCAGTGATGCTGAAGACTACTCTTTGATGCTCTAACTGTGCAAATTGTGGATGGGGGGGTTCTGGTTTCCCTGCCTGAAATCCTAGCAGGACTGGGGATGGAATCCATGGGAAGATTTCAAGCCAGTTTTGCAGACCTGTCCCGTGGGTCTGGAGTGACTCTGATTGCCTGTTGCATACCTTCTGAATCATATTTATTTGCTAAGAACACATTAAGTCCCTGCCACACATGTGGTTTTATGAGGATTTTCAGCCCAAGAGAGCCAGTGCAAATGGGATTCAGCTGACTGTGGTGGCACTTTGTTTGTAAATAAATTTTCCATGTACCCACTTGTTCTTCTATAAGTGGGAATACCTTTCTTTTTCCATTCATTGCTCTCACCAACCATCTTACTCATCTCTTGTCTGAACACTCTGTGCTGCCCTTTCTGCCCCCTCCCTGTAAAGCTCTCTTTAGGCTTTTTTTTGCTCTTTGCCAGGTCTTTCCCAACCGTTCCCTCTGTTATCTGCTGCAGGGTTCTCAGGGGGCAGGGGATGCTGCTGGCTTGGGTACCGGCACCAGGAGCTGTTTGTAGGGGCGCTCCAGGCATTGCTCAGAATTTATGGGGAATGCGGAGTCGAGCAATACCCATGATTAGTTGAAATCATTATTTTTAGCACTGCATTTCTTTGCTTTATCATCAGAAGGGTTCATCTGCTGTGCGTTTGCTCGGTCTCCCAGCTGACCTGTGGATTTGGGGAGTGCAGTGCGTGCTGCCCGCGCCCTGCTCAGCTCTCACCCCGTTCTCCTCCGTGCCGGTACGCGTTGTACGTGCAAGAGATGGACGTGGTGAATAGTGGGGATAGAGGGAGAACAGGCTCTTCTTTCCTGTCCTCCTGGTTGGTTTCCCAGAGTTATGAAAGCCCCCAGCACGCTGTGCCATGCCCCGCCACCCCTCAGCCCACTGGCTGATCTCAGCCTGCACATGAATTCCCACTCGTTGTGCTGAGCCCTGCCAAAGCAAAATTCCTGAAGCAGAATAAAAAATGTGGAAGACTTTCAAACCCAGAGATTATTGAACTGTCCCTCTTACCAAATGGCACTCAATACTATGCTCTTTACACAGTCTCTAGTATAATGTTTAATTCGGTAACTACAATTGGAAAGTCTTTCCAATTATTTTAAACTGCCAGAGACGTTTTAATGTGCCTCAGATTTTGTGTTGGCATGCCACAGTTAAGTGCCATGCATCTTTCAGAGAACTTCAAAGAAGAAGAAATACGGGAAAGAATCCCAAAGGACATACTTGTCCCATGAACCCCACCACCACTGATGTCCTCGCAGACACCTTCCCCTGCATTTTGAAATTGTTTGCCTCCCTCTGCGCAGGGCGAGAGACCCGTGCAAACAGCCAAAATCTGTAATTCCTATGCAGAGCTTCAGTTGAGGGCAGGATTGTGAGCAGATCTTCTCTGGCAGCCACCCAGCCATGCGTTGTCGGGGGGTAATCGCTCTCCAGATGCGTCCAAGCCTTTGCAACCGAGGATGTAAAAGGCTGAGAAAGCCCAAAGGTCTTCTGATTTCTTTTTTTTTTTCTTTTTTTGAGCCAGGGCCGTGGGGCCTCTCCCTCTGCCTACTGGCTGCCGTTAGTCCCAAACCCACCCAAGCAGGCACCCGTCCCCTCTGAGACCTGCCAGCAAGCGCTGCCGTGGACGCGAGGGAAGGGAGCACGTAGCTCTGCTCCCTTGGTCAGCCCCGCTCCAACCACCTGAGCGTTATTGAGTGGCAGAAGCCGACTCTCAGCACCCTCGTAGTTTTTTCCCCCCCTTCTTTTTGTCTGCTTTATCCTTCTCCCCGAGCTCAGTGGCACGTGAGCCCTGAGCGTCTGCGTCTCCGCACCCGGCCGGGGGGGAGAAGGGGCAGGGAGAATATCTTCTAAATCCAGTTCTGCTCTATTAAGATTCATTGTGGTACGACAATGGCTTTTTCTATTGAAAGGCTTTGTGAAAGCCTTGCCTAATGATCTGCTAGCTGGGGAAAGGTTAAATTCCTGGAAGATTTTCTGTGTTTGATGAAGAAAAAACAGTGCAATTATCCAGAATTCAAAGTGAGTTTTAGCCAGCTGTTAATAATACTGCGATTCTTCGTGTTCTTATTACTCAGAAGTAATGTGGCCATCCCTAGTCATGGCAGTAAAATATTTATAGCATTCTCTTTTGGCCCTGTTTGTACTTATGGAGGGCTGGACATCACTTGGGGTCATCTAAATGTGCTTCTTTTTGTCCTTTAGCTGCCCATGACAGTTCTCTTCTCATCTAACCACAGATGTCTGCAACAGAGATGCCCAGTTTAAAGCAGTCACCTCAGGAGGGGTCAGACATGGCCTTTAACCACTAACAGTTGGGCATCTCGTGCAAACTGGTCATCAAGGCTCTGCCAGAGCCACTGGAGAGACTTGGTGCTTCCAGATTCCCACCATCCTTGGAGAGCTGCCGAGGACAAAGGAGATAAACGGGCTTGATACCTGATACTCTTGATACCAAGAGCGCCCACATTAACAATCTGGTTTGATGAAGAGGTTGGTTTATTAGTAGTTTTCTGCTCTTTGCCGCCTTGCTGCAGGCTGCAGGTGGGTTTGTGTGCTGGGCGACCACTGGAAACCTACAGGAGCAACCCCCAGACATCTGTGTGTTTCTCCTAATTCTTTCGCCCCTCACTGAGGTTTCCAGCTTGGAAAGTCATGGCAAAACATGAAATACACGTGGCATCTCCTGTCCAGGCGCAGGGAAACAAAATAAGTGTCATGGGGAAAATATAATTTCACAGTGGCAGGCCCTGCACTGGAATAAACAGACGGCTTGTTTCCTCCGATGGATGCATGGAAAATCAATTCCCAGTCCTCTGCAGAGGCTCCTAAACATGAACCAAATCCCCTCCTGTAGCACTTAAAAACTACAATTGTTTTGCACCAGTGAAAAGGTTTCATTTCTAGCGAGAGAACTGCAGGTAACGCCTTTTTGCTATCTTCATGCTGTCGTTTGGGGGTTTATCTTATCCTCTTCCTAGGAGTCTCATTTCAAGTGCAGCTTTTTGCCTGGAGGTCTGAAGTAAATAAGTATTAAGTGACTGTATCTGCCTCTAATTCACTAAACATCCAGAGAAAACAGCTAATGTGCCTGAACCAGTGGGATGAATACGTTAGATTAATCTAATTCAGCTACTTTGCACTCAAACAACCAGCAGCGTTTAGAAAAAGGTTGTCAAAGGGATTAGGAATTTCTTTCCAATTTCTTTCCATTTCTTTCATTTTTCCTTTCTTCTCCTTTCCATTAATGCTGTGTTCCATTAAACGGTAGCTATTCAGTTAGCTTATTTCCTTGACCCTCCTTAAAACGTTGCTTTTAAAACAAGTTTATCCTTCTCAGACCTCAGAGCTGGCTCTGTATTTGCCGAGGCTTTTGGTGACCAGGAAAAGTGATGGAATAAAGGCAGAGGTACAGGCTGTGAGCAGCTTATCCCGACTGGAGCCGGCAGCTCCTGGCTGTCACCGTCCCACTGGCACCTCGGTCCAGCAGGGCGGGCACGGGGAGTCTCAGAGCATCCCCCCCGGGCTTAGAGCCGTTCCCCGAGCGTGCGGTCGCCTCCTCTCCATCCCCTTCAGCCCCCTTGGCCGTGGAGGTGCCTCTGGCACCCTAGTGCCACAGCAGCCTGGTGTGTGTATCCTCCACCCCCCTTACACGTGGAAACGTGTAAAGACACCCAGACAGGGTGACTGGACCCTCCAGTATAACAGCAAATTACTGGTAGCTGCTCTTGGTGAGTGTATTTCTCTGCAGCTCACTCTACATCAGGGTTACCTCCCTTTCTGGAGAGAACATTGTGTGCAATCTTGTCAAAAGCCTTAAAAACCATCAAGGTATTAGACCTAAATGGCTGCTTTGCTGCCCGCAAGCCCTGCTCTCCTGTCAGTAGATTGCTTCAGTGTGATTTGTTCTTGACACATTCCTGTGGCTGTTGATCATCTCCTTATATTTTGTAAGTGCTGACAAGCAGCTTGATTATTTATCCAAGTATTTTTCTGGGACCTGAAGCTGCTCTGCCTACTCTGTAACTCCCCAGCGCCTCCTTCCCCTCTTCTGAAAGCGGAGCCCTTGGTCTGCCCTCTCCAGCCCCCTGGAACCTCCCCATCCCCAGTGGCTCCTCACAGTTAAGTGGATGCATCTCCAAGGCTGCTTCAGGAAGCTTGCTGAGTGTCCTGGGATGCAGTTCAACAGGCAGGGATGATTGAAAACACCACAGTTATCTAATTACTTTCTATCAAAACCTCCTCTTGCTGTCGCGTGAGCTCTTATCCTGCTAACACTGGCATTAGCTTCATCAGACATTTGGTTGCACTTGAGTTTTTAGGGAAGATTGAAGCAAAAAAAAAAAGAAAGAAAGAAAGGTATTAAGTATTTTGGCTCTCCCAGCAGCGCCCTGTGCTAATGTCGCTCCTCCCTGAATAGTGCATCAGGTCTTTCTTTGGTCTCTGCTTCTGCTGCTGGCTGGTGCCTCATGGCTCATCAAGGCCACAGCACGTCAGGGGAGGTGCCATCTGGGGAACTTTGGGACCAGCAGGTAGGGCACGAATCCTACAAAGACTCCAGCACCCCCAGAGGACCCCCCCTGGCAGCAGGGCTTGGCCATGCTGTCACCAGGCAGGGAGCCCTCCTCTCTCCTCAGAATCACAGAATCACATGGGGTTGGAAGGGACCTCTGGAGATCATCTAGTCCAAGCCCCTGCCAGAGCAGGTCCACCCAGAGCAGGTCCCACAGGAACGTGTCCAGCCGGGATTTGAATGTCTCCAGAGACGGAGACTCCACCACCTCCCTGGGCAGCCTCTTCCAGGGCTCTGCCACCCTCAAAGTGAAGAAGTTCCTCCTCATGTTTAGGTGGAGCTTCTTCAAGTTTGTGCCCATTTCCTCTTGTCTTGTCCCTGGGCACCACTGAAAAAAGACTGGCCCCAAGGTCAAGAGGTGGCATGAAGCTCCCCTTGAGGAGCCTGGTGTGTGGTGCACACCTTGGAGGCTCTACCTGATTATTGCTGGGGCTCAGGGGTCTGTGGGAGCCAAGGGCAGGCTGTGGCAGCGCACAGGAGAGGTGGCGGGGGGGGCTGGCAGCCCTGGGGGCTCGTGATCTCCTCCTCTGCTCCCCAGGAGCTGCAGGGATCTGCTCTGAAAGAGGCGCAAGGCAGGATAAGCACAGAAAGCCTCAACTTTCCTTGCCAAGAGCAGATGAAAAGAGATGTTATAAAGTCACTTGTCTCTGGTAACATGGCCCCTAGCTCTGACACGGTGGTGGAGGGCATCCAAGTTTCATGCTGGAAGGAGATAAGCCCACACTTGGAATCCTACCCCGGTTTCAAAGGTCAGGTGCATTTCTGTGGTTACAGATGTCGCGGGGATGGCATTTGACCCTGGCTCATCCTACACAGAAGCCAAGGTCTGATGGACAGCGGGATCATTTGAACCTCCCTGGAACGAGCTTTCATTTGAATTACAAGCTGTTTTTTGTTTCTTCCCAGCCAGGTCTCTAGACAAACTCTATAACTTTGCTGACTGCTCTGGCCTTCACCTGATCTTTGCACTGAATGCTTTGCGCCGAAACCCCAACAACTCCTGGAACAGCTCCAACGCTCTCAGCCTGCTGAAGTACAGTGCCAGCAAGAAGTACAACATCTCCTGGGAGCTGGGCAACGGTGAGTGTGGGAACGGGAGAGTCACGGGAACGGAGCTCACTGTAGCAGAAAGGTATTCCCTTTTGGAAAAAGGATATTTGCAAATCTCAGATCCCGGGGTGTTTTGCCAATGTGGGCTCAGAGGGTTTTCAAGACCCCTGCTATAAGGCAGCACCATCCCTAAGACAGACCCGGCACGTGTTTGCACATGAGCTGGATGTTTCCATCAGTTGGTATTACACACGTGAAATGCTTTTGCCCTGGCTACTGGGTATAACTGGTGCTGGGGTGGGCAGGCCAGCAGCTGTATGGACTTGTATGGAGGCTGCAGCCCCATGGGGAGTGGGGTGCCCTTACAGGGACAAGAGCATGACACCAAGCTGCAGGTCCTTCACCCAGCACACAGCAAAAGGGAACGTGGGAGGTGATGCTGGCACAGGAGAGCGAGAGATGGCCCTCACCAACACCTCCGAGGCTCCTTCTGCGGCTCGGCAGGGCAGGCAGGCAGCTCTGCGGAGCTCAAGCTGTGCGACAGCCTGTGAGCTGTGTGTCTCTCTCCGGAAGCACGGATGAAGGAGCAGAGCTGGCAAGCCTTGCTTGTCTATTTTTATTTTCCCAGAGCCCAATAACTATCGGACCCTGATCGGCCGCTCGGTGAACGGCAGCCAGCTGGGGAAGGACTACGTCCAGCTGAGAAGCCTGCTGCAGCTTATCCGCACTTATTCCAGAGCAAACCTCTATGGGCCAAACATTGGGAGGCCCAGAAAGAATGTCATCGCTCTCCTGGAAGGGTAAGTGATGGAGCTTTGATCAAGAAGAGATCAGAAACCCCTCCTGAGGCTGATACCCTTTGCAGCAGGTAGACTTGCTCTCTGGCTTCTCAACGTCCAAGAGCTGCCAGGACAGCGAGGCTCTGTGCAGCTCGGCCACCAGCGGGGGCTTGGGGACATGGTCGTCTGTGCTGCTAAACTTCTGCAGAAGTCCCTGCTGGGATTTTGGGCTGGGCTGACTAACAGTCTCCCAAGTATTCCCAGCACTTCTCAGTTACGGGCAGACTGACGGATGGTTTGGATGTGAAGGTGACGCAGTGATGCGGACGCAGGCTGCTGCCTGCGTGTGGGTTTCAGGGCCAGGAGGTGGGTCCTGGCACCACCCACCAGTGTAGGTGCTGTCTCAGAGTCCACCCGGACAAATTGCTTTGCTCTTCCCTTTTGGTGGCTGCTTCTCTCTGTGCTTTCTCCCTCTGTGCAGAGGAAGAACCTGCAGCAGCTTTGTTCGCTGGCCAAGCCCTCTGCTCCCTCCCAGGAGAATTGCCCTGTCTCTAGTTTGGGGAGGCCGGAGGCGGAGAAGGAATGGTGACAGTGAGGGACGCAGACACTTGGAGGTGACATTGGAGAGCTACAGGACCCGGGGAGGTGTGGGAGCCTGCTGGCAGCAGGAATTGGGACTGCGCAGCCCCAGGACCTTGCAGCAGAGGGGAAATTCCCTGCAGGACTGTAAACAGAACCTGCAGTGCAGAGGGCTGGGCAGGGGGAGGTGTGGAAGGGACTCTGCTGGGAGCAAAGCTGGGTCTAGCCTTCATTAACATCTGCATGAATGATCTGGCAGAAACAATAAACAGCACACGGATGCGGTCCCCGGCGAGGCAGGGAGGGAGCCGGGGCCAGATTCTCAACTTTGGCTGCTGCAGCAGCGCAAAGAGACCATAAAGCTGGTGGGACCAGCTGCGACGCCGGCATCCCCTCCGGCTGCCAGCGGTGGGGGAGCAGCCCCGGAGCCCACCCCGGGGGCTGCCGCCGGTGCTGCACGGGCACGTCGCTCCCTGCGAGGGGGGGGTTACAAAACGCTGTAGTAGCCTTGATCAGCAGGAAATCTATTAGCGCCGGGAGGAGCGGGCTGAATAAGGAAAACAAGGGGGATGAGAGCCAAGAGGCTCTTGGAGAAAGGGAAGTCCTATTGCTGCGTTTGCCCTCCCTGCGCCGCAGCCGGGTCCCGAGGAAGAGGGGTGGGAAGAACCGAGACACACGGGCAGGGTGGTCCGGGGGCTCTGCCTTGTTGGAGCCCCGCTCTGACTGGCGGTGACCCCGGGAGTGAGGCTGTAGCGTACAATCTGACGGGGAGGGTGGCGAAAACACCATCTCGAATGAGAGGGAAGGGAGGCAAGAGCTAGGGTTTGAGGAACCCGGGTGGTGGGATGGCGGGGGGCTCTCCAGACCCCTGCATTGGTCTGAAGGAGCTGTAACGAGCATGCCTGCTCTCCAAGCTGTTTCTCTGCTGCCATCCCTGCCTGCCAGGGTGATGCTGGCCCACGGGTGCTCAAAGTGGTTTCTCCGTACCGTAGAGAAACCGGGTGTCCTGCTCTCCAAACCCTGGTGTCTGCGGCGGGTGGCGAGCGGCACGTGCCTGCGTGGCCTCACAGCCCACGGGGTCCTCTGAAACAAGAGCTGCTTGTCTTTCCACATAAAGACCCCGTTATTGCCAGGCAGGTCGTAGAGAGGAGGAACGAGTCTGATTACACAAAGACAAAGGGCTAAACGCTCATTTGCAGTATTTGGAAACGGAGTTGCCAAAGGACAAACAAATAAACCCCGGTGCCTGAGCTCCCTGACAGCGTGAGCTTTATTCCCAGCAGCTCCCCGAGGTCTCTTCACTGCTCTGGGTTAGTGCTACCGAGAGCTCTGCCTTCTGCAGGAGAGCTGCACAACTGGTCCATGGGATGTGGCTCAGTGTGTGCCTGGGGCTGTCCCGGCCAGGATGTGCCTCTCGGGATCCTGAATGAGGCCCACCCAGTCAGCAAGCAGGAGAGAGGAGGAGGAATTTAGGAAGGTGCTGTCAATGGCAAGCCCACCCTCTGCCTCGCTAGACCACCACGGATGGTCGACGTAGTGCTCACAGTAAGATGGAGGCTGCAGAGCAGATAAAGCGTACACCGTCAATAGTCCTGATGACATGAAATCTGCCAAGCTTTGCTCTTATTTTAAAAGATGTGATGAACAGCAGAAGTCAACCAAGTAGGAAGAGGTAGGCCAAGTGGAAGATTATGGCTCAGGTGTGAAGTAAGGCTGGAGGGGAGAGATGAGACACCCCACGAGTAGAAGACAGCGTGGGCAGATTAGTCTGCCAGGCAAGCAGTGCTCTGTTAGACAAAGTGAGGAAGCGGGTTTTGGTGGGTGAAATAATGGAAATGAGCTGAAGTGGGAGAGGAGAGCTCAGAGAGGCCCAGGGAGTGTGATCTCTGACAGTAGAAGCTGGAGTTTGATGTTCTCCAAGGAAAGCCTCTGGAGTTACCTTAGGTGCTGAAACACTCAGTCTCATTGTGAAGTATTACCCAGAATTACATTTTCCTGGTGCATGCTCTGTGTTCCAAACACTGCAGTCTATTGTTTAACAATTATCTCAGGCAACCAAGCTAAACTTATTCTTCATATTTAAACCTTTTCCTGCAATAACGGTAGTGTCAACATGGGTTGGGCATTGCACTCTGCCATGCACCAGGCTCTCTCTGTCTCAGTGGTGGGAGGTGGACACCTCCAGGGCCATTCTGACCCAATCCTAGGGCCTGTCCTCCAGGACAGGGTGGGACTGAACCCCTCCTGGGAGGCCACCTTTCTCCCACCTTGCACCTGGGACGTGGCAATCCCAGGCACAAATACAGGTTGGGCAGAGAATGGCTGGAGAGCAGCCCTGAGGAGAAG
>JAOXNO010000002.1:24140191-24152113 GCA_028565335.1 Limnodromus scolopaceus
CCCCCCCCCCCCCCCCCCCCCCCCCCCCCCCCCCCCCCCCCCCCCCCCCCCCCCCCCCCCCCCCCCCCCCCCCCCTACAGTAGCACCTTGCATCCCACTGTGGTCCCGAAGGGCTCAGCGTCGGGATGTCCCCAGGCATCCCACCCCCCCCGGGAGCTGCGATGGCAACGCTGGCTGGTGTGAGCCCCATCCTGCTCACGCTGGTGATGCTGCTGTGGCAAGTGGCCCCCAGCAGGCAGGAGCCGGTCCCAGTGCAGCTGCGGCTGGCGGGGCCGCGGGGGCCGGCTGGGGAGGGCCGGCTGGAGGTGCTGTACCAGGGGCGCTGGGGCACCGTCTGTGACGATGGCTTCGACTTCCACGCGGCCACCGTCGCTTGCCGGCAACTGGGCTACACCGCGGCCATCACCTGGACCCCTAGTGCCACCTACGGCCAAGGGGAAGGGAGGGGGCATGTGGGGAGGGGGGGGCGGGGGGCAGGAGGTTCTGGCCAGGGCAACATGCTTAGCGCTGGCTGGGGGGGCTGTGGGTGCGGGCAGCCTGCGGGGGGGCACTGGATGGGGCTCATGGTGCTGGGGAGGGAGATGGGACCCTCAGCCCTGCATGTTTCCCCCCCACACCCCAGGCCCCATCTGGCTGGACAACGTGCGGTGTGGGGGCAGCGAGGGCTCCCTGGCAGAGTGTGTCCACAACGGCTGGGGCACCAGCGACTGCCACCACGGCGAGGACGCCGGTGTGGTGTGCTCGGGCCAGCGCCAGCCCGGCGCCTCCCCCCGGGCCACCATCTCCGATAACCTGGTGAGTGCCCAGCAGGATGGACGAGGGGGCTGAGGCAGGTCCTTTTGACCCTTCCCCGTCCTGCACACCCTGCCCTGGACGCTGGAGCCCCCATGCCCACCCCCGTGCCCTCCGCGGCAGGTGCCGGGGCTGAGCCTGGAGGAGGTACGGCTCAAGCCCATCCTGGCGCGGGCCAAGCTGAGCGTGCCGGTGACGGAGGGTGCCGTGGAGGTGAAGCACGACGGGCGCTGGAGGCAGGTGTGCGACGCCGGCTGGACCAGGAACAACAGCCGCGTGGTCTGTGGGATGCTGGGCTTCCCCCAGGAGAAGCACGTCAACACCAGCTTCTACCGGTAGGGCTGCGGGAGAGCCGCGTTGCGGCCATGGGGCGTGTGGTGCAGGGTGCCTGGTTGGACGTGCCAGGGGGGAGGAAGAGACCTGGGGGGTATCGAGGAAGGGATGCACAAGTCGGGCAGTGTGTGGGGTGCTGGTATGGCCTATGTCCTCTTCTTGGGGCCTCGAAGAGGGACAGAGCTGGGCTCGGCAGCAGCCGGGGGACTGTGGGGACGGTGACCAGCCATGGCCGGCAAAGCGTGAGTGGAAGGAGAGGAGAGGCAAGTGGCCCTCGGCCCCTCCGCCCCCGACTCTGGCTGGGGCTATAAATACAGCCCATAATGAGCCCCTGCCGATGCCAGGAGTCGCGCTGTCCCGCCGGGACACACGGCACAGCTGGGCTTGGCACGGTAATTGCCAGTGGGGAGAGGACCTGTCCTCACCCTGCCATGCCGTGGGAGGACCCCACGGCTCCAGCTCCTGCCACGGGGTGCTGAGGAGGGCAGGGACGATGGGGTGTGGGTCCAGAGCCCTGCAGTGTCGGCATGGACCCTCCCAACCTGCTGGCTCTCTGCACCCCCAGGAAGCTCTGGAACAAGAAGCTGAAGGACCCCAACTCCAGGTAGGGCTCAGCCCTGGGCAGGGTGGACAGGGACACTGTGTGGGCACCCAACATGGGTGCTGGGTGGGGGACGGTCTCCAGCACCCGAGCGAATGCCTCTCCCTGCTCCTCTTCTTGGGCAGCTTGAAGACCCTCAGCCAGAAGAACAGCTTCTGGATCCACAGGGTGCGGTGCCGGGGCACGGAGCCCCACCTGGCCCGCTGCCCCACACAGGTGGCCCCACCAACCCCCCGCCAGCATGCCTGCCCCCGTGGCATGCATGCCATCGTCAGCTGCCTCCCTGGCCCTGCCTTCCAGAAGGGCAAGGGCAAGGGCAGAAGCAAGACCTCCCCAGGAAAGGTGAGCCCCGGCGCGGCCCTGTGCCCCATCCCGCTGACGGAGAGCCCTGGAGCCGTGGTGCAGGTGGGTGCCCCTGCCCTGGGGCTGCTGACCGGCTGCTCCCCGTGCCCAGGTGCTCCCGGTGCGGCTGCGAGCGGGCACCCATGCCGGCGAGGGCCGGGTGGAGGTGCTGCGCCACGGGCAGTGGGGCACCGTGTGTGACAAGCAGTGGGACCTGGCCGCGGCCAGCGTGGTGTGCCGGCAGCTGGGCTACGGGACAGCGAAGCAAGCCCTGGTGGGAGCCCAGATGGGTCAAGGTGAGACGGGCAGCGTGGCAGGAACTCAGGGCTTGGAAGGGCACGGGTGGGTCAAGCCCCTGGTTCGCTGGACGCTGCTGGAGTACCCTGGGATGTCCAGGCAGCTCCAGCCTGCACTGGGACGGGACTCCCCTGGCTGCTCCTGCCACAGGCAGCCCATGCCCACAGGGACCTGCCAGACCAGGGGAAGGAGGGTGGGAGGACCTCCGTGCTCCAGGACGGGCACAGAGCAGGGACCTCTGCTTCAGGTCTGGGGCCCATCCACATGAGCGAGGTGCGCTGCGCCGGCCACGAGCGTTCCCTGGGCGAGTGCCGCTTCCAGGACGCTGAACGGAGCGGGTGCCGGCACGAGTCCGATGCCGCCGTCCGCTGCCACATGCCCCACATGGACTTCCAGAGCCAGGTGAGCCCCTGCCTCCTGCCCAGAGCCTGTGGAGCCCCACCCCACGGCACAGCCCTTGCCCCCCCAAGCTCTGCACCCAGCGGGGATGCTCAGAGCATTCCCGGGGGGACGGGGTGATGCAGAGCAGCATGCTGATGGGGTTCTGCAGGATGAGCCGCTGGCAAAAGTGGTCTTAAAGGGAGGAAAGGAGGAAGAGGAAGGTGGGGAAGATGTTCGGCTGGACACGTGGGGCTGCCTGCTCCATTGCAGCAGCAGGTGGGAGGGATGGGGGTCTGCCCCACGCTCTGTCTCAGCCCCTCTTTGCCTGCAGGTGCGGCTGGCCGGGGGCCGCAGCCCCGAGGAGGGTGTCGTGGAGGTGTTGCTGCCGGTGCAGGGGGGGCTGCAGTGGGGCAGCGTGTGCGGTGCGCAGTGGGGGCTGAACGAGGCCATGGTGGTCTGCAGGCAGCTGGGGCTGGGCTTTGCCAGCCATGCCCTCCAGGTGAGCGGGGTCCCAGCCCAGTCTCTGGGCTGAGAGGGGTCCTATGGGATGTGTGAGTGGGGGGGCTTTGGGAAGGCACAGCCTTATTGGGGGGGGCACAAGCCCTGGTGGCAGCACTGGGGCAGGGGAGCTGGCAGTGGAGGTGGGGTGCGAGGGCTGGTCCAAGCACTGTGCTCCTCCTTTGCCCAGGAGACGTGGTACTGGGCAGGCAGCCCCGATGCCAGCCGGGTGGTGATGAGTGGGGTGCGCTGCGCTGGCACCGAGCTGGCCCTCCAGCAGTGCCAACGCCACGGCCCCGTCCACTGCCCCAGCGGCGGGGGACGCTTTTCGGCGGGGGTCACCTGCACTGCCCGTGAGTACCGGGAGCCAGTGGGGTATTGCTGGGAGGGGGTACCCCCCCCTTCTCCTGGCACAGAGAGCGGGGGGGGGAGGAATATGTGGGGTGGGGACCATCTGCTCCATCCCTCCCGATCCCCTTTGTGCCAGATGCCCCGGACCTGGTGATGAATGCCCAGCTGGTGCAGGAGACAGCCTACCTGGAGGACCGGCCCCTGGGGCTGCTGTACTGTGCCCACGAGGAGCGCTGCCTCTCCCGCTCCGCTGACCACATGCAGTGGCCCTATGGCCACCGCCGCCTCCTCCGCTTCTCCTCCCAGATCCACAACCTGGGCAGAGCCGATTTCCGACCCAGGATGGGGCGCCACGCCTGGACCTGGCACCAGTGCCACCGGTGAGTGGCGCCTGGGCAGGAGCGGGCAGGGGGCTGCCCCCCTCCCTGGGCCAAGGAGGGCACGGTGGCACCCGTCCCACAGAGGCTGGCCCGCCCTGGGGTAATTGGCAGCGTCGGCGCTGGCACTGTCATTATGGCTTTATTTGGCTTCAAGGCTGTAATTTGCTCGGAGCCTCCGGATGCTGCCCGCTCCCGGCTGGGTGGCTGGGCCAGCCCCACGCTCCCCGGCCGGGCACCAGCCCCACACTCAGCCCCTGTCCCCACAGGCACTTCCACAGCATCGAGGTCTTCACCCACTACGACCTGCTGACGCTCAACGGCTCCAAGGTGGCGGAAGGGCACAAGGCCAGCTTTTGCCTGGAGGACACCAACTGCCCCGAAGGTAGGTGCCAGTCGCCGTCCTGCTCCCTGAGGGGGGGCTCTGCCCGTGCCCTCCCTCACCTCCCCTCCCTCCTGCAGGGCTGCAGCGACGCTTTGCCTGTGCCAACTTTGGGGAGCAGGGGGTGAGCGTGGGGTGTTGGGACACCTACCGCCACGACATCGACTGCCAGTGGATTGACATCACTGACGTGCCACCGGGCAGCTACACCTTCCAGGTACAGGGATGGGGGGACACCGAGGCACCAGAGCTCGGGGCTGGGGCTCAGCTTCCATGGACACCACCAGCACCCCTCACCCTGAGCGTTGGGGTGCTGCTCTGCACCCCACAGTGCGTTCCACGGCCCTGCCAGGGCAAGGCATGGCAGCAGTGCCCCCAGCCCTGCCCCTCGCCCTCCCCAGGTGGTCGTCAACCCCAAACATGAGGTGGCCGAGTCAGACTTCTCCAACAACGTGATGCGGTGCCAGTGCAAGTATGACGGGCAGCGCATCTGGATGCACGGCTGCCACACGAGTACGGAGGGGGCACAGCGGGCAGGGTGGGGGCAAGTGGTGGGGCTGGAGGTGCTGCAGCTCCCCCGTCCCCCCCCCACCCACACCATCGCTCTCCCCAGGTGATGCCTACGGCGCCGACGTGGTGAGCGATCTGGAGCGACGGGAGCGCTTGGCCAACAACCTTGTGTGACCCACCCCCCCCACCACCACCCCTGGCATCGGCAGGCTCCCAGCAGCGCCACGGGGCAGCCCAGCTCCCGCACACCAGCCCCTGCACCCTGGCAGCACTGGACTGAGCTCAGGGACTCGAAGACTTTTGTATTTATTGATGCTGCCACAGAGGATGCTGGCGGGGGGGCGTTGGTGCCCCCCTAGTCCTGCGCACCCCACAGGACCTGCAAGAGGGGCTTGGGTACCACAGCAGCCCCCATCGCCACAGCTCCGGTGCCCCCCAGGATGACTACCTCAGCCTGCCCTCCCGGACCCAGCAGGCTCAGGACAGGCCCCAGCCACTGCCACCCTTGCACCGGTCCTGTCCTCAATAAAGGTGCTGTGCTACGGGAGAGGGGTGCTGTGCTATGGGAGAGGGGGGGGTTCCCCATTCTCAACCCCACCATCCCCTGCTCTTTTCCCTGCTAGGACCACAGAGCTGCTCCCCAGCCACAACCAACCCTGGTCGAGGCAATGTTCCCCCAGCCAGGCAGCGTCCCCCCCCACCGCCGCTGGCCAGCTGCCTATGGCTGGTGCCAAGTGGCTCCGGCTTGCCACCAGTCATCCCCAGTGGCCAGGGCAGCCTGGCCCTGACCTGGCTGACCCCATGTGTGCAAAGGGACGGGGCCAGCTCTGTAGCAGTGTGGGCCAGCAGCCAGCCCACTGGGTGCCGTGGCTGCAGCCACCGTGCTGGGCTTTCCCAGGCGGCCCTGGCCGCTTCCCAGCCCCGGGAGCAGGGATGGGGCCACTCTGCCCCTCGAAGCCCTTGCTCCTGGGCACAGAGTGGGGACACAAGGGACACCGTGCCCTTGCTCTCTGTGTTTCTTTCCTCCTGTGGTTTCTAGCAATTTTTTTTTTAAAGGATATTAATGGGAATATTCGCCTCTGACCCACACACTGTGCTGCCCACCCCCTGGCACAACAGCTACCGGGCAATGCCACCCCTCTCCTTGCAGGCAGACACCGGGGTGGGGGGGCTGCACAGGCTGGGTCGCCCCCACACGTGGAGGAGCTGCCGGGGACGGCGGTGACGTGCTGGGGTGGCCCAAGGCCAGGGACCGTGGCAAGTCACGTGCCGGCGGAGGCTCACTCCACCACGGCCGGGGTTGAAGGGATGCCAGATGGCGGGGAAGATGCTTTCCACATGAGAGCAGCTCCGTGCCCTGAAATTTCCACCGGCCGAGCCACGAGTGGCCGGGAGCGGCGGCCGAGACGGCTCCCAGCTGGCAGCACCACCGGCACAGGGTCATGACCGGCTCCAGCGCCGCCAAGCTGGGGGACAGCCAGGGGACACGGGGCAGCCACAACCGAAAACACACAAACCCCTGGCAGGGGTGGTGGAAAAGCACCATCCCCTTCCCCACCTGCCATGAATGGCACGGAAACCCCACAAACCAGTGCCTCAAGAGTTTGGGGGGGGGAGTACTGGGGCACACAGGGCTGGTTTTTTCGGGTGCTGAGAGACGATACAGAGCAGAGGAGCCGAAGGCAGGTCCCAGCTGCCCGCCCGTGCTCCCAACCCGGGGCAGGGCAGGAAGCCCCCAGCCCACCGGAGCCGGCAGCGTGGCCACATCACAGCCCGGCGCGGGGCCGGGAACGTGGCCCTGCCCGTGCACCGACAAGGGCCCCGCTGTTCGGGGCCGCAGCTGCTGTGCAGAAGTAAACAGGGTCCCTGCCAGCACATTCCTGCCCCAGCCCTCCTGCCGGCACCCCCCCACCAACCCACCCGCCAGGGACACCCACCACCTGGGAGGCGTGGACATCCCCAGGGTGGCGGGGGGCCACGCACGGCAGCCCCCCTGGCACGCACACCCTTCCCCGGCATGCAGAGCCAGAGCACGGCCAGGAAAATAAAATAAATGGTATTTATTAGCAAAATAAAGGACAGAAACTCTGGCTGGCAAGGCCCTGCCAGGTGGCCAGGGCCGCCCTGCGCCGCCCCACGTGCTCGCTGCCGAGCTCCCCGTGTCCCGCCGGCTGCTACCCCGGCAGCAGGCAGCACCGGGGTCCTGCGGGACGGGCAGCGCTGCCCGACGGCGACAGTACCCGCAGGGCACCAACCAGCCCGCGGGCACCCTGCTCAGCCCTTTCGGAAGGGGAGTAGCCCGGTGCTTTGGGATGCAGTGCAGGATCCATCCCCGCTCCGAGACGCAGGGTGCCCTGTCTGCCCACAGAGAGGGGTCCGGGCACCCTCGGGGGGGTTTCCAGTAGGGCTGAAGGTGCAGCCCCCCCAGCTCAGTCCCGGCCCTCCCAGGCATCCTCCCGCTGCTTGTTCTCCAGGCGTTTCCTCTCTGCGGAGACAAGAAGAGGGTCAACCCCATGTCCTCATCAACCCCCAGCCACCCGCATCCCCACCAACATGGCTGGAGCCTACCCTAGCACATCTCCCTCCCACCCAGCACCCTGTGAGAAGGCCATCCACAGAGAAGGTCCTCCCACGCCACAGACCCCCTCGCAGCACCCGAATCTCACCCCGGGCTTCTTGCAGCTTCCTCCGCTCGGCATCTCGCTGGGCCGCCGTCTGGTTGCTGCGCACCCCGAGGGCGCCGATCACCAGCCGCCTGGCCAGGGCAGCCGACGTTTCGGGGCGCTCCTTGGCCGGCTGCAGGTAGTCTGGGTGAGTGGAGATGAGGGACATCAGCAGGGGCACCCCAGGAGGGACAGGGCAGCTTCGGCGCCGTGGAGCCATGCCAGCTGCCCCATCCCTCCCCATTTATCGGGACGGAGGTGCCGCAGCACAAGCCGGCGCGGCACAGCATCGCTCACCGGCGTACGCCCTGGCTTTGGCTTTAGAGGCACGGGTGCCCTGGGAGAGCGGGCGAGTCTTCACCATCAGGTGTTTGGTGCTGAGGGCATCGCGTGCTGCGGGGAGAGAGCAGGGTCCGCGTGCGGGGTCAGGCCCAGCATCCGGCGGCGGGAGAGGCCGGGATGCCTCCCCTCCGCCCATCCCCAGCTGATCTGGGAGCGGTACCTGTTATGGGGCTGGAGAAGATGCCCAGGGCGTGCGTATCGTCCACCCACTTAATATCAAAGCCTTTTTTCCTGCCAGAGAGAGGGAAGCTCAGCGAGGCATTGGCACCAGGCGGGCAGGGGTCCAGAGCAGAGCCCAGGCGGGAGACCCCAGCGCTGGGGACGGGGCATGGCCGGCAGACTCACTGATAGCTGCAGAAGACGCGCAGCAGGTCCTCAGTGCGGAAATCCGAGGGGAAATCATAGATCTCGATGACGTGGGGCAGCTCGTCATCACTGAGGTCCGGTGCAGCGGGCTCAGCCCCGTAGTAGTCGAAGCGAGGTGACTGCCGGCTCTCCCGGCGCTTCTCCCCCCCTGAGAGCTGCAGGGGTGGGGGGGGGGGGAAGAGGCACAGCACTGAGCAACCCGTCCCACGCCAGCTCCGCATCCATGGCAAGCGCTCCCTGGGAAGTGGTCCAGCCCCCGCTCCCCCCCCCCCGCGCCCTCGGCCCCAGCACTGCAGATGGATTCATGGCGTTGAGATATTAGGAGTTATCGACCAGGGCTCTCGCACCAGGCACTTGCTTTTCCCATTACCAGCATCCCTTCGCCTGCCGCGCTCTGCGGTCCCGCCGGGGACATACTGGGAACGGCACCGGGGAGACAGGACGTGCGCCCCCGAGCACAGCTCTCCTTCCGAGGTGACGCGCTGACCGAAAATACGTTTGGGGAACAGCAAGGAGCAGGACAGCGAGGCCAAGAGGAGAGACTTGACATCTGCCTGCCGCCTGGCAGCACTGGGCTCGGTCTGTGCCAGCTGCAGCACATGCACCCGAGCTGCCCAGCAGCGCCCCAGAGGCCGGGATGGAAACGCCAGGGCTCCCCTGAGGAGCAAGTTCTGGTGGTTAATCACCTGCACGGCTAAAAATTTATGCCTTGTTTCTCATTTGAATGTGTCTGGCTTCCCCTTCCAGCCAGCGGTTCTTGTTCTGCCTCTCTGCTGGATGAAAGAGCCCTCAGCCCCCGGTCCCCTCCCCGTGACAGCACTTACTCACGCTAATCAAGTCCCTTCTCAATCTTCTTGATAAGCTAAACGGGTTGTGCACGTTTAGTATCTCACAGCGGGGCACTTTCTCCAGCCCTAAAAGACGACGGCTGTAGCGCTCTCCTACCCCTCCCATTTGTCAACCCTCATTTTTCAACCTTCCCGCGCCGCGGTTTCCCCACTGCCACGACCTGGGGTGCAGCCCCAGCTCCCCCCTCACCTCCTGCTCCCCCCTGCCCCATGGTACGAGTGCCAGTGGGCACCACTCGCTGCACCTCCGCTTTCCAAACCACGCTGTGCTGGTGGCTGCGGGGATCCACAGCCCCGCTCCGGCTGTGTCACCCCACACCGGGCCAGGGGCAGCCCGAAGCTGCCTTCGGCTCCCCTCTTCCCCCCAGCCCCCGGTGCACGGGGCTGGCGCGGTGCCGGGGAGCGGGTACATAACTCAGCCGGGTTCCCAGCCCGGTCCCCCAAGCGATCGTAGCAGAGCACAGCACGGCTGGAAGGTTAGAGTCCATAAATCCCAGCCAGCTCAGTCAATAAAAAGTGCTCGTTCCGACAATTTTATGGGGAAGATGGATTCACGGCAGGTGAGGGGGTGCTGCCAGGGCGGCTGGATGCCGGCGGAGGGGAGAGCTGAGTTACGGAGCTCACGGGACAGGCTGGCGCTGCCGGCAGAGCCGCCTGCCCTGCCACCGGCCCCCACTGACAGAGCGCACCCCACGCGGGGTGGCACCCTCCTCCAGCACCCCCTGCCCTCTCCAGGGACGGGAAGAAGCCGTCCCCGGGCAGGATGAAAGCCCCGCGGTGCCGCTTGAGGGAGCAGAGCACTCAGGTAGTGCCAGGTGCCGGGAAGATGATTAGAGAGCAGGAGCACCGAGTGCCGGAGCGGTCCTTGACCTTCACAAATCACCGAGTGTGGCGGGGCGGCAAGGACAGGAGCCGTCTGGCAGCCGGGCTCAGCCATGTGGCAGGCACAGCCCAACAGGTCCCCTCACGCTGCCAGCCTGGGCACGCAGGGTGCCCGCAGCCCCCCGGCCATGGGGCAGGGCAGGGAGCAGGAGCTCCCAGCCCCGGCTTGCACTCGGCATTGAGAAGCGTCCACTGACAGACAGACAAGACGGACGGACAGACAGCAGGAAATGAAGCCTGTCCATCACGCCTTGCTGCTCCCTAACCACGCGTCCTCGTTAGAAGGGCCCATGGCCGCTCGCTTGCTCTCCTGCTCGCTCGCCGAGAGCGCACCTCCGGAGCTGGAGGGGAGGCGTGCACCGGCACGCAGGCACCGTAGCCCCCGGCACGCAGGCACCCTAGCCCCCGGCACGCACCCCGTCCCCCCAGCCTGCAAGGAAACAGTCGCAGCGCTTAATTATTCTCTGCGTCCAAACCGATTTCTGCTCTGAATTTGTCTGGTTTCAGCTTCCAGCCACCGGATCTCGCTAGGGTGGGGGTTTTTTTCTCCTGCTAGATTAAAGAGCCGTCCCCTATCAGAAATCTCTCCTCCACACACAACGTCATAAATCTTGCTCTCTGCCGGCTATCCGCAGTGAATAAGGATTCGGTTACGAGGAAGAACGCTACTAATTTTCTTGTTCTTTTTGTTAATTAACGACAGCTCCATCTCCCCAAGAGCCTGCACCCTCCCCGAGCAGCCACATCCCCCTCTGCCTGCTGAGAGCTCGAAGGGCTGGGGAAGCACCGGGCTCAGTACGGGAATCTGCAAGGGGGGGGGGGGGGGGTGAAGATGGGAACTTTTAATTGAGAAATCCCTTTTCCAGGTTCTTATTTACCCCTTTTTGAGAAGCTCCCTGGAAAGCTCAAACTTTGCTCAGAGCTCGTGCACAGGGGAGCTAACGCGGATGCTCCGGAGCTGCTCACAGTTAGAGTTGGCACCGGTACTGCGCGGCACAACCTCTCCCACAGCATCCTACGGCTGCACCGTAACACCGGCCCTCCCTGACCCACCTCCCCACCAGCAGCAGGGCCAGGCAGCCGCTCCGCTGTGCCCGAGGACGGAGCCGTGCCTCCCGTGCCAGCCCATGGAAAGCCAGTGCCAGTGCCACGGGCTGCCATCGGAGCAGCAGCACCGTCCCCCTCGCGCCGGTGCCCACAGCCTCCCGGCTGGAGGGTTGGGGACTGAAGCTGGGGAGGGGGGGGAGCACCTTCAGGCAAGGATGGGGGTACTCAAACCTCTTCCACATCGCCCTCCGAGCAGCCCTGGAGGCGAGCCCTGCGTGTCCCACACCCTGCCCCAGCCCCACACCAGGCTTGGCGAGGGCACACCAGCCCGAGGTGGTACCAGTGCTCCTCAGTAACGATGCTCTTGGGTTAATCTCAGCCCTTCCCACAGGCTGTTAGCAGGCACCATCCGCCACTTCAGACCCTGCTTCCAGCCCAGGGTGGACGGACGCTGGCTGTAACATTATTAGCGCTGTTTGTTACTTTGGGCACATTAATGTCATTTGGAAAATTACCAGTTTGATGATACTGATTTAAAATGCAATAAGGGATATCCAGCCTCGCTGCAGAAGCCGATCTTTCCTCGCAAACGGCAGGAAAACGGCGTGGGTCCCAGCACTAAGCAGCTAATTGTAGTAAATTCAGCCGCACGCGTGCAGGAGGGGACGGTAATGAGCCACAGCTGATTAAGAAGCCGTAGTTCCGAGTAAACTTCCCATTGCTATTTCAATGGGAGCCCATACGTCTCAGCCCATTTCTTTATCACCAGCCCCCGTTTCACAAGGGTACGGTTGCAGCTTACGGTGCTCCAGCAGGTTTTAGCAGCTGAGCTTTATAGAATCATAGAATGGTTTGGGTTGGAAGGGACCTTAAAGATCATCCAGTTCCAACCCCCCTGCCATGGGCAGGG
>JAOXNO010000002.1:24226823-24237117 GCA_028565335.1 Limnodromus scolopaceus
ACCATTCTATCATTCTATGATTCTATTCTATGATATTTGCAAGCCCGCACACGAGGAGTGTGTGCAAGCACGCACTGGAGTGTGTGTGGGGTGTGTGTGCAAGGACACACGCGTGTGCCTGGGCATTGGCCGTGCGAAGGGCCCCAGGTGTGTCACCCGAGGGGCTGAACACCCTTGGGAAGCTGGCAGGCTGCCTGCCTGCTGCCACGCAGCCCCTGTGGCGGGCAGGGGTCTGGCAGGAGCCTGCGTGGAGAGGGGCAGCGCTTACCTCGGAAGGGGATGCTGGCGTAGCGGCGCAGGTTGCCCTCCAGCTGGGCATAGTCCACCTCCTGCGTGGGTGAGAAAGGGGTGGCGAGGGGTGGGAAGATGCCCCCGAGGTTGAGCGAGTGCCCTGGTCCAGAGGGGCTGCTGAACCCCCGGTGCTGCCAGCGGGGTGCCCGGCACAGAGCTGCCAGGGTGAGCCGGAGGGGAGAGAGGAGGCGGGCGCTGAGCACCACCATGGTATAGCTGGGTGCTGCTGCCGGCCGTGCCGCCCGTCCTGCTGCGGAGCTGTTAATGTTTGATGGGGCACGTGAGGGATTTGCGACCCGGCTGGGTGGACAACGTTGTTGGGGGGGGGGGGAGGTGGGACTGGGTGAGCTCAGGGTCCTCTCTCCCCTCCGGGAGCCGGCCACAGGAGCTCAGCACTCCCTCTAAAGCGAGCCCTGGTTGCTTTCCCTTCCGCTTGCCAGCCCTGGCACCTACGGGAAGGAAGGGACCAGGCGTTGCAGGGAGTCCCAAAGGCTGTGGGCAGTGTTTGCCTGCTCCCAGTGTTGATGCTCCCTCCCCAGAAATGCTCCCGGTCGCCCCTATAAAGGGGTGCTCACCGAGTGCCTCTAGTTCTCATTGCTCCCTCCCCAGAAATGCTCCCGCTCGCCCGAAGGGGCGAGCGGGAGCATTTCTGGGGAGGGAGCAATGAGCATGACACTCAGCAGAAAGGGGCCGCTGTGTCCAGTACTGCTGCTCTCCGATGCAACCCCAGCCTCCAGTACAGCCTGGACCCGGGCTGAGGTGCCCTAGGTGTCATTTTTAGTGGGACTTTGAAGCGCTGTGAGCAACCAGGGCATCCCGCAGTGAGGAATCCCGGCCCTTGGACCGCTCGTGTCCTGGCCCCACGGTGTCACTGAGACAGGAGTCCATGTTGTAGGAGGCAAGGGATGTCCATGCTGATGGCTAACCCAGCCCCACAGCTCCCCGGAGCCAAACGCTGCTCTTTGTTGGCTTTTATTGACACAGAATCATAGAATCACAGAATTGTCTGGGTTGGAAGGGACCTTTCAGATCATCTAGTCCAACCACCAACCTTAACACCGACAGAAAAAAAAAAGCCATCACTAAACCGTATCACTAAGCAACGAAGACACGGACAAGTCTTGGCTGGATCTTGCTCCTTGGAGCCAAGCCCAGCCCCCTGGTCCTTGCCCAGCGCCATCACGCAAGGACCTCCATCTCCCTCTGTGGCTGCTCCTTGGTCTCCAGCGCCTGGCGCGTGTCCACCTGCCACTGCTGCACCAAGTCCGTCGGGGTCTTGCCAGCCTGCAAGAGCGGGCAGAGGGAGGCTGGGACCGGGGTGGCGCGGGGTGGTGGGGCAGCAAGTGGCCCCTGTGCCGGTCCCCACCGCTCACCTGGTTCTTGGCCATCATGTCGGCCCCGTGCAGGATCAGCATTTTAATGATCTTATAGCGGCTGAGCCGCGTGGCATCGTGCAGCGCTGTGTCGCCTTCCTGCCAGAGACACGGCCTGGCTGGGGACAGGGAACCCCTGCCTGTCCCCAGCTCCCTGCACACCCACTGTCTGATGGGGACAAGGGGAACAGTGCCCACCCCAGCCCTGGCTGCAACTGCTGGCACCCCAGGGCAGGGACGTGCCCTGCTGCGGGTGCTGGGAGCCCCTGGAGGGGTCAGCTGAGGGATTGCCCTCCCAGTGCTGGCTGCATGGCCGCAGCACTCACCCTGTCCGGGGAGTTGATGTCCACGCCGCAGTGGATGAGGTGCTCCACAATGTCAGGGTGCCCGGTGCGGGTGGCCACGTGGAGGGGGGTGCTGAGCAGCTTTGGGGAAAGGAGATGGACACCAGAGGGAATCAACACCCGCCCCTGCTAACCCAACACAGGGCCAGCTCTGGCTCCCCGGGCATGCCAATGCCCTTGGCACAGCCCTGTGCCCCGCAGGCTCTACCCCACATACCTTGTCCTTCAGGTTGAGGTCTGCCCCACGGTCCTGCAGCAGCTTGACGGCATCCAGGTGCCCTCCCCGGCAGGCCCAGTGCACGGCGGTGCAGTCCAACTGCGCACACAGAGCCACAGTCACGGCAGGGGAAACCCCCGCCTGGGGGTTCCCACCACCCCCACCCAGCTGGTCCCCGTGCCCAGGCTGGGCTGGCAAAGCTCTGCCCGCGGCCACCTCAGCAGTGGGGACCGCACTGCTCCGCTGCAGGGACCCCAACACCGCTGCTGTTCCAGCCATGCCATGCCCGGAGGCTTGGGCTGGCACGGAGCCGGGGACAGGATCTGGCCTCACCCGGTCCCTGAAGTCAACGGTGGCCCCACTGTCCAGCAGCTTCTGCAGGATGTCCATGTGTCCCTCCAGCGAGGAGCGGTGCAGGGCCGTGCGGTGAAACTGGGGGACGAGGTGCCCCCTGGGTGGTGGGATCCATTTCCCTGTCCCCACCTGGCTGTACCCCATCCCGGGGCAGGGGGAGCAGCCACCACCAGCAGGCATGGGGAGCATGGCACGGTGGCAGGTGGGGGGACAGGATGCTACCTCATCACACGTGTCGGGGGAGCCACCATCCGCCAGAAACTTCTCGATGATGTGCATCTTGCCCTGGACGGCGGCTCGCAGGAAGGTCTCTGGCTCCACGGGACCATCCTGGTGGCAAGATGGGCTCAGGGCTGGGGCATCGCAGGGGCGCGGGAGAGGGGACAACACGGGAGGCCCCCCTGCCCTGCTTCCCCAGGGAGGTTCCCAGCTGGCAGGGTGACCCAAGGGCTGGCCTGTGGGGGTTTCAGCCTCTGTCCCAGCAGCCCCCCTCCTGCACCCTGGGATTCCCTGACGTACGATCTCCAGGGGCTCAGGTGGCGGGGGGGGTTCGGGGGTGGCCGCCCGCTCCTCCCGGCGCTGCCGGCGCTGCTTGCGGAGCTCGATGAGGCGCTGGATGCTCCCCACATCGATGATCTCCCGCCGCAGGTCCACCGAGCTCTTCCGCACCCTCTCCTGGCCCTGGGGGGGGCAACATGCAGCACCCCGTTTGCCTTCTCCTCTGTCCCCAGCTGTCTTGCCAGCTGTCCCCTGGCCCCCCAACACCCTGGCGTCCCTCACCTTGACGGTCTCAAGGCCCCGGTTCCTGGGCCCACGGTGTTTCTCCTCCTCCAGCTCAGGTGTGCTCATCCGCTCCACGGCCGGTGGCTCCCGTGCGCCATCCACTTGGAGCTGCTGAATGGGCATGGGGTGGGGGGAGCTCCATGGTCCTGGGTGGGCACAGAGCCACCCCACCACCTCTGTCTCCAGCCCACCGGTGGAGGTGGCTCTGGGCACGGCTCACAGCTCCCTGCTGAGGTCTACAGGATGCCTGGCAGCCCCTGGGCTTGTGCTTGCCCACCTGCCCTATTTGGCAAGCTGGGCACCTGCCTGCTGCTTAGCTCTGCCTTGGGCAAGAGCTCCTGGGTGTGGAACCTGATGCCCCTGAGAGCCCTTGGCCATCATGCTACGTCCCCCGGGATGGCAGGGTTGCTGCCAGCCTCCTCACATCTGAGTCCCTAAGGATGGACACAGCGGAAGGCAGGTCCCTGCTGCAGCCCGGGCAGGTTGCCCTGCCCTACGGACCCACCTTCTTCTCCTCCTCCTCTTCTGCCAGCTTCTGCTCGATGATCTCCTTGGCCCGTTGCACATCCAGCTCCATGTCTGCTCGCGGTGCACAACCCCGTGCAGGATGCGTCTTCTCCTCCCCACCGCCACGGACGAGGAGTACCCAGCCCTGGCTCCCGGTGCTGCCGGTGGCTCTGCTGGCCGTGGGGCTTTATGCCGCCGGCCCCTCTGTCCCGCAGCCCAAGGGCACTGACAGCTGTGGCTGCTCCACATGACTGGGGCAGCTTTGCCATGAGCTCACCCTCCTGCTTTCTGGTGGCCCTGGCTCACCTCCCAGGTCTGGCACCCTTTTAAAGAGACCCACGGCCCCCCCCCAGGCTGCCCAGGACCCCCATGCTGGCTGTGGGGAGCTGGGGTGCCCACAGTCCATAGCAGCCACTCCAGAGAGGCTCAATAGAGCAGGGACACGGTCCAGGGTCACCTCGTGGGTCCTGTGCCACCCGCCCCGGGTGGTTGGGATGCTCCCCATGTCTCTTGTCACCTCATCCCCAAGCAACCAGATGCTGCAGCACCCACTGGCATCTCCCACGGCTCCCTGACACCCGGGGGGGGGGGGGGTTGCTGCCCACCACCAAGGGAGGCAACGGGGCCCCCCCAAACCTCTCAGCCAGCAGCAGGCAGCATGTGACACCAGGAGCTGTGGCCCGTCTGCACCACTTTGGAGGATGACCTCAGGTGGGGAGCATCCCCAGCAGCCCTGCCAGGGTCCCGGTGGGTGCCTGGCCTCCCCCGCCACGCACGGGCAGCCCGGCCAGCCTCACGTGGGGCCAGCAGGCAGAGCCGGCAGCTATTCCCAGCAGCGGGGACATCGTTCAGTCCCCCCCGGGGCTTTGCTCTCCCCCTTTGTAAGATGAGGCCGGTGCTTCCCTGTGCCGGGACAGTTAATGCGCTGGGCACCGGCTCCCGGCACAAGACCTGGGGGAAGGACAGATGGTGACACGTCACTGTCACCCTCTGGGGCAGTTCTCAGCGGCACCCTTGGGTGTCCCAGCCTCCGGCTGCAGAAACGTGCCGTTTTCACCCAGACGGGCAACGCCAGCTGCAAAGGTGCTCCTGGAACCATCCCTCTCCAGGGACTGTCCCACCCGGCCCCGGGACAGGAACGGGCTGAAACCTCCGGAGAGGAGCACCTGGGAAGGGAGGTGGTGGCCCCCCTCCCCAGCACGCAGGCAGGTTGGCAATGGGACAACGCCAGCAGCTCTGGGGAAGGGTCCAGGGAGGCAGAGTTGGGGCTGGCAGGACAGCGCCAGGGTGGCACCGGGGAGCAGAGGCAGGGCCACCAGGCTCTCCTGGTTGGCCACCCTGTGCCCATGCTGACACGGGAAAGAGATGTAGGACAGGCACTGGGACCTCCTGTGGCTGTGGGTGACAGGCCCCCAGCCTGCCCCAGGGACAGAGGAAGGATGAAAAGGCTTTATTGATAAATACAGACTATGTACAGAGGGGAGACATCTCCACCAAGCCCAGCACCCCAGGGCCTCCTCACCAGGGGGAGCTGGAGCCCAGCAGGTCATGGCCTCTCCCCACCGGCACAGCCCAGCAGCGGGGCCCCAGCTGCACCGAGCCCCCCCGGAGACATTTGGTCTCAAACCTCTTGCAGCAAAGGCAGCACCTGCCCGTGTCCCCAACCCAGAGGAGCCACCGCAGCAGCACAGCCCCACACAGTTCTTCCTTGGGGTGGGGGCACCCAGGTTTGGGGGCAGCCTGGCAGGGGGGGTGGAGAGAGCAGGGACTGCCCCCACTCTGGCAGGGCTGGGACACAGCACGGTGCATCCCCAGAAGTGCCACTGCCCTCAGCCCCCCTCCCTGCAACCAGTGGGTGTGGGGGGGGGGGTGGGGGGGGGTCAGTTCCTCGGTGGCAGGGGCTGGTTGACGATCACTTGCACGACGAAATCCTTCTGGATCTTGGTCTCCTGCAGCCGCGTGCGGTCAGTCAGCAGCTTGCCCGAGAAGAACCAGCGCTGCCAGGCCAGGTCGATGCCCTCCTGCGCCTGCAGCTGCTTCTTCAGCTGCCCGATGGTGTCGCCCATGCTGGCGCTGAGCCGCAGGTCCTTCCCGGTGGAGAGACGCACCTTGAGGGCAAACTCCCGCCGGGCGTTGGGCAGGGGCTCCGCTGGCTCTGCCGCCTCCTCCTCGCTCCGCTCCAGGATCAGGTTGACCGGAGGAGCCAGGCAGTAGACGGGCAGCTGGTACCGGTTGCCCAGCTCATCGTAGCACTCCGTCAGGGACCCTGGGGATAGCAGGGTGAGATGCTGCGGGTGGGCATCCCCAAAAGACCACCCAAATGGGGACAGGGGCACCCCAGGCAGTGGGGCAGAGCCTGCCTTGCCGCCCTTGGCTGGGCTGAGCTCCACGGACGGCAGCTGGGAACCACTCTCCTCTCCAACCCGGGACCCCCATGAGCCCAGATATGGGGCAGCACCCCACCCCACCCGCACCCCCAGTGCCATTCCTCACCGTGGGGCAGGGTGATGCTGGCTCCATCGAGGATGGCCTGGGCCAGGCTGTGGTCATTGGCCTCCACGGCATAGGCAGCTGCCTTTAGGGCATCCCAGATCTCCTTGCGTCCCTCAAAGGCAGGCGCCGTGTCCCAAAACTCATCCCGCTTGCTGCGCAGCTGCCCGTCCGTCATGGGGTAGTCGCTCTTCCACTTTGGACGCTCCTTCTTCAGGGGCTCATTGCGGCCTGGGAAGGGGAGGGGGATGCTCAGCCAAGGGAGAGGGCCCCCTTTGGACCCCAAGTCCCCCATCTCCCCACCTCCATGGGCTCCTGGGGACCCCTCGCACCATGCACAGCAGTGTCCAAGGGACCACCTTGCCCAGCACAGCCAGGGGAAACCTGCCCAAGGTCCCGCTGGCCCCATAGCAGCTGCCCTCCCAAGCGGCATCCCTTGCTCCCAGGAGGGACACAGGCTCTTGTCCCCAAGGTAAGGGGACCAGCCCCTGCCCCATGGGGTGGCCGTAGGGCCTCGGGGCCCTTTGAGGCAGAGCAGTATTTATAGCCTGTGGAATTAGCCAGGAAATAAGCTGGCGAGTCCGAGTGGGAAGGGGATTACAGGGGCTGAGCTGCAGCCCTGGCAGGGCAAGGGGCAGGACTTCTCGGTCCTCTCTGCCCACCCCAGGGTGGCAGGGACCAGCTCTGGACAAGACAGCAGGCACACAGCACCCAGAGGGCAGGGGGGGTCACCAGGGTGGGGGGGCTGCCAGCCTGCAGCAGCTGAACTGAGCAGGCTCTCTGTGAAACAGCCCCCAACCTCGCACCCAAGTACCCCCCCCATGTCAGCCCCACACCACCCTGCCCTCCCTACGCCAGCCTGCAGCCCCCTGGGAACAGCCCCATCCTGTCAGTCCCACAGCTGGACGGGAAGTGTGGGGCAGGAAGGAGCTGTTGTCACTCCCAGCTGAGCAGGGGACAATGAGTGACAACAGCTCCTTCCTGTCGCCCCTCTCTCTGGGGTGGCCAGCCAGCACCCTTCCTGCAGGGATGGGACACCGGGGGGGGGGGATGCAGAGCCCCAGCCGGGCAGGAAGGACACTTGTGCTCACACCGTGACCTTCACCTCAGCGTGACCATCACCATCACAAGGTGATGCCACACACCCCAGCCACTGGGTACAGCCCCCACTCCCAGCTGCAGGCTGAGCCACCTTCCCCAGGCAGCTTTTCCTGGGCAAGCATGCGGTGACACAAGGCACTACATAACCTTTATTTTGTACCAGCCCTGTCCCACCCCATCCAGGACCACTGGAGCCAGCACAGCACCCGCTTTCCCAGCAAGTGCCCGTTTCAGAGTTGGATATGACACATGGCACCCACCCCAGGGGTCCCCCATGGGGCACAGGAGCTCAGCCACCCACAGGGCGGGACGCTGAGCATCTCCGATGGGTAGCATCATCCCGAGAGGAGCGAGGGCAGCCGGCCGCAGCCAGCGCTGCCGATTCAGCAGTCACGGTGCCGGGCAGGAGGGATTTGCAGCACCGCAGGATTGAACAAGGTCGGAGGCAGCACCTGCCCCAGGGAGGGCGGCAGAGCAGCGGTCACGGCCAGCCCGAAGGACACCACCGGGACTGCATCTCCATGCTGCTGTGGCCACCAAGCCCGGGCAGGCATCCTCACAGCAGAGACCATCGTGCACGGTGGGACTGCCAGCCGGCACCATCCCTCTGGTTTCACTGGTGGCAAAGGGAAGAGACTGGCCCCGGGGGGAAGCAGCAGGATCGGCGCCGCGGGGCTCGGCTATGGCAGGGAGCGGGGACAGGCTGCGGCTGCCCCACACGGGCAGGCGTGCCCGGCAGCCTTGCCCAGGTAGGCAGGGACTTAAGCCTCGTCTATTTATTGCTGCCGCCCAGCCAGGCCCCGCAGCCTCTAATCACCTCCTGCCACTCGCTATTCCTGGCCCCTTGTGCAACTCTCCACGGCAGCATCGCTGGACAGGTCCGGCCACTCGCTGCACCCAGACTCGAGCCAACAGGACCTGGTTGGCAGCCTGCCTGCCTCCTGCCCTGTGCCTGCAGCACCCTGCCTGCGGCTCATTCCCCCCCCACCTTGTGGTGCCCTAGAGTGTGGACCCCCCCAGGCAGAAGGCTGCACCCCAGGGTGTCCCCTGCCCCAGCCAGAGCCTTGGGTGGCCCCAGCTGGCGGGTCCTGGAGGAGATGCCAGCCAGATGACATCGCTTCCAGTGGTGCCAGCTGGTCCCCCCCATGGATGCTGCATGCCACCAGCATCCCCTGCTCCTCCTGCTGCAGCAGGCTGGCCACCCCAGGGACAACGCTGTCACCTGCTGCAGGGAGCCCTAGCAGGACCCCTCTGGAGGGGGTCACAGCAAGCCCCAGCCAGGGCAGGAGGGCTCCTTGGCAGGGCAGCCGAGGCAAGCAGGCAGAGCACCCCTGATGGCAGGTCCTCACGCGCTGGGACCTGCTGGCCCGGGGCTGTGTCCCCGCACTGCGGGGAAGGGCAGCTACAGCCTTGCTTCATCCCCCACTGCCTGTCGAGCGGCTCTCGCGGGCCGGTGGAACCACACAAGCGAGGACAGGAGCCAGCCTGAGCACCCTGGCACCGGGGACAGCCCTGCTTCCCCCAGGAAGGGACACACTGCGAGAAAGCAGGTTTTGTTTTTTTATCAGAGTTAAGTTGATGGTCAGACTAGATGATCTTAAAGGTCCTTTCCAACCTAGGCCATTCTGTGATTCTGTGAAAGCGGCAGCTGCTGCGGACACCAGGGCACCAGGAGGGGACTGTGGCCCATCTCAGGAGAGCCTGGCAGGGAGTGAGTAGCACTGAGGGAGATGCAGGCTCCGTGGCCAGCTGTTGGCCGGCACAGAAGGTGAGCACATGGATCCAGATGTTGGGATCCAACCCCCGCAGCCACGGCAGCCCTGAGGTAGGAGGCAACAGCTGGAGACCCCAGGACTGCACCCCTGGGTGCCAGAGCGTGGTGGGGCATCACCCCAGTCCCAGCCAGCAACCACGGCACCCCAGGCGTGTTGCTGGAGCGGGCACCACCATCCCATGGGAAGAATTCCCCTCCCTCCTGCCTGCATCCCAGCTGCGGGCGAGGGCCAGGGCGCCCCGTTCCCGGCACACACTTCCTGCTCCTCCTCTCCCGCCGCCTACCCCTGCTTTGCCATAAACACGGTAATTACCGGCTGCGATTGCACCGGCCCACCGGGGAGTAGGGCGAGGGGGAAGGCAGGTGTGATTCACCCCACCGGCCCACGTCCCCTCTGCCGGCAGGTAGCCGTGCCCATCCCCGTGGCCTCCGGGACCCTCCGGGGCAGCATCCCGGGGAGGCACATCACAACAACTGGGGATTCAGCTACCGGTAATCCCGGGGGCAGCTCTAACAACCGCTCCGGACTGGCTCAGCCGCTCCCTTCCCGGTTCCCAGTACCTCCAGAAGCCCCGGGGGAGCGGGGCCGGGGTTGTGCCCGTCGGCAGCACCCCGGTGTACAGGTAGCACCGTCCCCGGGGCAGACAGGGCGCCGGGGGGACACTACCGAGCACAAACCGGGGCCACCCCCCACCCTGCACCCCCCGGGAGGAGCCAGGGACTGGGTGGGACGCTCCGTGCTCCCCGACCCTGACCCTGCAAACCCCCCGGGGCGCCGCGGTACCTGCCCGCTCCCGGACGGGAACCCCCAGTGCCCGGGGAACCCCGGGGGCACAGAACAGTCCCCGGGGGTGCGCACGGGACAGGATCCCCCCGCACCCACGGGCTGTGCCTCTCCGGTGCCCACGCTCCCCCCAGGGTGCACGGGGACCCCCCTCACCCCCGGTGCCCGCGATCCCGCGGGCGCCCCGGCGGGACGGCCCCGGTGGGCCCGGCCCCGCTCACCTGCTCGCTTGCGGGGGTTCCCGGCGGCGGGCCGTTCCCGGCGCTGCCGCCCCAC
>JAOXNO010000002.1:24238106-24250685 GCA_028565335.1 Limnodromus scolopaceus
GGTGTGGGGCTGGGGATGGGGGAATGGGTAGGTCCTGCAGAGGTGAGCTGGGCATTGAAAGGGGGGCTGAGGCTGTGGGGTAAGTGTGGGGCAGTGGGTAGGGTGAGGGGCTCAAGGGGTGACTGCGGGCAGATGTGGGGCTGTTGGGAGCCGGGGCGAAGGCAGAGTTGTGGGGTGGGTCGGGGTTTTAGATGACCGATCTCTGGAGCATGGAGTGGGATCGAAGGTGTCGGATCTGCAGGGGCTGGCCGGGAACGGGGAAAGGGGCTTCGGGGCGGGGGATACAGCGTGGGGTGCGTGAGCCGTCGGGAGCACAAGGCTGCAGGCCTCGGCAGCGGAGGTTTGGGGTGCAGTGGGAGCTGCTGTGGGTGGTACTGGGTAAGGCTGGCTGTGACTGGGTGGCAGAGAAGGCACCAGTGGGAAGGGAACCCCTGGCCTTGCCGAGGTGCTGTGGGAGATGACTGATGTGCTGGCTTCGCTGGCCCCTGCTTCTGAAGCCCGGGCTCTGACTGTCCTCCTCACTGTGGTTTCTCCTCCATTCCTGGCAGAGCTTGAGGCGTTTGGTTTCCTTGGGTAATTTGTCTTTCTGCTTGGAGCAGCTCTCTGGTGACACTGTTACGTTAGGGCATTTGCAGCTTCAGGAACGTGGCTTTCTAAGGATAAGGTGGCACGTTTGCGTTTCTAGACAGTGGCTTCAGTGCATTTTGGGAAGGAGTCGAGAGAGCAGAGAAGGACTAAGTGGGTTCTGTTACACAGCTCATAGACCTTTCCCAAGACTGGTAGATTGTGAACTGATCCATGGTGTCTCGGTGATGAGATGAGCTGGCAAAACAGGAAGGTAACCCGGTGGGCCGTGTGACACGGAGTGAAGAAAATGCCAAGGAAATTTGGAGAAATTCACTAAACCCTGTGACATTCAAGATGTTGCAGAAGAGTTGCACAAAGCCTCCAGCACGTTTGGGATAGGCACGGGGAAGGACAACTTTACAAGTGCTGTTGTCAGCTATGGTCACGTTACAGAAGTGCCCAGAGAAAGCTTTGTCTCTTCAAAGACATACAAAGCGAGGAGCCACCCCGTCTCCCCCCTACCCTCGGCTCTCGTCAGCCGTATGGCATCGGTGACAAACCTTCCTTGCTGACAGGGAGCCAGCAAGTGTCCTTTGTCCCTCTGACCTCCTGTGGAATCACCCATCAGAAAGTATTAAGTTGCATCACTTATCCTTGAGCGAAAGGGGAGGTTTTTTTCTAACCTTGTGGCTGTTGTGTAATTGTTGGAAGACGTGCACTGAGCTTCTCCCGTGTGTTGCCGAGCACTAAATGGAGCGTGGCTTTGGCAAGCGGAGGAAAGGCCTTGGTGCTGTCACGGGCAGCTGGGGCTGCGCGGGTCGGTGGGCGGCAGAAGGAGGCTGAACTTGTTTTGTGTTAAAAGATGCAGAGAGAAGGATCTTGCTGTCCCAGAAATCCATCGCACGCTCCCCGTGAATGCTGCGCTCGGGTTTGGAGGGCGTGGGGGAGACAAGGATGGAAAGCCTGCAGGAGGGATTAGGGGCTAGGACACTGCGTGACAGGGAGACACACGTCAGGAAAGGGAGCAGATTGATTCCAACTAATAATGCAGCAAAGGGTAGATAGCTTGCTTCTGTTTAGCCCCTGGGAGTACAGGAACACCAGTGTAGGAGGGCAGCCCCTCCTGGTAAAGGTAATGCTGGTGTTCAAGGCGTGTAATTAACCTTGGGGATGTGCTGCTGCCAGATGTGGAGGCAGAAGTTTCACGGGCTCGCCACTGTGCCTGCTGTGCTGATGAGGCGCCTCGGTCCAATTATAGCTGTGCTTGCGCTTACGCCACGGCCTGTGCAGCTCTGCCCGGCCCGTGCACAACGCGCAGGTCGTGCTCTCGGGGCTGGCGTGGTGGCTCCACGCGATGTGAAGCTGGTCTCACCCCCGGGCACCCACGAACAGAGCGAGTTCTCTCGCTGCAGCAGAGTGAAGGGGCTGGTAACCGCGGGGAGCGTCAATAGCCGGCTGTGGTTTCATCCGTGCACCTCGGCTCCTTCCTGTTGATTAGGAAACCAGCAGCTTTGGGTAGATGCTGCTTTCAGCTCTGAAAACGCGGAGGAGAGGCTTGGCTGCAGAGACAGCCTTTGTCTCGGACCTTCTCCATGGCGGTTCGGAGGCAGGAGGGCTTTTCATGAGCTTGCGGAGCGGGATGTTGGGGTGCTGGGTGGGAAGGGGTTGTACAAGCTCTCCCAACAGCCCGCTCTGCTTTGTGCCGGTGCACAGCACCCACCTGCTGTTGCACTGTTGTTCTGAAATAAATTTTGCTGGCACCTCACGGCTCAGGTGCACCCCTTGTTCCCACTCAAGACACCCCCTGTTCAGTCTGTGCCTCTCTGACCCCATGACCTTCTGGGTTCCTCCTCTTCCTCGCAGCTCCCCTTATCTGTTCTGTCCCTCGGACCATGCTCCCTCTCCCTGCTGTTCCAGGCAGGATTGGAAGCTCTGTCTCTGGAGCCGGGGCTGCCTGCTGTCACAAAACACTGTTAACCCCCATCCCCAGGGACCCCTCTCTGATGAGCAGTGTGACTTAATACTGGAAATAACTGCTTAGGAAGAGCCAGTAAATGCTTGCAACAGCAGGGGGCACGAGCTGAGACAAGGCCTGGGAAAGCCCCAAATGAAACGATTAGGCTTCTGAGGGGGTGGGTGCCTTGTCATGTGTAGGCAAGACTTCATCAGGGCAGAGGGATGAACAGGACCTTCTGGGGTGCCCAGAAGTGCTCCTGGGCAAAGACAGTGAGTCTCAGCGACTGGAAGGTGCTTTTTTTTTGTGCCGGAAAGCTGTTTAGTCCAGGTAGAAAGTGAGGGGTGCTGCTTGTTTCCCAGCAATGTCCCTTGCCACCCGAGCTACAGGTTAGAGGGCTGAAGGTAAGGCAGCCCCTTTCCCCCCTCCCTGTGTCTGACCACAGGGCACACAAAGAACTTTCCTACTGGGAAGGCGTCATGCTGGCGGTGGGTGGCGGGAGCAGAGAACCTGTCCTTCTGCCAAAGCTTTCGTAGGATGCAGCAGGTCTTTACCAAAGCCTCCTGACTCTTCCCCCAGTTGAGTTGCAAGAATATTGAGGCAGGAGGTGAGTGAGGCAACCTGGCGGGGTGTCTGAGTCAGGGCTGGAAATAGACTCCAGGAGTCCTAATGCTGCTTCTTCCTCTGACCACGAAGCCTCCTTTTCCCCTGTCCTCTGTCTTGGGGGGCATTTGTGCAGGTCTTGCTCAGCACAGCGTGGAGATGGTGGAGCCAAGATGGGAAGCTGGGTGATCGCTAGTGTCTGGGCTGTTTGCTCTGCCAGTTCTCCCTCAGGAAGTACCTGGGGAGCTGCCCTCTGTCTCCTCCCAGCTTGCTCATATTAGAGAAGTGCTTTTTGGTGTCTCAGCAATGTGGAGCACAACCAGGCTCCTTCTCTCTGGAGCCACGTGTTGGTCACGGATACGGCCAGGCTGCTGGGAGAGGGCAGAGGCAAAGTGCAGGCAAGTTCATTGCTGCCTGCTCTCAGCTCTGATCCACTCGAGGCAGCTCTCAGTCCCAGATGTGTTTGCAGGCAGGGCTGGAGGCAGCTCCACCAACTAAGTGCACATGGCTCCTTTGGTGCTTAGTGAGGTGCCAGCACCCAGCCAGCCTTTCCCGCTGTGGTGCTGGGACCCTTCCCAGCATCTGTCTCCAGTGCCATGCCTGACCGATGGTCTGGGAGTCAATTTGGTTCACTCTTTTTACCTCCTTTCTCCAGGGGTGAAAGATGGAAGCTGGACTGTGCTGCAGCTTGTGGAAGCCCTGGGGTAAGAAAAGCCTTATACATGTTATACATCGCATGAGGGAGAGACTCCCCCAAGGAGGGGCAGTGAGAAGGAGAAGTGTGCTCATCCAGGATGGGCTGTTTTCAGTGCTGGTGGATGCACCACAGCACGCAGGCCTGCAAGGATGTTTTCTGCTCGCAGCACGAAGCCTGAGCAGTGCTTTGCCCTCCCAGGACTTGGGAGCTGTTTAGGAAAGAGTAGAGCCAGAGCAGCTCTTGGTGCTCTCCCAGGACTGAGGAGAGGTGGTGTGGCAGGCACTGAGACTCAGGGCACTTCTCAGTTGGGACTGTCCCCAGCAGGAGGACACAGCCTGAGCACACAGCTGCACATCACCGCGTCACGAGATGGCTGGCACTCAGCTTTTGCTTCTGTCTCCAAGCTGTCATGGCCTTAGACTCAGGGAGGCTCGTTTCTCCCAAGCTGGGAGCTGGGTTTGCCTTGTTTAAGAGGCTTTGCCACGTTTTGGCCCTTGTGATCTTGGGAGCCCGAGGTTCAGGTGCAGAGCATGGTGCAAGAGCAATTTCTCTGGTCTGACTTGAGAAAATGGATCTATTGCCACGTGGCTCTGGGTCAGGCAGGACTGGGCCACCCGCCCCCCTGCCCCAAAACTTCTTTGGTTTTGTAACGTGTCTGCTCAGGATGTGCTTCCTGCCTGGGCGTCCCTGCTCACAGCAGGCCTCTCAGGCTTTCTCCCCACTTGGGCTAGGTCTTGCCTGGAGAACACGGATCCTCGGACGCGAGGGCGAGGGATCCAGCTGCTGTCACAAGTCCTGCTCCAGTGTTACTCCCTGCTCCACGAGAAGGAAGGTGAGGACTGCTCCGGGGTCTGAAGCGCCTGCTGGCAGGTTGGGGGCAAAGCCTGTGCTGTTTGAGTGTCTGTCCTGCAGTTGGCAATGGCATTGATTTAGCACCGAGACACCTTTGTCCATGTCTCTCAAGAGTCAAAGTCCAAGGAGGGCACAGGGCCTCACGCTGCAGCCTTTTTGCCGACCTCACCATGCAATTTGGTCACTTCCTGAACACACCGAAGCCCTGGGCTGCAGCTGGTGCCCCCGGCAGTGTGTGGGTGTTGCGGAGCCAGGTGTGCTCAGCGCCACGTGGGACACCTTGGGGACACATCTGCATGTCAAAATCCTTGGGTGGTGATTCAGTGCAGGAAAACCGTCATTCACAAAGCGAGTCACGCCGCAGCCCTGTGGCCTGCCCAGGTTAACTCTGGGGGAACCCTGAAGCCTGGGAAGGAGGGGAGGGAAGGACAAGGGTGAGGAGAGGAAGATTCCCCATTTGTGGAGAGAAAGAGAAGGTTTGGCTGTGTTAACGCCCCATAGCAACTGGCTGGCAGTGGGGGAAGCCAGTGAGTGCTGCCAAACTTTGACTTGGACTGGGGGCTTTGCTGGTGGGTAGCTGAAGCTGTGCCAGCAGACTGGCAAGGCAGAGGGGCCCAGCTCATAAGTGAGGTGGAGGAAGGGAAGGGTGGAAGTAAATGTGCATAGTCCTTGGGATTTGGCTCTCTGTAGGTCTCAGACTGGTGCCAGGCGGGACTGAGAGCAGCTGTGTGGAGAGAATACACCCAGACTGGCTACTGGGGTAGCTGGAGTCAGGTGTGGTGGGGACTGGGGTGCTCCAGAGGGGCAGCCGGAGGTGGGGAGGTTCAGTGGGGATGCCTGGCAGAGTCAAGGCAGCTGAGTGAGCTGGGCTAGAGCCAAGCCACCAGGAGGAGGGTGGGCAGAGCCAGTTCCCCGGCAGGGTGCGAGTGGGTGCTGTGACACCCCCAGCTGGCCTCGTCTCCCTTCGTGTGCCTCCTCACGCAGTTCATTGCTCAAGTGCTGCGTCAGGCTGCCTCCTTGGGGGGGTGAGTTTCTGCAGCAGCTGTGGGCGCAGGATGCAGCTAGCCGGCTCTTCCAGTCTGCTTCCTGCTGCCGCTCCCCGGGGCCGGGGTGTGCGGGCGCCCGTGGTCGTGACTCAGGGAGCGGGAACGTGTTGTGGAGCAGAGAGCGGGGAAGCCGGAGCTCCTGCTCCAGCCCTGCGCCCCACCCCGTGACATCCTCCAGCCTCTGCTGAGCAGGCGTCTGCTGCTTCCCTGCTGCTGTCTGCGCCCGTGTGTCTGGACGTGCCAGGGCAAATGCCTCTGGGGTAGCTCCAGCGCCTCTGCTGTGGCCAGAGGTGGGTGCTGCCCCGCCGTGGTCAAGCGTGGGTTGCTCACGAGGGGAGGGCAAAGGCATTGGAGCCAGGTGGGTGCACCCAACGGTGGCCGCTCATCCCATCCACCAGTGCAAGATGTGCTCGCTTTTCATCCGGCAGCTGCTTTCGGCAGAGCTGGGGCCAGCGCCCCACGGTTGTGTTTCCTGGGACTAACGCGCTGTCTCTTTCTCTCAGTGCTGCATCTGGTCCTGTTCTATGAGAACCGGCTGCAAGATCATCACCTTGTGATCCCCTCGGTGCTCCAGGGACTCCGAGCACTGGTGAGCTGGCAGAACGGTGCTGGGGAGGTGCAGGACCTGGGTACAGGTTGGAGCATCACGTCTAGCAGGGCCTGGCTGGGCTGTCAGCTCCTGCCTGGTGGTGTTGCCCTGTCTCCTCCATGCTCCTGCTGTGCCCCTTGCAGAGGGGCAGGGGAGAAGAGACTGCCTTGATTTCCTGCCCCATGCTGGCATTGGGGCAAGGATTCCCTGGCCACCCAGGGGAGCAGTACAGATTATAAGCATCTTGTCCTGTCCTATCCTCTCTGTGGGGTTAGTGAGCTCTCCCTGTTGTAGGAGAGGATTCTGCAGGTGGCTGCAGGAGCTCCATTGTGTTTTGCTATTCTCACTTTCATTTTCCTGTGTCCAGAGCATGTGCGAGGTGCTGGCCCCGGGGCTGGCAGTGTCTGTGCTCAAGGCCATCTTCCAGGAGGTACACGTGCAGGTGAGCAATGTGATTTTTGCATCCTCGTATCCCTGCTCCCCGCTCCCTGGGTGCCTGGGGATGGCTTGCCTGCTCCGGGAACTGAGCACCCTCGGTAGCAGTGCAGTGTAGTGCATCCTTCAGCAGCAGCACAGTGCTTCTGCAGAGCTCAGAGACTGCGTGGCTCACTGCAGAGCGAGAGCCCGACAGCAGCCGAGGATCCTGCTTGGCCCGTGACCTCTTATCTCTCAGCCCTGGGAGAATTATTTCCTTTGCTCTGTTCTCCAGGCTGTGTTTAAGTGCTGCCAGCCCCCAGATTCTCCTCCGATTTAAGATTGTTTATGCTGGCAGGGCCTTGGGCAGGATGTGTGGCTGTGGGGGTGCATTCATGCAGCGATGGACACAGTCGTGTTCAGGTGCCGTTGCACAGGCATCTGCACACTTTGCATGTGATAAATGGGATCTGCGTGCCAGGCAGCAGCAGTTGAGCTGCTGGGGGCCCTGCCCTTGGGTGGTGAGCAATGCTGCCATGTGCAGAGGCTTGTTTTGATTGCTCTGCTCCTCCTTCCAGTCCCTGCTGCAGCTGGACCGCCACACAGTCTACAGCATCATCACCAACTTCATGGGCACCAGGGAGGAAGGTGAGGGGCCAGATGCCAGAACCACTCTGGGGTTGTCCAGGCTGGGGAAAATGGCTCGCTTTTGCCTTCTCTGAGGGCTCTGCGGTTTCTGCCTGGGGAGAGTGGAAAGGCTGCAGGGCTGGGGAAACTGGGCTGATTTCATGCCATGTTGGTGAGGTCTGGTGTCCTGCTCCTTACTTCTGCAGAGCTGAAGGGCCTGGGTGCTGACTTCACCTTTGGCTTCATCCAAGTGATGGACGGGGAGAAGGATCCCCGCAATCTGCTGGTGGCTTTCCAGATTGTGCGTGATCTCATTGCCAAGAACTACTCCCTGGGTGAGCCCGTCCTTGCTGTGAAGAGCTGACTGGGAGACACGTTGCTTTTCTTTGAGCTATTGGAGGGATGGCTCTTGGGTCTCTGACAGGGGTTGGGATGGTTCCTGACAGGCTTCAGGAGCTGCAGAGCCAGCCTGTCATGAGTGCTAAGACATAGCTGCTGTGCCTCCTTTGCTCAGCATCTCTGTTCACGCCCTCTCTCCTGTCCCTGCAGGTCCTTTTGTGGAGGAGCTGTTTGAAGTTACATCCTGCTACTTCCCCATTGATTTTACTCCAGTGAGTGAGTCTGTCCCACGCCACAACCTATTCCTTCTGGTGTTTTCTCAGGGGCTTGTGTCCCCTCCTGGGAATGGGAGGAGAGGGTGGGCAGGAGTCTTGGCTGGGCAGTGTTGAGCTGCAAGCTGTGGTACTCGGGCAGCTGGTGCCAAGCTGGGTGCAATGACTGGCATTGCTGCTGCCTTGCTGGAGATGAGATGATGCAGCCTCAGCTGAAGGCTGGGTTGGGAGGTTTCCTGACCGGTGGGTGATGACCTGTTCTCTGATTCTTTTCCAGCCACCTAATGATCCTCACGGCATCCAGAGAGAAGACCTGATCCTGAGCCTCCGGGCTGTACTGGCCTCCACACCCCAATTTGCTGAGGTAGGAAGCTTCTAGGGCCATCCTGAGCACCCCATTGTTCTCTGAGCCCAGGCTGCATTTAGTAGTGCTGCAGCTCCTGCTGTAGCTCTGTGGGATGGGAACAACTGCGACCAGGAAGCTGCGTTAGGGTAGCCCTGTCTCCTGCTGGGGCTGGGCATAGGGAGGGTGCTGACACGGACACCCTGGAAAGGGAGTGCCTGTAGCAGGTATCCCTCTTTCTCTGCCCTCCTGGCAGAGGCTGAGCTTGCAGCCCTGGACAGGGCCATGGACAGGGTGGTGCGAGGGGTGGGCTGAGTCTTAAGTTCCTCTCTCTGCAGTTCCTGCTCCCTCTGCTCATTGAGAAGATGGACTCAGACCTGCAAAGTGCCAAGCTTGACGCCCTGCAGACTCTGGTAAGGAGCTTGACTCCCTTCAGCTCACAGCTGGCCTGTGGCAGGAGGAGCCACCAGACACCTCTGAGCCCTTCTCCCTGCCAGCCAGAGACTCTCCCTTGCAGAGCCACAATTTCCAGGGTCCTAGTTTGGCCCGCCTCACTCTTTTCCTCTTTTTCTCTTCCTTGAGTGGTTTGTGCAGTTCAGCAGGAGCCTGCCAGGATGGGCAGCGTCCCTGCTCTGTGTCCTCCTGGTACTGACTTCTCTCTGATGCTTTCTACTGGCTCCCTCTTGCAGACTGCCTGCTGTGCCATCTACGGGCAGAAGGAGCTGCAGGAATTCCTCCCCAGCCTCTGGTCATCGCTGCGCAGGGAGGTGAGTACTGCAGGGACTCTAATAAATGCTCCACCACAGGTAGCCTCCTGCTGAGCAGAAGTTCACAGCCAGACTGGGGGGCCAAACATCTCCCAGCAAGCTCCACCTGTGGCCTTGGTCAGCCCCAGTTGAAAAGTGGGGGGACAGGCCAGCCCTGTCAGCGTGTCCTCAGGGCTTGGATGTGCCACATTGCATGTTCAAAGCATGTGGGAAGCAAGACAGGAGCCTGAGCCCTTCAGCACGCGTTGGGAGCGTGAAGCCTGTGGTTGGGGTCGGCACGGAGCTTAGCTCATCCTGCGGCCTCTCCTGCAGGTGTTCCAGACAGCGAGTGAGAAGGTTGAGGCGGAATGTCTGGCCGCACTGCACGCCCTCTCCGCCTGCCTCTCCCGCTCCGTGCTCCACTCTGGCACCGAGGATCTGCTGGATTCCTTCCTCAGCAGCATCCTGCAAGGTAGCTAGCAGAGAAACCTTCCCTGCCGCAGGCAGCCAGGCCTGCGAGCATCTTCCGAGCTAGAGATCCACCCTCCTTTCTTTTTCTAGCCCTCACAGCCACTTTTGGCTTCTCGAGGTGATTGGCTGCAGGAAGGGAGGAGAAGGGGGCACAGTAGGAAATGCCTGCTGGATTGAGATGCTTCCCTCTCTCACTTACTTGCGTGGTCCTGCAGCAGATCCACATTGGCACAATGTGAATTCCCAAAATGAAGGATAGCTGTGAGGCAAACTTGAAATTATCTCCTGTGATTTCTGTTTGTTGGAGAAAAAAGGGAAAAAATGCCTTATAGGGAAGAGACCTACTCTTTCTTGAGCTCTTCCTTCGAGAACACATATCACAGTATCTCATAGGAACGAATAGACAATGCCATTGTTTAGTTGCCCGTAACAGGGGAGGGAAGATGATGGGCTTGACTCCTTTCTTTGAGTCCTGTGCAATGTTACATGTCAGAAGGCTGGGATGGCAAAGGATACTCGCTGCAGCACAGCCTCTTCTCATTTTGATTCACAGAATCACAGAATGATACGGGGTTGGAAGGGAGGGACTTCTGGAGATCATCCAGTCCAAACCCCCTGCCAAAGCAGGTCCACCCAGAGCAGGTTGCACCTCTGCTGGGATTGGGGCGTCCAAGGCTGTGCTGTGCTCTCGGAGCAGGGGGAAGCAGCTTTGTTAGGGAGGTTGTGCTGCGGCTCAGAGCTGCACCCTGCCAGCATGTCCCAGCCCAGGTATCAGCTGCGTCCCTGCACGCGAGGCAGAGGAGCTCTGCCACTGACGCCCAGCCTATCTCAGACTGCAGGCACCATCTCTGCGAGCCCGACATGAAGCTGGTGTGGCCAAGTGCCAAACTCCTGCAGGCAGCAGCGGGTGCCTCCCTCCGCGCCTACCACTGCGTCACCCGCAGCGTCCTGCCCCTGCTGCTGGAGCAGTACACCAAGCACCCCCAGGTGAGGGACACCCCGGGCTCTGCGGTCACAGACAGTAGGGCCGAGCGCGCCCACTGGCTCTGCAGGGCTTGGTGGGAGCGGGGTGTCAAAGTGGGTGTCCTTCCCTGGCTGTGGGTGCGGACCCTGTGTTCTCGCGGCGCTGGGCTGAGGTGTAGCTGTGTCCCAGCAGTGACGGTGATCTGGATTATGCCTTTGTGTCCCTGCAGAGCAGCCAGAGGAGGACAATCTTGGAAATGCTGCTGGGCTTCCTAGAGTTGCAGCAAAAATGGGGACATGCGGATGAAGGTGAGCATGGCTGGTCTCTCTGGAGGCACCCGTGTCCCATGGGGCTGCTGGCTCTGACCTCACCTTCTTATATGCTGACAGAACAGGGAAGCTCACTGACCTGGGCAGCTGCATTACAACACCCTGCCATGTCCCAGGCACCCTGCATGGTTGGGTGTCAACTGGCAGGGACCCAGCAAGGGTCCATCAGGTGCTTTGGTGGTGGCTATGCGGTGACAGCCAGGCACAGGCAGTGACCCTGTGCTTCTCTCCCCAGATGAGAGCACTCTGCTGTCGCTCCAAGCCCCCGTGTGCTCTGTGGTGTTCTTGGCGCTGACGGATCCCAGTGTGCAGCTGCAGCTGGTGGGGATCAGGGCACTGACTGTCCTGGGTTCCCTGCAAGGTTGGTGCCTTGTTTCCCTTGGGGAGGCAGAGGGACGTGTCAGCCTGTTCTGGGAGATAAGGTGCCACGTGGCTGCTGGGACGTCCTTGTCTGCTGCTTGTAGCTGCACAGGAGCAGTGGCAGCATTTTCTACCCAGGCCACGAGCTCCAGGGACACTTGGTCTCTCTCTTGCCTGCTTGTGCTGGGCACTTTGTAGCTGCTGCGTTGCTCTAGCCTGGCTGAGAGGAAAGGATGCTGGCCAGAACACCGGCATCTTTGCCTTTGACCAAGGGCAGGATTCTTCTACGGCTTTTGTTCCAGGCTTCCTGTCTCCCTCCGACCTGGAGCTGGTTGTGGATCACCTCATCCATCTCGCTCTGCATGGGGAGGATTTCCAGAGCAGGTGAGGGGCAGGCTGGCACCACTGCAGTCACCCACGCTCTGGGGTGAGGAACAAAGTCTGGCTTTGCTGCAGAGAGGGGCTGTAGTCTGGGGGAAGGCACGAGAGCTGTCTGAACTAAAAGTCCACATGCGTATAAGAGCAAAGGGATAAACCAGGTGATTTATGGGTTGGAAATTAGAAAGTCTGGGCCTATCAAAGTAGGGGGGTTGGCTCTGCCTGCCAGTAGGGTGAAAAAGGCAGATTGCTGAGAAACGGGGTTCTGGAGACACCTTCTGGCCCAGGTCTGTGCCGGTGGTGTACAAGCAGCCCCAGGTTTGCAGTGCTCACATCACTCCTCCCTTTCTCTTCCCCCCCTGGCAGCGAAGCAGCAATGGAGGCAGCCGGATCTCTGGCCCCCATCTACCCAAAGGTTTTCTCTGGGCGCATGGTACCCAGGCTTGAGGAGGAGCTGCACTCAGGTAGGGCTGGTGGAAGGGAGCGATGTCTGGTTTTGAGGTGAAGCCTGTCCCGTCCCTTTTCAGCTCCTGCCACGTAGTGGGGCTGTGCCATGTGGTGTGGGTTGGTGGCTCTCCTTGGGGGATTCCCAGGGCAGTGCCTGCCTGTGCCTGCCTGTGATGCTGGCACAGGGAAAGCCATGCCTGGTGCTGGCAAGCAGCCTGTGCAGCCAGGATCACCCTTATGGGAAGGAGGTGCCCAGCCAACGAGCAGGCAGAGCGCCTTGGGCCTGGCACAGGCTACTTCTGCTGTGCTGCTTCACCCCATCCACCCTGGCAGGGACTGGACCCTCAGTGTCCTTGGGTGAGGGGGCCTGGGGTCACCCCAGCATCCCTCTGAGGTGTGTTTCCTCTTCAGAGCGGAAGGAGGAAGGCTCCCATGACCGCCACTCTCTGCAGCAGCGCTGCCTGCAGGCCCTGGCAGCCGTGTCCACCCACACCAGCATCGTGAGGGAGACTGTCCCTGTCCTGCTGCAGCATCTCCGGAAGGTGCAGAAAGGTAACGCAGCCCACAGCAGGCACCTCCAC
>JAOXNO010000002.1:24300241-24311454 GCA_028565335.1 Limnodromus scolopaceus
CTCAAAGCCCCATCCAGCCTGGCCTTGAACCCCTCCAGGGATGGGGCAGCCACAGCTCCTCTGGGCAACCTGTTCCAGGCTCTCACCACCCTCACAGCAAAGAATTTTTTCTTAGTATCTAATCTAAATCTCCCCTCTTTCAATTTAAAACCATTACCCCTTGTCCTATGGCTCCACTCCCTGACCAAGAGTCCCTCCCCATCTCTCCTGTAGCCCCTTCAGATATTGGAAGGCTGCTGTAAGGTCTCTCTTGGAGCCTTCTCTTCTCCAGGCTGAACACCCCCAACTCTCTCAGCCTGTCTTCACAGCAGAGGTACTCCAGCACGCAGAGCATTTTCGTGGCCCTCCACTGGACCCATTCCAAGAGGTCCATGTCCTTCCTGTGCTGAGGACTCCAAAGGTGGACACAGTACTCCAATAATAATAATACTGTAGGTTTTTAATCTCCGGGGATGCCAGCTCTAGAAAGGAGCAAAAGAGAGGCCAGGAGGTTCATCCAGGAAATGCTCTGCCATTTCTACAGTACCCTTCTCCTGGAGGTTACTGCTGTGGTTTATGTCAGGTTGGCCTTGGTGGGTCTGCAACTCGCTGTGCTCAGTGCAGCACAAGCCAGTGACGCAGCTTTGGTCCCTGGATGCTTCTGTCTGGCTCTGTGGGTAGCACCTCTCTGAGCTGGAGAGGGGTGCCTGAACAAGCTGCAGGTTCTTCCAGTACACACCAAGGTGTCCTTGTCTCTCCTTGTCTCTCTGCTTGTTTGTGTCCATGGCAGTCCATACTCCGTTTTCCTTAGCGATGGACTATCAGTAAAGGCTGAGAGCATCAAGTTCCATGAAGAACAATAATGCCCAGGTTTTCCAGGCCACTGCCTTCAGTCAGTGTCCCATGTCTCCTTCAGCTGCTGTCCCGGCTCTCTGGAAGGTCCTGTCTGTGCAGCTCAGAAATCTGTAAGCATCTCCCATCCAAATGCCAGTGCCACTCTGATCCGCATCCCGATCCTGTGAGTCAGTGACAAAGCTCTACAGACTGACTCTGCCCAAGCACAGATTCAAACCCAGGAGATTACATATTTCTCTTTTTCTCCGAGACATTCAGCTGGAGTTTTCTTCCAGTAAACTGACAATTTTTATCTTCTATTTCAAGTTCAAGCTGTCTTGGTTATGAAACACTAGCCCCAGGCCCCTTCTCAGAAGTCTGAGATATGCTTTCAAGCATAGTTGTGTTCAGATCCTCTCCTCTTCACTGGCTGGCGTTTCCCACTGTTTTGTTGTAACTAAAAAGGTGGTCTAGGTATATGTTTGCCTTCTCCCACCTCTGCCCACATTCAAGGGAAGCCTAGTTCTCCTGGTAAGTTCAGTTAAACCTTTTCACTTATCTAGACAGAAACTGCTTCCATCTGGGTACCTCTCACATCCCTTGTCAGCTCTGGTTCCCTAGCTACACTGGCTCTGCTGGCAGAGAAGCTGTGGGTAGCTGCCTTCAGATGTTGGCAGCCTGAGGTTGAACACTTCTAATTAGTCTTCCCCTTCCTTTGAGCAGTTCCACTGTGGTGTGTATCTCTGAGACGGGAGCTATCGCTATGTCCGAGTACAGCTTTTTTTTGGTCTTCAACTTTTATACAAGTTTCTGTAAGTGGTTTTGATTCTACCAAACCTATTCCTCCATTGTGTTCCATAAGGACAAGCTCTGCAGCCCTACTGCCCAGACTGAATTGTCTGGTGCTGGCTTCAGCCAGTGGAAACCCTGGTAGATGTACTCGCCCTGGGCTGGACAGCACTGCAAGGGAAAACAAATACTGCAAATCAAGTTCTTTAGCTTCCTTAGGTGAGAATTATTCAATATTGCCATGACTTACCTTGATGGTCCATAATAACAGGTCTTCACACTGCCCCCAAACTGCAGTTAGGCTGTGCTCATACCTGTTACTGCTCCTGCCTCTTCCAGGGGAGTAGCAGGACGCCTTAAATTCAGACACTTGACAAACAGAAGAAAGTGAGTAAGCAAGTTGAAAGCATTTTCCTAGCATGTTTGGAAACATCCCTCTTGTCAAAACCTTCTAGCAGGGGCTTGTGGGCCTTCTCTGGCTTGTTTTGTTGTTTTTTTTTTAATTATCTGTACTCTGCTGGAGCACTGCTCTTATCAGACCTGACGTCCCCTGCTAGCTCTCTTCCCCAAGGGTTCTGCCTTCCCCCATTCAGACGTCTCTGTGGCCGTGTGTCTCACTACAGCTACAGCTAGCAGATGTTTCCAAGTCTGCTGGCTGCACTCCCAGGCTGCAATGGCAGTGTCTCCCTGCATTGACAGGCACTGTCTGTGAACTCCTTGGCCAAACTCTGAGAAAAAGTAGTCTGTGCCTACAGAGAAAATCAGTTTCATGTACTGCGTGTTTCATCTTGGAGCCATCATTTGTTTTTCTTCATGTTATAGACCAGCTAGAACAAACAGGTTTTATTTCTTCAAAGCCAGGGGCCAAGGACCATAGAGCTGAGAGCTGATCAAACTGCAAATACTTACAACTCCTTTGAGCATCAGGAAACTCAATCTCATGCTGCTGCTTAGTTTCAGAAGCAATCGTACAATAACATCTGAGCCTTCGTAACTCAGCATCCATTCTCCAGACGCTTCTTTCAAGTTTCTTTGAGAATCAAATTCTCATTCAGATATCAACTTCTGACTTCAAACGTAAATCGAATTTGTCAGGCCCTGCATGTCTCAAGATGTATTTTCCTCTTCCCTTCCTGACCACTACTGATTCTATCTGTTGAATGTCTAATGAGTTTAGTTTTCTTCAAGGACAAGAATCTTTTGCCAACCATTCTCTCCCTCTGCACTCAAGCCGTTCAGATTTTACGTGTGGATCGAGAGGTCACGTTGCCCTCCTTTCTTCTGCAAGACTGAAGCACGCGCTTTATCAGAGGGAGGTCAGAAAGTTCTTGATTTAACGGGAGGCTGGAGTTCCTGGTGGCTTACCATATATTTCAGAAGTCCTGGAAGAAAGCGGAACATTCTTCAGGCGGAATAAATTTAGTTGCATGGGAAGGCTCCTAGAGAACTGCACAGGGTTAACCAGGTCTTTCCCACATGCTGTGAGCATCAACACCACAGAGCAGTAAGATCTGTAGTACAACAGACCAAAAGCTCGTAAAATCAAAACGTGCTATGAGGGGAAAAAAAAAAGGCAAGAGGAAAGCTTGTTGGGGAGATAACTTTTATCAGACCAGCCAATGCACGGCTTGGATTGCTGGGCTATCAGCTGTAACAATAAGGAGGGAAATCTTCAGCCACAGACAGCTGGGGTGCAAATGCCCAGCTTGACCTCAGAAGCGGCCCCGTGCTCCTGGCAATCTGGTCATGGAGAAGGGAGGAATGTTCTTTTCTTAAATCTGTTGGCTCTTTGAAGCCTAAGTGCAAGAGCAGGACAAACCAGCTCTCTACCTGGTTCCAGTTCTCAGTCCCAGTCAGCACGTTGTGGTATGGTCTACCCAGCATCTTGTCTCTAGCTGCAGTCAAAACATGCATTCGTCCAGTGCTCAGGGGTCTGGTTGCTGTCAATGAAGCCCCTGGGAGTTGCCTTAGGTTTCTGAGGGACAGAGCTTGCTGGTTGCATGTGTCTGATGGAAAAGCCACTCACCAGCAAGATTCCATTTATTAGAAAATACTGTCCTGCTGGACAACCACTCTCTGACCTGGGGAGACCCTCTCTGAACAAGAACAGTTTTCTGCATTGGTTCAACAAGTGCCTTTCAGTTAGATGGCCATCTAAAAGAAACATCTAATGTTTCCTTCCATGCAAGGATCTCAGCTCAGGTGCTTCTATCTTCTTTTGGGGCTGTATCCTGTGCTGAATGGAGTTAGCTGGCAGCTCATGCCCGATCTGTAACAGCCCCATGAGATGAAAGCAAACTCCAGGAGTGAGAGGAGCTGTCAGTGCTCCATATGGAGAAGGGCCCAGCTCCTTTCTTTGCCACTCTTCTTTTTTTCTAGCTCTTCCTTGTTCAGCTTTCTGATACTTCATACTTTATTGTGCTAAGGCCAAGGCAGCTGGCATGGAAGAGAGATTCACTGGAATTAGGGAATTCCAGGGATTACCCATCCCTAAAAGGGAGGCCAGCATGAGCCGGTTGGATCACGTCTGCTCTCCCCACTAGTGCTTGTTTCCCTCTCCCATAAGTCTCATAGCTGCACATCTTCCTTCTGTTCCTCTCCATGTCAGGCCATAGCAAGGATTAATCTGGACATTCCTTCCCAGGTGTGGAATGTGCAAATGTGGCAGGCAGCTGGGTAGTCCAGGCTATCACATCTGCCCTTCCCACTTCGCTGTTTCCATAAGGTCCAGGCTTGCAGATGGCACGCCCTTTAAAACTGAAACTTCTGTTCTGGTGTTGTTTTCTTTTCAGGAGCTAGAGAATGTTTGCTTTAGCTGATAAAAACTGTAATTAAGCTGAGGTAAGAAGCAGGATGATGAAGCTGTTGTAAGTACAGCACGGTGAGATGAAGTGACTTATTTGGAAGTGCTTGTGATGTTTCACATCTGTGGGCGTCCTTGTGACCTGCACCCTTAGTGTTTTGGGGCACTGGTCTTTGCATGCTGAGATCCTGTTCTTTGGGGATCACTTGCCTCTGGCTGTTGGGGTCTGAGCTGCCTGAAAACGTTATCTTCTGTTCTGCAGAGAAAGGGGTGGTGTTTGGCTCACCGCTGACAGAAGAAGGCATTGCGCAGGTCTCCCAGCTAATCGAGTATCTGCACAAAAGTAAGTGCCTCCGTCTTTCTGTCCTCCTATCCCAAGAGGTATCTTTCTGGCCCACCTCAAGTCTCTGGTGCTGAGAGAGTGAAAAGCTCTGAGCTCTCCAGCAGCAGGAGTTTGGGGCTGGACTAGGCAACTGTTCCCTAGAGTTGCCTAGCTCGTATGTTAATCTCTTCCCCTCTGTGCATGGACTTTTTCTACTGATGGGAGCCAGCTTGAAGTCATGTCTCTCAATGCAGCTCACTGAGGTTTGCTGTCAAGCTCTGGAAAGGGGAGGGAACTTCTTTACGAAGAAGATGGGAATCAGCCTCTGATTAATCAGTGGCCTTTTTTCTTCCCTCTGCTGAGCAGATCTAAGAGCAGAAGGCTTGTTTCGGGTGCCAGGCAACAGCATCAGGCAACAGATCCTAAAGGATGCTTTAAACAGTGGCACAGATATTGACCTGGACTCTGGAGAGTTTCATTCCAATGATGTGGCCACCCTGCTTAAGATGTTCCTGGGTGAATTACCAGAGCCGCTGCTGACACACAAGCACTTCCATGCCCACCTCAAAATTGCAGGTGAGTGAGCAACAAGAGGCAGGGATGAGCAGAAGGAAGGGAGCCAGTCTCCCAGAAAGCTGGTAATGCTACAAAGCTGCAGAAGTGTAATCCTTAAAGGCAGGGTAACCTGGGTGTCCATCTGTTTTAAGCCTGGGGGTCTCCAGAGCTGAGGTGTGGTTTCTATGTACTTAATAACTGTTATTGAACTACCTTACATGAACTTCCTCCATCTTGCCTTCAGCCCATCGCAACTCTTAGCAACTGTGTTGTCCTGTGGGAGGAGAACCACAGATTAACGCATCAGGTGGGGAGCCGGTGGGAGGGAGACGGAGGACCAGGAGCTATGCAGGAGTTTGGAGGAGGTCTCCGTATGGAGAGGGCAGGGTAACTGGTTGCAGTAGGCTGCTGTTAGGGAAGATCATGTATGTTCATGTTCTGCCTTGTGATTTGGCAGACTTGACGCTGTTTGATGAGAAGGGGAATAAGACCAGCACTCCAGACAAAGAGCGTCAAATTGAAGCCCTCCAGCTGCTGTTTTTGATCCTCCCTGCGCCCAACCGCAGTCTGCTCAAACTGCTGCTGGACTTACTCTACCAGACCGCCAAGAAGCAGGACAAGAACAAGATGTCAGCCCACAATCTTGCCCTCATGTTTGCGCCTCACATCCTATGGCCCAGAAATGTGAGTGATGCCTCAGTATCTGCGGGTGGGATGTTGCAAGGCAGAAATCAGCAGGTTGGCAGGGCTACGGGGGAAGAACCGAGATGGGAAGATTAAGTATTGATACTGTGACGTGAGGGTTGGAGGCTGGGAGGGTGAGGTGGAGCTTCCTGGCAGGACTCAGTCCTAGTGTTCAGTCCAGACCTGCTGTTGGTCTCATTTGCAACTGATGCTTCATCTTTTTCAGTAAAATTGAAAGCGCAGCACAGTCCAGCTTCTTTTAAGAATCACACCACCAGGCAAACCTTGCAGATCTTTCTGCAAGCTTTTTTGTGCATCTGATTGACTGTTTGGACCCAGAGTTGTCTAGTTGTCCTCTTCTCAGAGCAGCTTTGACTCTGTGAGCTCTGCTTGTTGGTGTGCTGTGAGCCCTGCCTGCCTGTCTCCTCAGAGCAGGTCTCCAGCTGAGGCACTGTGTGTCTCTGTGTCCCAGAGATGGAACGGGCAGCAGAGACCCTTCCTCCTCCCTTTCTAACCACTGCGCCTTTGGCTGTGTCCCCTTGCCAGGTGACAGCAAATGACCTTCAGGAGAATATCACGAAGCTAAACAATGGAGTGACCTTCATGATCAAACACTCTCAGAAACTCTTCAAGGTAAGTGCGCTTTGCGGTCTTGCTCTCCCTGCCCCTTCTGCGGGAGACTGGGTGCCCCTTGTCCAGACAGATCCCAGGTTTCCAGTGTATATTCTGGGTGCTCTCTTCTGCGGTAGGAGAAGGAGGATTTCTACAAGAAACTGTTCGTTTAGTGACTAGGGAGGAGGTCTTCGCTGGGCAGGCAGCCCAGGAGGAAGGCAGCCCAGAGGTGGCTTTGCCCGGGCAGGTCAGGAGAAGGACGGTGCAGTGTAACACCACCCTCTGCTGGGCACCCGGGACCCGCTGCCCGCCTGGGAAACCTGGCTCCTGGGGGCAGGTAGCCACTGGGCTCCCCTCGAGTTCTGGCAGGGTAAGGAAACTGAAGGGGCTTGTCCTTGGATGAGTACTGCCAAGAGCTGAGCACCTTATACGGCGGGTCATTTTGTTGTGAACTTCTCTGCAAGTTGTAGACAACACACGGCGGTTACAAGCACAGCCTGAAGTCCTGGGCCTCTGTCTAGCTCAGAGCGGGGTGCTCTCGGGTGTGTGGGGCTGTCTGAAGGTTTTCCCAAGAAAGTGTTTCTGCCACAGGTGGTCTCTTGACTTCTCAGGGCCTTCCTGGTCACTGTAGGCATCTGCTCTCTGCAAATGGTCCTCCCACAGAAGGTTCCCTTCCTGCCCCCTTTGTCAGGCCCCTGTTTGGCCAGCTCAGAGCTGGGGGAATGGCTCGGGAAAAGTTCCTGTGGAACCTTGCTCTGACTCTGTGTTCCACTTGTGCTGGTTGCCTGCATCAAAAGGAAGCTGTGAACAGGGACTGCACTGGGGACATGAAATCCCACTGTCTGCCCTAAACACATGAGTCTTGGTGGAAATGGCTTGTGTGGTATGGTTGAAGAGCGGCTCTTGCTGGGACCACTCTTGCCCCTGGGCCAAATATTCTGAACGTATACGTGGCATTTCTCTGCTCATCCTCACAGGCCCCAGCGTACATCCGAGAGTGTGCCAGGCTGCACTATCTGGGATCCAGGGCTCACACATCAAAGGTAAGGCCAGACAAATGCTGCGCCTGCCCTCTGTGAAAGGCCAGAGGCGATGTTACTGTGAAGGGGTCCTTGTGAGCGAAAGAAGCTGAAAACAAACCAAGTCACGGAATAAGATCTGTCAGAGAGCAGGAGTGAGGGAACCATATGGTGTGGTAGTGCAGGCGGCTGCATTAGGGAAATTGGGCAGAGTTGAAGCATCTGTTAATCAAAAGCACAGGGAAAGCTACCAGCCCCTGTTTAGCAGCAAACCTGCTCCCTGTGCCCAGTACATGCAGCACCTGCTCCTTCATGGGGTTTGCCTTCCAAACAGACAGACGCGCCTGCTGCTATGGCCAGGCTGCTTGGAAAAGGGGCTGGGATAAAGGCTACTTGCTGCCACCGGGACAAGGTTTGTCTGTGCCTTGCCAGCAAATGCTTTCCTGCAGAAGGGAAGACGCAGAAGAGGGAAGATGCATTGCAAAGGAGCTGCTCTGACCCTTCTCGAGCCTGGAAGGGCTTCTGCAGCTGGCATCCGGGACGGGAGGGAAGAAGAAATGGGGGTCACCTTTGTGTTGCTGTCACCTCTTGCTGGCACAGGGCCTGCTGGTGCAGTGCTGCTGCAGAGGGGTAGGGAAAGCGCAGCATTCACTGGGGTTGAGGCAGCTCACGAGACTCTTCCCAGCCTGGCTCAGATGGGTGGCTCACTTGGATTAAAGCATGGCAAACGACTGCTGTCTCCACTTTCCCAGGACGACCTGGATTTGCTGACGTCTCCTAGCTCCAAAGAGCTGCAGCCCCTCAAGTCTCAGAAGCGTAGCCGGCTGGACAGTTGCCATCAGGAGGAGACCCAGCAGCGCACGGAGGAGGCACTGAAGGAGCTCTTCCGCCACGTCCACAATATGCCTGACTCCGCAAAGAAGAAGAAGCTTATCCGGCAGGTAGCGTGGGGAGGAAAAGATCTCTTTGGGGTGTGCTTGTCAGCACAATCCTGGGTACAGGGCTAAAGGCAGGGCCTGCTTGAGAGCTGCTCCTAGTCCTGGGCAGATTGGGGAGAGTGGCTTTGGGCTTTGTGAGAGGCAGAGCTGTAAGAAGGCAGGGGAGGAGGAGGCCTATCCTGGATGTGGCTGACAGTGGAGCTTGCTGCACCAACCTGTGCTTTGAGCTCTCTGTTTTCCAAGCCAGGGACTTGCCAGCCAGCAGTTCCTCAGTCCTGATAGTGGCCTTCTTGAGCTTCCTCCCTCAGAAAGGGAAAAGTCCTGTTCCCTCTTGCCTGTGGGGAGTGGACAAACTGATCTCCTCTTGGTCCGGTGAGCGTTCCCAACCAACCTGCTGCTCCAGAGAGACTGGGCGGCATGGTCAGCACCAGTCTTGGCTGCCAGCCTCCAGCTCCTGCCCAAACCCCTTTCTGCTCCAACAGTTGGTGCTTTTGGCTAACCTGGTAGCTAGCACAAAGCAGCCTCACACCCGAGCTCCATGTAACCCTGGGTGGGAGATGTGGGCCCTCCTCTGTTTTCTTATCCCTGCAGCTCTGAGCGGCTCTTCCCTCTTGGGGTGTGAAGGAGCCAAGCTGAGCTCTAGGCAGAGGGCAGTTGGTAGAGCAGCAAGCACTAGCAAGGGAGGGGTGGAACTGTGCAGTAACCATGTTAACATACTGCCCATGTGTTTCCTCCTAGTTTAATAAGCATTCTGCAGCTCTCACTCCTGGCTCTGAAGTACCCACATCCCCAGCACCACGACGCACCCGCTCACGCTCTTTCAGCGGCCTCATTAAGGTAAAGGCAGCCTCTGACCCATGCTCTCTGCTGTGAGACTCTGATCTTGCTCTCTGCTTCTGCCTTGCCCTGGCTTGAATGAGGCCCTCAAAGCTGGGGACCGTTCACAGTGTTGGCTGCCAAAGAACACAGATGCACTGAGGACAGAAAATGCAGCACAGTGAGAATAAGCCTTGTTATTATAAAGTGTAATTATCTATGAAATGCATGTCTGCAGGATCTCTGCATGTTTCTGAAGGACTGGCTGCTTCCCGAGACGAGATGAGGACTGATGGGGAGCTGGTCGTGTAGTCGAGCCTGTTAGTGCAGGTGTTAGCACAGCGGAGGCTGCCTTACAGCAGCACGTTCCTGCTTCTGCCAGGCTGGGCTCCCAGCCAGGCCTCGGGTCAGCTCCCAAACGCTTTACGATCAGGCAGGCTCAGCCTAGTGGCATGGTATTTCAGGTGTTTCTGCTTTGCAATCTTTGTCCCAGCTTGGCTTCCTTTTTTCTTTCCCAGCATTCAAGTGCTTACCAGCAATGCATCCTGCTCCTTCCCTTTCTTTTCCCCTTTGCGCTCTAAGCACTAGCCAACAGCCCTCTCTTCTTACGGCAGCGGAAAGTTTTGGGAACCCCGGTTATCCTGGAGAGGAAGAGCAGGGATGCCACACCAGAGCCTGAGCGAGTCAGCAAAGAGAATGTCCACCTGGTAAGAGCTGCTCCCAGTGCCGCTGAAGCTGCTGGTGGGGGAGCATGTGAAGGGACTTTGAGTGCAACTTTGGTACTCATTTCGGTGATCCTTGGGGGGTTGCTTGCTGTTCTCTTCCCAAGTTTCTTCTATATGATCAAATAAGGTCTTAGGAAGATCTCTATGGTCCCTTCCAACTCTAAAAAATTCAGTGAAATCCAGTGAAGCTGCTGTGAGAGCAGAGCAGGTGACAAGGGCAGCATCGGGACAGGGATGGCAGCACTGGGCCTCCGCTCCAGTCTTGTCCCTCTGGCTGTGTTTCTGCCCTGGGGCACTGGCTTGTGCCCTCTTCTCTCTCTCCCACGCTCCTCCACAAGTTTTCCAGAGCCTGCTGTCTGCTAGGGCTGTCCCATGCCCCAGACAAACCAAGAGTGGATTTGGGTGGTAGCTGCTCTCTGGTGCTACAGGCTGCACCCAGGGACGACTGTAGGTGCCACTCCATCCCCTAACTCTATTGCCATTCCCCTCTCTTGTCCAGTTACAGAAATGTGGATCTCCAGCTCATGTGTCCCAAGTGAAGCTGAAATCTTTGGAGGGCCGGAAAGAGGTGAGACAAACACATGCTCATTCTCTCTCCTGTGGGGAACCTGGCCTGCTGGGCTCTGAGACCTGCAGAGGAGATGGCATGCACGCCCGGGTCTGTGGCAGCTGTGGTCCCCTTGCAGCAGCCTGCTCCATGCCCAGCTGCAGGCAATTGCAGGCAATTGGCACACTGGAAGACTGGGTTGGAAGGGTTTCACCTGAGTGGGTGTGTATGGCTCTTCTACCTGTGAGGTTGGTCCAGCCCAAGACCAACTGCTGTGTTTGTCCCTGCCTGCTCACTGCCTCCTGTCCAGTGCCCTGCTTTGGGAAAAGGTGTGGGAGGCAGACTCCAGTAGGGAGTCCTTGGAGGAGGAGGACAGCACATCAGCCTTTTCTTGCATGACATTCTGTGTTTCAAGCATTACAGAATGATACGGAGTTGGAAGGGGGCTCTGGAGATCATCTAGTCCAACCCCCTGCCAGAGCAGGTCCTCCCAGAGCAGGTCCCACAGGAACATGTCCAGGCGGGGTTTGAATGTCTCCAGAGATGGAGACTCCACCACCTCTCTGGGCAGCCTCTTCCAGGGCTCTGCC
>JAOXNO010000002.1:24311554-24322003 GCA_028565335.1 Limnodromus scolopaceus
CCAGGATGCCATTGGCCTTCTTGGCCACAAGGGCCCATTGCTGGCTCATGGGCATCCTGAAGTCCACCAGGACTCCCAGGTCTTTTCAATTCATTCAGTTGCTCTAATTCTCCGCTCCAGGAATCCTGTCGACGCATGCGAACCCACCTGCTTTCCAAGGACTCATCATCCCTGTGAATGGCCTCGCACCAACGTCATGGGTGGGGAACACCCGGCCTCGCAAGCTGTGAATACTGTGCTGCGCTGAGAGGGGAGTGCTGCAGGCTCACCGCAACCCTCGCCAACGCGGCAGCGCTCTTGAAACCTGACCTTTGCAAAGACTGCAGGGACTTGTTTCTTTCTGTACATAAATTATATTTCATTCTACTATGGGGCAAACCACTATCTAACCAAAATGTGCGCAGCATGTCTGACCTGCTGGCTCTGGGAAGAGCTGGAGTGCTTGCTTTACAAGGAGAGCCCTTGGCATTGCAGTGCCATTTCCACTCCCAGCTTTCTCTGCAGTGTTGCTAAGGTTGTCTTTTTTGGCTTTTCTGCTCTGAGTTTTTAACGCATTGGCTTGGTTTTGCTCCCTCCCCTCTGTTAGCAGTGAGAACGATGGACTCCAACCTTCACTCACATCCTGATAGCTAACCTCACCTCCAGGCCTCCTCTGCAGCCGTGCCCTCCTCTTCTTCCTCTGGGTTCCGTTCTGCCCCGCTGCCCCCAAAGGGCTGGAGCACATAAACGGTACAGAGCACAGGATGGGCCTGGGAGAAGAGGAGAGGGTTTGGCTGCCATCATTTGGAGCCGGGGCCAGGGGAAAGCAGCTTCCCCAATAAACCCACCTCTCTGTTTCAGCTTGAGCTGGAGGCAGTCCTTGCTCACTGCCTTCGTGTTTCCATGGCACAGCTCTGCCTGGTGAGCAAGGAGTGTCTCTGGCTTGTGTTTGCCCAGGGGTGTTAAGCTGAGCGGGGCAGGAGGCTGGGCAAAGGCTGTCGGGGGCAGGACAGCTGGGGTTTTGGCAGCTGGGGTGTCTGGAGCGGGCAGTCTCGTGGCTGTGTGTGCAGCATAGGAGCAGCGTGAAAGGTGAGAGAGGCCGTTTCTGATCTGCTGCAACCGGTGCCAAAGGCTTTGGCTTAAGATATCTGGATGGCTGATCAGGCAACTGCCTGATTAATCGTTAAAATGGGGGAAAGGGCTGGAGCTGGGTTCAGCTCTTGGGCCTGAGCTGCAGAAATGAGATGAAACCACCTAGATACGGGATAAACCTCCATCACAGCTGGCCAGTGTCAGCTGTCTTGTTAAGCTAAAGTGCTGCAATAAGCCAATCTTGCCAAGTACCTGTCTGCAAGCACTCCAGGGTGGGAAACACACAGGGTCACCACTGTGAAATAAAGATTTAATCAGCTGGGGAACCATCTAAACACTTCTCAGCCCTTCTCGGCGAAGCAAATAATCTCTGGAATCCAATTATAATTGTCTTCTAATCTTTAAGAACCAGCAGCTGGCAGGAGTTAGAGCTCTGTCCTTGACAGCTTTCTGAGACAACTGGTGGCAGGAGGTGTGAATATCGGGATGTGAGCGGGGAGTTCAGTCCGACTGGGTAGAGCTGTCAAAACGGGGCATTGGAGCCCTGTGCAGCTTAACTGGAATTTGTCAGGCTTTTTTTTCTGTGGGGTTTGTTGTTTTTTTTTTGTTTTTTTTTTTTTTTTTTTTTTTTTTTTTTTAGATACAAAGCTGTGTTCCTCATGCTGCTCTGTCTAAAGGGATGTTTCTGGTAATTTATTGGGGGTGCCTGTTCCCAGTCTGACCCCAAGTTGGAGGAGCTGCCTGGAAAACGTAGGGAGTAGTGGGGCTGTAGATGTGTGAGTTGGGAGTTGCTGCTGTTTGGAGCCTCTGTCACAGCAAAGAAAGAGCTGTGGTTCCTCAGGGACTGGGCAGGCGAGGATGCTGTGAGAAAGGGCAGAGGCTGTTTGCTGTGGTAGTGGTATGTGCTTTTTGGATGTGTCTGTAATCATTCCCTCCGGAGGCTGAAGCTCTCTAAGTGCTCTTCTCCGAAGGGCACAGCGTGTTTTGCTGACTGCACTTCTACCCTGCCCCTGCAGCCCGCTGTCAGCAGAGACCTGGGGATCTCGGCTTTGCCCCGGAACAGAGATGAGGCAGAGCCGAAGGTCGAGCGGCAGCGCACGGAGAGCGGGGTCTGGTCCTCCTACATCTGCTCTTACTTGTATCGGGGGCGTTTGCTGGGTGAAGCATTTGTTTATCCCATCCCTCCCCTCCCTGTTGCCCCTCACTTACTCGGGCATGTATGTCTGGATTGGTGTCTGCTTGGCAAGGCAAGCTTGTTCCTAAGGCTAAATGCACTGCTCCCCTATAGATGAGAGGAACATAACTCTTCTCTCCACTGTCCCCCCTTACTGATGGCTATAGCTCAGGGACTCTGGCTTCTGGCATAGCTGAGATTTGCTTAGCTCTAAGAAAAATTGTCTATGGGGCATCAGCCTGGCGTTCTGTATGTCTTCCCTGCCAAAGGGGTGGGTGCAGTCTTCAGAGGGGGCAGTCCCAGGAGGGGTTCAGTGCCCTGGGCTGTCCTCCCTGTGCTGAGGATGGTGGTGGCTGACGGATTCTGCCTCTAGGACCCTTGGCTTTTACAGTCCCAGCATGTTCACACTATCTCACAGGAGAGGGGGAGTTTTAGTTATGCTTGGAAGTGTCTCGTTTGTCTGCCCTGTGCAATGACTCACGAGGATGCTTCCTCCCAGAGCAGCCACTAACTGTTCCCAGAGTCTATCATTTCCAAAGTATTTTTAATCTTTGTCCTTATTTATATATGCTATGTGTGTACTGTTTCAGACTGTTGCCTTTCTGTGTGTTCATGTGAAACCCCCATATTAAATGCTTTTATTTTTAGTGGTTTTGCTCAGTGGCTTAAGCAGTTTCATTGAACAGCAAGGACTTGGTGGTGCCTTTAAAAGGAAGGAAGCGTCTGCCTAGAACCCCAGAGCTCCTGCCCTTAAGTGTGGGGGTGCCTGGTGAGGTGCTGCCCGCCTGCAGGGATGGCACTGGCCTCCCATGGCACCAGGGCTTGTTCCCTCTCTGGGATCCTGGTGTGATGCAGGGTCCCCAGGCAGGCTGTCTTTCCCTTGGAGGTATCAAGTTGGACCTCTTCTTTTCCTGTCTTCCCCCTGCTGTCATCCAGGGTGATGGGAAATCAGGTTTACAAAGAGCACTTTATATAAATAATGGATCAAATGAATACATTTTTCTCAGTAGAACCATTCTTCTCTCAGCTGCCGAGGGAGGATGATTTCTGCTTGCGTTTTCTTTTCCTCCTTCTTAATAATGGCGTCTCAGATTTTATGCAGATGATTTCTCTGTGAAGTTCTTCCACGTTTGAAATGCCCTGGGCTTGCCTGCCGTGGCTCAGACGCTCATTAACATCCTCTCCCTGCGACTGAAAAACAAGCAGGAGAGGCAAGCGGGGCGGTACGTTTGAAACCAGCGCTGCTTTCCTGCAGGGTGAGCTTCAAGCGGGCCCCCTTCTCCTCCGGAGCTGCAGGAGGGTGTCAGGGGACCGGTGGGGACCGGTGGGGACCGGCGGGTCCCGTCTCCCTGGAGCTCGGGGAGCCGGAGGGGACGGGCATGGGAGTCCGTAGAGACATTTCTGTTCTTGAACATGTTAAACAAAGGGATGCAAAAACTCACAATAGCTATTTTGCATACTGCAAACCCAAATATCGCCTCCCCGATAAGCTGTGATTCCAAGTGACAGCTTTATGTTGCTTGCATAATTTTAAAAATTAATAGTTTTTAGCCCCTGAAGCCACAACCCCAGCACTCGGGCTCGGCTGCACGTGGAAGGGCAGCGGCCGCTGGGCCCAAACGCTGGGCGAAGGTACGTGTTTCGAGGGAGATGGCTCAGCTTCCAGTGTGTTTGCTTTGGCCCGTTGGTGTTCCTGCACGGCAGTGGCCATACAAAGCAAACAAGCAGCGCTCATCCTTCATTCCATTAAACTGTTTTTATCTCAAATTGCAGAGCACAGACTTGCAAATAAGTTCTGCCGAGTGTCACTGCTATCTAAATCCATTTTTGCAAGTTGTCTTGGTTTCTTTTTTTTTTTCTTTTTTTTTTTTTTTAACCATTCTGCCCTGGTTTGGAGTTTAAATAAGATATTTTTTCGCTCTTAAATTATCATGTGTGGCTGGGAGCTGTCATGCTGCTGCTGCCTCTCACTGCCTAGGGCAACAGTGTAGACAAAAACCATGAGTACCGCTAGCGATAGATGTTGGCACCAGCCAGGCCAGTTATCGTGCTTCACAATCTCATTGGCTTGGATTAACTAATATTTTTTCACGGGGTGAATAAATTACCATGTTTAGTTCTGTTTGCTCATCCCCTCGGCGAGGGTTTCATGCTTGAAGCTGCATGAATCGTGCAGGCGGGTAGGTGCCGAGATCTCCGTGCTGGGTCCTGCGCTGGTGCTGAGGACCAGGGTGTGGAACCTCTGCTGGCCCCCATCCCGCTCCAGCCCAGCTTTTGCTCCTGGGAAGTGCCCACACATCAGGAAGGCGATGGGGTTGTTTATGGGCTCCTGTGGCTTGGTGCGAGGAGAAGATATCACCAGCTGGGACATCAACGGGGTGAGGTTCAGATATTTCCCAGCACCGGTCTTTGAGGTGCTGGTTCCAGTCTGGCTCAGGGGGAGCAGAGCTTTCCTTTCCTTTCCCAGCTGAGTCCCAGCTGGGGTGGGCATTACCGTGCTCCCCTCCCCGGTCCCACCTCTCCCAGATTAAACCAGGCTCCTCTTCTAAATTAAACCAGGCTCTTTTCCCAGGCTCCACCAACCTCCCCTCCCTTCCTGCTGGGAAGAATTGTGACAAATCCATCACCCGGCCCCTTCCTCCCGTGATTTGAAGCCCCGGCTCCTTCGGCACCGGAGAAAAGGTCTGAGTCCCCTCTTGGTCCTCTCTCCTTCTGGCTCCTGCGCTTCTGGGGCTGCGGATCGGGATGAACGGAGGGGCAAAAGTTCTTCCAACCTTTTTTCCCTCGCAAAGCCTGAGCCTTGCTCCCCTGGGGCGGGAGGACGGGCAGGCAGCCGGCCCAGGAGCAAGATCTCCACAACCCTCTTGCACAAAAGCCTCTGGCTCCATTGTTGGCTCCAAGGCCATTCTGCAGCGGCAGCGCAAGAGGGGGCTGGCAGCACACGCTCCGGGATGGGACCCCCTGCCTTGTCCCACACTACTTGGGGGGCCCCCAGGGCCAGATGTGTCGTTGAGGGGGGATGGCAGGCTTGGTGACGCCTGGTTCTTCCTCCCTGGCTGCATCTGGGGGATGGAGGGAGGGTGTAGGGGCTATCACTAAGGTCAAGAAGAACATAGAGAGGACAGAGAAGGCTGTTGAAAGGGGCTGGGGGCGGGGATGCCCTCTTAGAAAGGAGAAAAATCAGCTCTCCAGGTAGCCCCCACCATTGAGAGTCCCTGCCCACACCTGAGGCTGAGCAGAGTTGTCACAAGGAAGCTAAACCCTTTCCCTTCTCCTTTAAGTTGTTTTTGGCTACTGGCATCCTCTTGCCACCCTTGGTGGCCAGTCACTCGGGGTCATACCCCTGGGGCTGCTGCTCCTTCCCACAGCAGCTGCATCCCAAAAGTGCCTCTTCTACAACGGGGGTGACGGAGGCAAAGCGGGACTGGAACCGACTTCGCTGTCCCGTGTCGTTGAGGATCTGACTGTATTCCAGCTCCCAGTCCCTTGTGACTCTGGAAGGGCTTGGTGAGGAGGAGTGGGGATGAGGGGACACACGCTTGTAACTGTGGGACCGGCAAGGCGCAGAGAAGCCGCCTGCGACCGCAGAAACTCTGAGCCCAAGCGGGCACACAGCTTATTGATCGCATCCCAGCGTGGAACCGGCCACCAGCTTGCCATAAATATGGAGCAGGGGCAAGCTCGTCTGCACCCAGGGCATCTTCATTAATAAAATCAGGACAGAGTCGCTGCCTCCCTCATCCATCAGGCTGAGACTCTCCTTATTCCTCAGATTAGATGGTTTCCCAGCTCGGGGATGTCAGTGCAACGGGGATTGCAAGAAGGCAGAAGGGCTTGGTGGGAACAAGAGCGATTCCTCCGAAAACAAAGCCCGGTGTCTCTGCTCACCCCACAGCCAAGGTCACCCGCTGAATCCTGAACACCCACCCGCTCCTACTGGGAGGCAGGGTTTTACGGCAGAGGAGCTGCAGTTTATGGCACCGTGGAGAAATATGCTGGACGCGCTTGGCAACGGCAAATGGAAAGTTAGTCTATTAAACAGTAAATTATCCCTCCAATGCGTCTTCACTGAGGAGGGTTAACGAGCGGCCGCGGGCAGAGCGAGCGGGGGAGAGCGTGTGCGTCCGCGCGGCGTGGATGGGGAACAATCGCTGCGTCTGGGCGCTCCCGAGCCCCCCGTCCCACGCTGCACCGACAATAGCGGTTCCATGTGCGAGGCGCTTCACAAACGCCTCCTCCCACGGGGTTTATTCAAACCAGCTCGCGCCACCCTGCAGAGCTCCCGGGCGGTCGGTGCATCCAGCCCCCCTGGGAACAGCGTCTCTCCATCTGCGTCTGGGCTGCTCGGTGCTAATGTTTTCCTTGGGGACCAGAGCTGCTTTTGGGAACCCGAGGTGAGGGGCCCGGCCCCTCTGCTCGGTCACGCCACGAAGCAGGGACGCGGTGCCTTGCAGACCGTTGCTCTGCAATTGCTCACAGCGGCGGGGCAGGCTGGGCTCCCCTGGCCCGGACGGTCCCTCTTGTGCGAAGCTGGGGCCAAATCCGCCTGCTTGGGAGCCTCAGCATCTCCCCCACCATCCCTGATGTTCCCTTCACTTGGTCCCAGTGCGGGGGGGTCCCCAGGCAGTGGGGCTGAGCCATCTTCTGCAGTCAGTGGGGCCACATTCGCAGAGCGACGCTGGCTGCGTTTGCAGGGTGATGCTGGCGGCGTTCACGGGGTGATGCTGGCGGTGTTCGGAGGGTGTTGATGGCCATGTTCAGAGGGTGGTGCTGGCGGTGTTCATGGGGTGATGCTGGTGTTTAGAGGGTGATGCTGGCGGTGTTTAGAGGGTGATGCTGGCCATGTTCACGGGGTGATGCTGGCAGTGTTCAGAGGGTGATGCTGGCGGTGTTCATGGGATGATGCTGGCGGTGTTCACAGGGTGATGCTGGCCACGTTCACAGGGTGATGCTGCTGGTGTTCACAGGGCAACACTGGCAGTGTTTGCAGGGCGATGCTGGCAGTGGTGAGAGGGTGATGCTGGCGGCATTCGCAGGGCGATGCTGGCAGCGTTGGCAGGGTGATGCTGGCAGTGTCTAGAGGGTGATGCTGGCCACGTTCACAGGGCAATGCTGGCAGCCTTTGCAGGACGATGCTGGCAGTTTGCCGGGTGATGCTGGCCACGTTCACGGTGCCATGATCGCAGGGCGATACTTTTGCTGGGTGCCAGCGAGACGGGGCTGGTCCCTGGGGAGACACCATGAAGAGCGAGTGCATCCCAGCCCTGCCCGCTGCCGCGGCTGCTATAACCAGGCGAGATTTACCGTGATCCCAGAGGCCTCCGGCTGCCTGAGCCACTCCATAATAGACCCATCAAGGGCATTGTCACGCTGCACAAGCCCAACAGGTGCCCTAACAGGGCCGACACGCCGGCCTGCTCCCGCACAATGCCTCGCTCTCCGAAGCCGAGCGTGTCCGGCGGGACAAAGGCAGCCTGGCTCCCCAGCACGAGCTGAGCCGAGCTGACCAGGCGTGACAGATGTGGCCCTGGCCGGCGGAGGGACAGCCCAGCAGCCCACCCTGTGCGGGGTCTCTGGGGGACACTGGGCAGCCAGAGGTCACGGCCACTCTGCTCCCTTTGCCGCTCCAGCTGGGTCTTGGTTGTGGCCACCGCTCCCAGACCAGGTGTGTTTTGCTGATGCTGCTGGTGGGAGGAAGGGTTGGAAGCACAGCCCCGGTGCAAGGAGAGCCGGATCCTGCCATTAGCAATGCTCCTCGGCCGGGGAGTTGGAGCAGGCACCGTGCACACACGCTGTTGCCTGTGTTTTGAGCCCTCCTGCTCTGCACCAGTGGCTGGTCCTGCCCCAGAGAAGGGCTGAGTGCTGCTGGGGACGAGTGACATCGCTTCCAAAGCACAGGGGAAATGTCACAGCAAGCACGGGCTGCGACACGCCGCCTCCTCCCCTGCACGCACGGCTGCCTGGAAGGTGCTGTCAGCCCCCAGTGGGGACCCAGCAGCATCCCAGACGGCGGGAGAGCGAACAGGGGTGAGCTGCCCCCCGTCCCGGGGTGGGTGGAAACGCCGGGATGCTGCCCTGGGGGGCTTGGCTTAAAACTGGCAGCAATTTTTGTTTGAAGTTTTGTAGCTGCTTCGCATCTCTTTGCGCGACAGGTCTGGCGCGTACCCTGGAATCCTTCCCCGGATCTTCCCATGAAAACTCTCCTGCAAAAAAAAAAAAAGAAAAAAAAGAAAAAAAAGCTTCTGCTTCATTTTAACCAAACCCAGAGCCCATCAGACGATCCAGATGGTCTCTCTATCTATCAAGCAGTTTGGCCCAAATCCCGGTGGCAGACGGCAGGACCAGGCCTTCCCCCAATAAAGAAAAGTTTGGATTTTATTTTTCTCCCTGCTCCTCATCCATATTCAGAGGCACCCTGGGCCTTTCCCGGGCGGCTACTGCTGCTGCTGCTCTCCAAGTCCCACACCACCCCGATTGGGGATGGCCCCCATGTGCTGAGGGGTGGGAGGGGGGGGTCTCGGTGCACAGCCCACCACCCCACCCTGCCCTCCCGCCTCCCCAGGCTGGCTCATCCCTTGCCGTGTTGGCAGCCCTGGAAAGGGGCTGATTTTCCAACCGGAGCAGCTGCAGAGGGGCTGGTGGCAGCCGGCAGCCCAGCACAGTGGGATGCTCTAGGGCACGGGGTTCCGGCTGCACGGCAAGAGGTCGCAAGAAGCTCCCACGGGAGAGCAGGAGTCGAGATACCCCCAGGAAAAAATGTGGATGTTGGCCTGAAATGAGGTTTTCAGCTTCCCAGCCCTGGACTCCTGCTGGAGCTGGGGCAGGCAATGGTAGCCTCCAGGCAGGCCCCCGCCAGCTACTCCCTCTGCCGAGACCACGGCCCCAGCTGTAAAGCAATGCGGTGTTTCTGCAGCTGGACACAAGAGATGGAGGGAGCCTATTTATTCTGCAAATCACAAGGATTTGCCTGGGGCAAATCTCCCTGCAAAAGGGAGGAAACAAGATCCCTCATTCCACTCCTGCCTCCCTGCCAGCGACAGAGGTAAAGGGCAGGTTAGGGACCCGGCTCTGCTCCTCCGGCCAAGGGGCAAGGGGATCTTTGGGAAGGAGGGAAGGGGGACACTGGCATCACAGCGGTAGCGGCCAGCTTTGGGGAACCGCTAGAAAACAGCCTTCACCCCCAGAAATCCAGCCAAGGTCTTTGGCACAGGGCTCCTTTGGGTGCTCCGTGGTGCCACTGCCACCAGGGTCCCCCTGGGAGCCCCAGGGCGGGCTGTGGGGCCACCTCTGCTGAAGCCGTGCCAACGAAGGGGTTGGCTCCCAGAGTCCTGGGAAGCAGCTCATCTTCCTCGCTGTCAGGGCGGCTGGGTAGCAACGAGGAACAAACCCCTTTCATCCATCTCAGGCACAGCTTCCTCCCGGGATTGGGGCCAGAGGAAGGAGATGTCAGGAAAATGCAGACAGATGATGAGAGCCTGCATTCGGGATGGGAAAGGGCTGCTGATCGGGGCCAAGCTGGTGCAGCCCTGCGTGTGTGTGCGAGGTGGCCTTCGCTGGAGGGAAACCCCATGTGGACACCTTCCTCCTGCCCTGATTAAGGAGCTCGTGGAGATCCGTGCAGGGGGAGCACTGATTTAAGAGGCTCTGCTGCCCCTGGGACCTGCCACCAGCCCTGCAAATACCCTGCTGGCTGGGGGAACGAGTGTGGGGTGGGGTGTCCGTACCCACACGCCTCTCCTCCCGCTGCTGGAGCAACACGACAGGCTCCCACCTCCCCTCCTTCCACAGGTTTCCTCTCCGAGGAGGACATTTGGACATTTGCGGTGGCTGCTGCCAGCGGTCAGGGCTCTTCCAGACACCTGGAAGGACCTGCTGTTTCTCTTAACAACTCAGCTCCGGGAGCCATGGGGTTCTGAGAGCGTTTCAGGTGTCATTAATAAAATAGGTGAGTGGCCCTCCTGGTAACCCCCTGCTGCTTTACATCTGCAGACCTTGGGGGAGAAAATGGAAGGCAATAAAATGGATACAACACTCACCTTTTTGAGGCATCCCCTGTTTGCAGCCAAGCTCACGGGATTTCACAGAATGGTTTGGGTTGGAAAGGACCTTAAAGATCACCCAGTGCCACCACCTGCCCTGGGCAGGGACACCTCCCACCAGACCAGGTTGCTCCAAGCCCCATCCAGCCTGGCCTTGAACCCCTC
>JAOXNO010000002.1:24380026-24390026 GCA_028565335.1 Limnodromus scolopaceus
AACCCGCCTGGACACGTTCCTGTGGGACCTGCTCTGGGTGGACCTGCTTTGGCAGGGGGTTGGACTAGATGATCTCCGGAGGTCCCTTCCAACCCCGTGAAGGCTGTGATTCTGTGAAATTGCAGCTTCAGCCCAAGCAGCGTGCTCTGCCAGGCTGGGGATTTTGCACCGAAACGACCCAGGAAAGAAAAGAGACATGGCTGAGGTGAGAAACAGACTCAGCCTGTCCCTGGCTGAAACTGCGCCAGCCCTCCCCGTTCAGAGCAGCAGTAACAAACAGAAACCAGCATCATCGGCATCAAACAGCAACTTCTCGCAGCTGCCTGGGCTGAGGACGAACCGATGTGCCTCCTTCAGAAAGAGCAACCTCAAAATCAGCCCCAGACACCCCTCCCAACCGCAGCAAAGGGGAAACCCAGCTGGAACCCTGCTCAAGAGATGCCCTTGAGATGGGAGGGAAGACACCCGTCTGTGCTGCCCTGCCTCAGCTCTCCCATGGGAGAACCTGGGGAGAGCCAAAAGGGCCAGCTCTGCGGAGCATGATTCAGCGGCACAACCAGCACTACATTTCATAAGCAATTATTGGGAAGACCAGGCTTCGCTGACTCCTGCTGGGAAGTTGAAACGGTCTGAAGTTGGGGCAGGGGAGGTTTAGATTAGATATCAGGAAGAATTACTTTACTGAGAGAGTGGTCAGGCACTGGAACAGCCTGCCCAGGGAGGTGGTGGAGTCACCATCCCTGGAGGGATTTAAGAAATGTAGATGTGGCACTTCAGGGCATGCTCTAGTGGCCAAGATTGTGGGGGTCTTTTGCATGTGTATGGTTGGATTTGGTGATCTCAGAGGTCCTTTCCAACCATGAAGATTCTGTGAAGTATCCTTAAAGCTACGCCCATCACAGCCAGCCACCCTGCACAAGGGAAAAAAGCCGATTTCAGCTGAGTCAACATCTGTCTTGGCTCCCCGTCACGTAAATTCCTGATGATCAACTTTACCAACTCAAACCCAGCAGGGTCCGCAGAGAGGGCCTGGGAGCAGCTGCTGGGTTTAGCATTTGTTGTTTGAGTTTCCACAGCATCCGCAAAGCCCCGGTGGCAGCCCAGTCCTTGCCGTGCAAGGGACTCTGCAAACACCCAGCCGGGACATGAGTTACGTGGCCAGACACAGCGCTTGGAGCCTCAACAGGACAAGAGAGAGAAAAACGTACAGCAGGGGCAAAGAAACACCAAGATAACGCAGTCAGCAGGTCTCTGCAGCTCAAAGAGTTAAGAAAGTAACAAGAAATGAGTTATTTTATAGAAAGATATATTTTTTTTTTTTTTAAAGGAATGTCATTTCTTTTGCTCAAGTAGGAAGGGAACCTGGCAGAAGCAGGAAGGTGTTCATTTGCAATGCAAGCAGGTGTGTGAGACAAAGAGCAGGTGGGGGCGGGAGCTGACACTGCAGCATGGGGTGGCCCGGGAGGAACCTGGAAAATGAAGACCAGCCAGAACGATGGCCAGAAATGACCCATGAAGTACCATTTGGGAAGACAAATGGAAAAGAGTACGTTGCCTTGGTCATAGAATCATAGAATTGTCTGGGTTGGAAGGGACCTTTCAGATCATCTAGTCCAACCATCGACCTAACTCTAACAAAAACCATCACTAACCCATGTCTCTAAGCACTATGTCAACCCGGCTTTTCAATCCCTCCAGGGATGGGGCCTCAACCCCTTCCCTGGGCAGCCCATTCCAAGGCTTAATAATCCTTTCCACATAAAAATTGTTCCTAATCTCCAATCTGAACCTCCCCTGGCACAACTTGAGGCCGTTTCCTCTTGTCCCATGGCCTGTGACTTGGGAGAAGAGACCGACCCCCCCTGGCTCCCCCCTCCTTTCAGGGAGCTGCAGAGAGTGAAGTTGCTGAGTTCCCAGGTGCTGCACTAGCAAAAGCGCTGGGTACCAGGACGTGTTGCAGCATCTCCCATCGTGCCATTGTCCAGATGGGCACAGAGGTGTCCCCAGGATCTGGCTTTGTTTGTAGGAGGGTAGAAGGTGGTGGGCAGTGCAGCACCCCACGTACCCAGGACAAATATCCCGGTGGATAAGTTGCCTTGGGCATGGAGAGGAGTAATATGTGCACAGTGTCTGGGATGAGGGGAGCTGGGGAAGAGACAGAGGCTGGCTGGGGGGCTGGGAGCATCAGAGAAGGGGAGGGCAGCGCAGCCCCCGTGCCTCTGCCCGCGGGAGCCCACCTTGCCCTCGGCGGCGCGCAGGGACGGAGGATTACCAGCTGAACAGCGAGTGCAACAGCGACGTGATCTGCCCCCCGAAGTGCCGCTGCGAATCCAACGTGGTCGAGTGCTCCAACCTGAAGCTCACCAAGATCCCGGAGCGCATCCCGCAGTCCACGGCTGAGCTGTAAGAGCCTCCTCCCTCCCTCCCTCCCTCCCTCCCACCCGGCTTTCCCTCCTGCAGCCGGAGCATCGCTGGTGCTGGGGTTTGGCCCAAGGTGTGTGCCAGACCCTTTGCAGCCATCTCCTGAGCTCTTTGCCCTGCCACCCACCCCAGGCGCCTGAACAACAATGAAATCTCTGTCCTGGAGGCTACTGGCATCTTCAAGAAACTCCCACATCTGAAGAAAATGTGAGTATCGGGCAGCACAGCCCCGTCAGGAGTGGCTGGGGGCTGGGAAGGCACATGGGTTCCTGATGCCGGGGCAGCCTGGGGTGGGAAATGGGGGGCACATCCTGACCCGAGGGTCCCCCAAGGCACTTGGCATCACAGGGTGCTCGGTGGGACCTGGGGGAAGCAGGGTTCAGGATGAGGTTGGGGCAGAGCCTCCCAGCCCAGCCTGCTTTCCCCTCTCCGCAGCAACCTCAGCAACAACAAGGTGTCGGAGATCGAGGACGGGGCATTCGAGGGGGCATCCTCCGTCAGTGAGCTGCACCTCACCGTCAACCAGCTGGAGTCGGTGCGGAGCGGCATGTTCAGGGGCCTGGATGGGCTGAGGACCTTGTGAGTCCCCACTCCTCCGTGGGCACAAGGACGGGGAAGTCCCTGCTCCTGCCCACGCTGCCAGGCTGGTCTGCACCACCTCAGGGCCAGCTCGGGAGTGCCTTACCCATCCGCTGGGGGTGGGGGGGGCAGGTTTTGGCTGCTCAGGGACTGGCTCAGGCTCATCCTGCTGCCTGGCACTGAGGTGGGCGCAGCCTTGGCACTGCCGAGGTGGGTTTTCCCCCCATGGCACCTGCCTGGGTTGTTAGGTGCCCTTGTCCCCTTCCCTCCGCAGGATGCTGAGGAACAACCGCATCAGCTGCATCCACAACGACAGCTTCACGGGGCTGCGCAATGTCCGCCTGCTCTCCCTCTACGACAACCAGATCAGCACCATCGCGCCGGGCGCCTTCGACACGCTGCAGTCCCTCTCCACGCTGTATGTCTGGGGCCCTGGGGGGGATGCTCCCAGGCTGTCCCCATCGCGGTGTGGGGGGGGGCTGCAGGAGGTCCCCTTGCCCGGCGGCTGTTGAGGTGATGCCCTCGTGCTCCCTCCCGTGCGCAGGAACCTGCTCGCCAACCCCTTCAACTGCAACTGCCAGCTGGCCTGGCTGGGGGACTGGCTGCGCAAGAGGAAGATCGTGACGGGGAACCCGCGGTGCCAAAACCCCGACTTCCTCCGGCAGATCCCGCTCCAGGATGTGGCTTTCCCCGACTTCAGGTGTGAGGAAGGTAACTCACAGGGGCAAGGGGGGAGCGGGCTGCTCTTCTCGGGCTTGCACCGCGCTCCCCATCCCTGCTCCCGGGATGTCCGGCAGCGCCCTGCGGCAAGCTGGTACCTCGAGGGGTCTCTCAGCCCGTTAACACCCTGCCCTAACGATGCGCAGCTTTCCCCTCCTGGTACCCAGCCCTCAGGGCTGCACTCAAATACCTACGAGCTGCTCTGAAGCTGCTCCGTGGAAGTAGGAGTTTGCAAAACCCACTGGGATTCATCCTTCTGCTTCCCTCCTTCCCGTCCCATCCCCACACACCTTCCAGAGCCAGGCAGACAGAGCTGGCGGAGACTGTGTGTGTTGAGAAAAAAAAAGCCTTTTTTAAATTTTTTTATTTTTTTTTTAAATATAGAACAGCTTTTTGGGCCCTCTGGAAAATATTTACAAACAAATCATCCTTTCTTCTGCTTTCCCTCCTCCACCACGTCAAAGCCTGAAGGGCTGCATCCTGCGCCTCCCCGAGTGGCGCGAGAGAACATACGGTCGTCCCGGGGACGCCTCTCCCGCAGGAGCCCAGCGCCGTGTTTGGGGAGAAGGAGGATATTTCGGGATGATTTCCATCCTGAAAATTGGATGGAAAGTTCCTTCCATGATTGAAGGAGCTCCTTCCTCTGTGCCCTCCTCTCCGCTGCTCCTTGGGACTGCAGTTTCGCTTGAAAATGGTGACTTTGTGGCTCTCTGTGCCCGGTGCAGGTCAGGAGGAGACCAGTTGTGTCCCCCGGCCCCAGTGCCCACAGGAGTGCACCTGCCTTGACACCGTCGTCCGCTGCAGCAACAAGCACCTCAAGGCCCTGCCCAAGGGGATCCCCAAGAACGTCACGGAGCTGTGAGTGGCGCGCGGGTGCCCAGGCTCATCCTCCTGATTTCCAGCAAGTTTATGGCAAGGGGGTCTGTGCTGTGGGGATGCTGGGGTTGGGACAGAGATGTACCCTCATCCTGGCTGGGTAGTTGGGGGCAGGACCCCCACCCAGCCAAGGGACCTTGTCCAGCCCTGACCCCAGCGAGGGGCTCAGCAAGCTCTGCCCGCTCAGGGCTACCATGGGTGATGTGCGAGGGGTGTTGTCACAGGAGCCAGGTCCCTGCTCTGGGGAGGGGGGCAGCACGGGACAACCAGCCCCTGCAGCTGTGGTCCCCACGTGGCCGTGCAGCCCAGAGCTCTGCAGCCCCCAGCAGCCTGCCATCAGTGATAGGGATGGTGCCACCCTGCCTCTGCCAGCTCCTTGGGACTTCTCTGCCGTCACCTCTCACCACGGCTGAGGGGATGCTCTTGGCAACCCCAGCTCTGAGCAGGGGGGCAACAGGATGTGGTTTGCCTGGGGTCACGTCCCCATCGCTGTGGGTGTCAGGGAGATACCCAAGCAGCCGCGCCAGGTCAGGGTGTGTGGGCACCGTGGTGCCCATCGCTGCGAAAGGGGCTCTGCACCCGACTGGGGTGGGGGCTGTAGGCACTGGTTGTGCACGTATGTATTCATACCACCCCCTCACACCCCTTCACTGTCTCACACCCCCCTCTCTCTGAGTCCCCAACTCTCTCTCACACGTGCCCAGGGAACGGTTTTGGCCACCCACGCTCACGTGGGACGTGTAAACGCAGCACATGGCTGGCTGTGCTCACACACGCAGGCTGTGGGGAGGCTGCCCCTGGGGACCCGCATGCAGAGCCCCCTGCTGTGCCGCTGTGCTCGAACACCAGCTCCCCCACCAGCCCAGGGGTCCCCTGAGAGCCCCGTGGGACCTGTGTGCTGGGAGGGAGGTGATGCTGGAGGTGCTCCTTGCAGCCCAAAGTTCGTAGGGATGAAAAGTTTGCAGGAGAAACGGGAGGGCAGAGAGAGGGACCTCCTGCTTCTTCCTTGCACCACTCCAAGGTGCTTTTGTTCTTCCATGCAGCTACCTGGATGGAAACCAATTCACTCAGGTCCCAGGGCAGCTCTCCACCTTCAAGTACCTGCAGCTTGTGTAAGTAGCCAGGAGCAGGAGCCCAAGCGGCTGGTCCCTCTGCTGGGACCTGTGGGCAAGGACAGGGGCTGTGCCCGTCCTGAGGAGGGGCCTGGCTGTGGCAGAGACCCCCAATGTCCCTCTGTATCCTTCTGCACCGGGACGCAGCTGGCTGTCAGTGACGCTCAGCCCCTGGGTGCCCACAGCCTCTGCTGGGGCTGGACACAGGGCAGAGGGGTGACAGTGACACTGGTGGCATCACCCTGTGTGACAGCCCTGCTACTCCCTTGGGGGCTGTGCCGTGCTGCTGTTTGCACCCCATTGCAGCTGAGCAGATGGGGGAGCAGTGAGGGGAGGACGGGGACCAGCCGATTCCAACCCCTGGGGTTTCTGTTTTCCAGCGACCTGAGCAACAACAAGATCAGCTCCCTGAGCAACTCCTCCTTCACCAACATGAGCCAGCTCACCACCCTGTGAGTGCAGTCCCTGCCACGTTCCTCCTAGGGGACCCTGAAGGCAGGGGGGTGCTGGGGACACCAGCGTCTCCCCGCTCCGCTTGGGTGACGCTGTGGTTTGAGCTGGAGCTGATGGGGGGGTGCCGGGGGGAGCGTGCAGCGATGCCCCCAGCGGTGCCCCCAGCGCTGTGATGCCTCCTCCTTCCCTTGTGATGCCTCCTCCTTCCCTTCCGCAGGATCCTCAGCTACAACTCCCTGCAGTGCATCCCTCCGCTCGCCTTTGAGGGCCTCCGCTCCCTCCGGCTGCTGTAAGTACCTGCCCGTAGCCCTGCTCACAGCCCCCCTCTGCCCCCGTTCCTGTGTCCCCGGTGCCCACGTGGAGCTGGGCGCAGGCGGGTGGGCAGGGTACAGGCTGCAGGAGGAGCAAGGGAAGATGCACCAGCCTCTTGGAGCAGAGGGGTGCTTTTGCAACAGTGGCAGAGTGATGGGGTCCAGCTCTGCCACCCGCACCCGGACCCGTGGGGTGGGGGCAGCCCAGCTGCCTGTGGTCCTTGCTGCCCACCTGGGAGCCATGGAGATTGCAGGACCCTCTCTTCTCTGCAGGTCTCTCCACGGCAATGACATCTCCAGCCTCCCTGAGGGCATCTTCGCAGACGTCACCTCCCTGTCCCACCTGTGAGTATCTCCCACTCTGCAGGGTGCGGGGCTGGACACAGGCCTGGGAGGCCTTTAAAAACCTTGGGGCTGAGCCCAGCTTCTCTGGGGGCTGAGCTGCCTCCTCTCCCCTTCTCTGGGCCGGGGACCTGGAGCAGCCTTTGTGGGGCATTGCCATGCCGTGCCTGCCCTCCCCTCACTCAGCCCCCAGGTCCAGGCTGGGCCTCCCAGTGCAGCTGGGATGGCCCTGTGGTCCTTACTGGAGGTGATGCGGGGTTCTCCCACCCCGCCAGGTCCCGGAGTCCCCTAACATGCAGGTCAAACCCTGCAAGAGGCTGGCATGGCTGTGGGTTGGCAGGGGCTGCTCTGACCTCTCCCAGCATGTCATCAGCCTCCTGCCAGGGTGCTTCCCTGCAGCAGCCCCCCCAAATCTGTCATCAAGCATCCTCCTGCCCGTGCTGATGTTTCAGCCCCTGCTTGAGGGAACCTGTACCCACCTCCTGGGGTAGGGGTTCAGCTTTGCTCACTGTGACTCTTCAGTCCCTTCCCTATCCCTGCTAAGCTGTCCCCACCTGCCTGTCGGTGGTCAGCATCCTGTGGGTCTCAGGTTGTTCCTCCAGCCTGTGGAGAGACAGCATCTTGATTTCTAATCCTGGCCTCCCTGTATTTTTTTGGGAGCATCACTGCTCGGTATGGTCTCCCCTGGCTCTTCATGAAGCACGGCACTCCCTTTGCCGCTGCCAGTCGGCGCTGCCGGTTCCCGCAGGGCTGAGCTGTGTCACCAGCCGGCGCTGTCGGTGCTGTAGGACCAGGTTTCCCAGCCCCAGCGGATCTGCTGTCCCTCCCACCCGCCTCCTGGGCCACCGTCCCCTTCCTTCGTCACAGGTGTGGGTCGCGCTGGCCCTCCATCACCGCTGGCCTTTGCAGTGGAGGAGGATGCCAAGAGGCATCCAGCCCCTCAGCCTCCCACACCATCCCTGCTCCCTGTGGAGCAGAGCAACCCTCCCTCCTCCTCTTCCCCCTCCTCCTCCTCTCTCGGAGCAATTCCTTGCTCTCCCCCGACGCTGTCCCCACGATCTCTGGCCATGACCTGCTCCCATGTCCCTGCCCTGCAGGCAGAGCCCAGGCTGTCCCCGCAGCTCACGTCCAACGGTCCTGTTGTTGCTACACAGCCCCTCAAGGTGCTTTGCCCAGTTTGTGCTGGGGAGGGTCTCCCGAGGATTTCTGTGTAGGCAGCAGAGGAGAGCCCCAGCAGGGAGCCACGGGGCACCACCGGGGCAGTACCGGTAGGCTGTGGGGCTGGCTGGCAGCAGGGTGGTCTAACTGGGCGGCGGTGTGGGGCCGTGTGCCCCAGTTCTCCCATCGTCTCGCAGTACCTCCCGTGGGTCCAGAAATGGAGGAGCGCCGGGTCCCCCCACCACATGGCAGCCCAGCCAAGGGACAGAGTTGTGTCCAGTCCCGAGGTCTCCGAGCCCCTTCCCTCCGTGGGGCAGCGTGTGCAGTTTTGCCCTCCCTTCCTTCGCAGAGCCATCGGGGCCAACCCCCTGTACTGCAGCTGCAACCTGCGCTGGCTCTCCAGCTGGGTCAAGACGGGGTACAAGGAGCCAGGCATCGCCCGCTGTGCCGGGCCCCCTGAGATGGAAGGCAAGCTGCTGCTCACCACCCCTGCCAAGAAGTTCGAGTGCCAAGGTGAGAGGTGCCTGCGCTCGTCTGTCTGTCCGTCCGGGCCCTCCTCAGGCAGGGCATCGGGGTGAAGGGGAGCTGGGGGCTGCCACCTCCCCCCGCGCAGCAGTGATGCTCCATGAGCCTGGAGCATCTGGGATTTCATCTCTTGAGCTGCCTCGTGGAGGAGAGGGACCGGTCAGCTTCTGTCCCCTTAGCTGGACGGTGGCACGTCCCTGGTGTCCACCTGGCTGTCCCATTGCCTGGTGCACAGCCCCTCGGCAGGGCAGGCTCTCCTCCCAGCCTTGCCTGGGGCTCTGCCCCCCATGTCGGTGCCCGCAAATGGACACCTCCCCGTCGCTCCCCGCGCTGATGGTCATCTCTGCACCCCCCGCCCTGCAGGCCCACCCGCCCTGAGCGTCCAGGCCAAGTGCAACCCCTGCCTCTCCAGCCCCTGCCAGAACAAGGGCACTTGCCACAACGACCCCCTTGGCTTCTACCGCTGCGTCTGCCCCAGTGGCTACAAGGTACCCTGGTCTCGGGGGTCCACAGTGCCGGGAGAACCCACCCCTGCGGATGGGAAGGGGGCAGGATGGGGGCTCTGCCGTGCCCGGGGTTGGCTCCCTGCAGGACTGTCCCCCTTCCCTGCACACCGCAGAGCCCTGCCGAGGGGGACAGGGCAGGGGGAGCGGGACATGGTGCTGTGGCACCCTCCTCCCTCCCACCTCCCCCTTCCCCAGGGCAGGGACTGTGAAGTGGCACTCAGTGGCTGCTCCTCCAACCCCTGCGCCAATGGAGGGACCTGCCAGCCCCAGGAGGGGGAAGGAGCCGGGTTCAGGTGAGTGCTGGACGGGAGCCCACGAAAGATGGGTGTTTGGGCAGTGGCATGGAGCCCTGGCATCCCACAGAGGATAAAGTCTGGTGCTTCTTTCCCTTCCTGTGTGCTCCCTGGGGCATGTAGCTGGGATATTGCATCCGCCCAGCAGCTCCAGCCCGTGCTGCCTGCTCTCTGCAGCCCTGCCCGTGCCTCCTGCCAGCACAGCCCCAGCAGGGCAGAGCAATGGCTCCGCTTCCCCATGCCCCCCGGCCCTGCAGGCTCCTGGGATGGGGGCATGGGGTAGAGGGGGTCCCACCGCCACGGGAGGTATGGGGGGGAAGCAGAGGGCAGTGAGATTTGGGGTTGGGATCTGGCTGACTGTGGGACAGGGCAGGATGCGGCCCCTCCCTGCAGGGCTGCCGTGCCCCCACGCAACCCCTCGCTACCCCGAATGCTTCAGGCCGTTCCAGGAAGCGAGGTGCAATTAGCGGCTGAAAATAGATGACAGGCTGGGGGCGAGGAAGTGGGCTGCGCAGCCGCCCAGCCCCCTGCACTGAGTGGCCTCTCAGCCCGTTGTCGTGGCAACTCAGCATCCTCGCCAGGCGCTCCCGGTGGGGCTGCGGGTTGCCACCCACCCCCCCACCCCGGCGCCCGGTGTTTGGCGGGGGGGGGGGGCACCGAACCCTGTTCCCCGGAGCCTCTTGGCGTGAACGCTCCGCCGCCAA
>JAOXNO010000002.1:24399910-24414003 GCA_028565335.1 Limnodromus scolopaceus
AAAGTCCTGCAGCATGATGAAAGGATTTTTTGCTTTTCTTCCTTTCTATGCTCACCCATTGAGTATCCGGGCAATGTGGGCGGACCATGGGGGCGGCGGACTGGGGGCTCTGCGGGCAGTGGAGGAGTAGGAGGGGGGCACACGCGATGCGGGGACATCGTAGCCTTGTGGTTTGCTCCAAAAAAACCTACCTCTACAGGAAAAGCTGCGGTGGGGTTCCCTGGCAGGGGGGAGCTGACCCCCGCCTGGCTCCCGGGCCCTCCGGGCGTATGGCCACGGGATACGGACCCGAGGACGCCTTGGCTGGGGCTCAGCCCCCTTCCCTCGGCAGGAAGGCAAGAGAGCCCCAGCTGGACGGCAGCCCCCCCCGCACCTCCCTGCTTTCCCAGCCACCTTCCAACCGGGAATGCAGTTGTCAGGCCGAAAGAACAACAAGCTGGAGAGAGAAAGTGTCCATCAGCAAGTCTTAAAAGCAGGGTGGCAGTACATCCCTGTCCTTCTGAGACCGAGTCTCTGTTTCCAGGGAGGTTGTAAGGGCTGGCAGAGCTCTGGGACACGCGTTGGGCTTCAGCTTCGCTCATCCACCCCCACACACCCCCCCCGGCCAAAAGCAGCTGGGGCAGCCCCCGCCAGCCCACCGGGTCCAGTGCCACCCAGCTCCTCCTGGCACAGGGGGAACATGGGGAGCATCAGGGACAAGTTCCTCCTGCTCTCCCAGCTCACGGAGGATGCCCAGCGACGCGGCAGAGGGTTTGCTGGAGGCATCGCCGCCGGCCAGCCGGCTCTTTGGAGAAGGTTTGCTGCAAACACCCGTCACTGACCTGTCGGCAGCCGGACACAGAAACACCACTCACGGCACACAGCGCACACGAGCAAGAAGGACCTCATTAGCCACGAACTAGTGATGAATATAAACACACGCACACCTTGGATATACTGCACGCACCCTCGTCCGCGGAGAAACCCATTCCAAGACCACCACTGCCGGACAAGGAAACATAACAGAGACAGATAAAAGGAGCCATCCCGGGCTCAAGCTGCTCCTGCCGCAGCCCTCAACTCCCGACAGACAGATTTTGACTCCGAGCTCGGCAAGCCAAGTCCCTCCCGGAGGTCAGGGAAGATGGATGGATGCTTCCTGACACACATCAAGTGTGAAGACCCGGAGCTGCCGACGACAAGGTGACCACGCACACAAGAGAGGGACTGGCAGCAAAGGGACAGCAAGGACATCTGGGGTGGCACAGAGCTAAGAAGATGCTGCTCCTGGTGCATGGACTTGGGAGCCGGGATGGAGGCTGGTTTCAAGAACGGGATGAGAAAGCAGCCAGCAAGGAAAGTCCAAGTAACCACAAGAGGTGTGTTTTATGGGACACAGCGCTTGTGCTGACATCTGGAGCTGAGGGCGCAGAGCAGGGAGCTGCGGGGTGGCCCGGAGGAAGAGGAGGAGGAGAAGAAGGAGCGTGGTGAGGCTGCGGAGCTGAGGATGGCACTGTGGTAGTGCCAGTGGGCAGCTCGGCACCCTTGCAAATGGAAACGTGCTCCATGCCCGTGTGGAATAAGGTGATAAATTGTATTGCTTGTTCCCTTCCATTCGTTAAGACCCTCTGCAGGTCCCAGCCCATCCCTTATATTGTGGAAAAGCTGCATTTATGGGAAACAGGCAGGGGCCGTGCCTCAGCAGCACAGCTCACCTCGCCGCAGAACGAGGAGAAACAAGCAGTGCCTGTCCCGAGTCATTAACACAGAGCAACAGGTTACGCCTCTGGTATTGCCTCCGCTTACTTTTGGGTCTTTTCTGCACCGTCCCAGCTGAAACGTGGCCACAGGGAGAGAGGAAATTGGGAAGTAAATCAGGAAGACAGCAACACATCTCAAGGACCGACGGGGGAAAAAAAGAAGAGGAGGAAGAATTCAAACAGGAGGAGGCGGCTTGTGTCTGAGCACTGACAAAGAAAATGGAGCTACTCGTGCGATGCCACCCTGCCAGGCAGTCACCTCACACACAGACCCTTTAATTTGCTTAGCAAATTAAACTGAAATTTAATTTTCTAGCAAATTGCAGCATTCCTCCTTCCCGCCCCAAAATAAAGCACTCACAAGAGCAAGCGTGAAGCACATTAAAAGCAGGTCTTGTGGGCTGCGAGACCTGGCAACTATCACTGGTGCCAAGTGGAGAACGCACCTCGGAGAGACGGAGGGGCCAAGGACGGCATCTCCCGGAGCAGTGACAGCAAGGGAAGGAGCCTGGCAAGGAGCCGGGGGGCTCCTCAGAGCAGAAAGCCTTAATGCTTTTCTAGAGGTGACAACCACCCCTGGCCTGGTGATCCCCAACGGATTGCACAAATCTGAAATTCGGAGAACTTGTTACTAAAGCACCGCTATTCCCACCTCCAGGTGGGCTGGAGAGGTCCTGCCCCAAGCGCTCGCCGCGATAACTCAGCCGCAGGCGGTGGCTTCCCCTTACCCATCCCTTGGCAAACGCGCCTGCTCCTAAAAACAACCTGGGCGAGTTAAACCCACCCCCCCAGCCCAGCAGCCTGGGTGGGAGGAAACACTCCTCCCAAATAGCACAACGTAGAGAAGGATCACTCCAGTTTTCCTCAAAATTGTGATTTCTAAACACGGGGGAGCCGTGGGGAGGAAAGGAGGAGCGGGAGAGCAGAGCAGCTCTGAGCAGGGTCTGTGTGCCCGGCCGGGGAGAGCCCCGCAGAGGCTGCGGTGCCAGGGACAGGACCCAAAGGCAGTGGAGCAGGAGCCAGGGGGGGGTGTCCCTGCTGACAAGACCCCAGACCATCTCACCCCCCCCTGGAAAAGCCTGGCCTGGCACCTCCTGCAGCCCCCTGTCCCTGTAGATGCCCCGGGTGCTGCTCTGCCACCCCAGCCAGGTGCCCACCAGGGACACGCTGGGCTGGTCCCAGGCAGCAGGCTGGGGCAACTGTATTTAAAACCGATTTTCTTTGAAAAAAAAAACAAAAACCACCAAACCTCAGAATTGTTTGCTTTCTCCTCATTCACTGTCTGGACACAAGAATAACAATCCACACCCCCAGCCCAGAATCCTCTTTTCAGCCCCATCCTGACAGAAAACACACCCTCTGCCTTTCCTCATCGAAGGGAGCAGAAATAATTCAGATTTACAGCACAGCTCAGCCCCTATGAAAAGTCAGTAGGATCTTTGCACAGATTTTGTGAGTGTTATTTTTTTTTTTGCACAGAACATGCTGGATCTATCGTGGGAAAGCCGGGGCTTGCTGAAAGCCCCTGGCATCCCCTGGGGAGGGACGGAGCTGCTGGCTGAAGGCGATGGGGACCTCAGGGGCCACCTGGCTCCCTCCTGGGAGCCCTGCGACTCCCTGCGTGGGAAATCTCCATCCAACCAAGCCGAAACACAGCAGTTTGACAGAATGCTACAGACCCAGACTGGAAGCTGAAAGGGCTGGGAGGAATATGGTTTTCCTTTGAGCATCTCTGGTTTCTCCCCATGACGGGTCCTGGCCATTCCCCTCCGGAGCTGACGCCTGGCAGGGACGCTGCCGGAAAGCTCAACGTGCTGATCCCACCACCGCCTGAGCCAACCACCACGCACCAAACTGGGACAGACGCCTGGACACCGCTTCTCTCCCGCACTGGCGGGATGCCTGGCATCTCCTGCCCTTGCCATGCTCCAGCCCGCTGGGGCTGGTGGAGCCCCAGGGCACAGGAAGGCAGCCAGGAGGCTGGAGCAGCATCACCCCATCTCCACTTGCGTCGTCAAGGTTTTTATCCTGATGAGGTTCCCACTCCTAGAAGCAGGGAAGATGGAGAGCAGAGCAGCCTGCATTTACCAACAGCTAAAAACTTAGAGAGGAAGAGAGAGTGAAACTCCCAAGGATGTCTGGGTGCGTGGTACCCGGCACGTACAGCCCAGCACGGGCGCTTCAGGAGTGATGGTGAAGGGTGGAAAAGGGGGGTTTTGCTGCAGGGAAACGGGGTGAGGAGCTGAGATAAGAGGGATGCTCACACGCACGCCCGGCCGACGGGAAGAAGGGGAAATCCCGTGCCCCGGAGCGGCTGCCCCAGCCGGAGGCTAGAGGAGGAGCATTAAGTACGGATGGAGAAGCAAGAGGGAAAGACAACCTGTAAGAAAGGTACAGATCAGTCATTTAACTGCCATCAGTGCCCTCCTGCCTCACACCTCTCCTGAAATGCTTTTAAATCTTTTCTGATGGAATGTTTGACATATTTAATGCATGCAGTAAAAATTAAAGTAATAGATAACTTCATATTAATCTGTACAGGGACTGACAGGCTAGATTTAATCACTTCCTAGCTGTTCAGAGAGTTAACTTATTCTAACATGAGTCAAAGGAAAGGGAAAGGATTTTATTTTTTTTTTAAATCAGCCATTTCATAGTAAGAGAAAATTGTGCCGCAGCCTCGTGTGCGTCAGTGCTGGGGGAAGGGAATACCTGCAAGAGAGCCAGAGGTGCTCTGAGAAGGGCATGTGAATCTCAAAACCGCCCTGTTTCATCCTCTAAATGGGTAACATTTAAAGAGAATTTAACCTGCCTTCTACCTCCAGTCCATGGGGGTTGGGATCTGGGGTTCAATGCCAACCGTGAAAAGCAATTCCCGTTGCAGCCGAGCCCTCTCTAGCCTCTGTGCCCAGGGAAAGCATCTCTGGAACGCCTGGCCTGTCCCCAGAGCCTCCAGCGGGGACAAGGAGCTGAGCAAGGAGCGGCCAAGCGGCTGGTACTGCTCGGGTGACCCCAGAGCCCACGCGGTGCCCTCTCAGGCACTGCTGCTTTCCGCACGGGAAGAGGTTTTCGCAGCGGGATTCACGCAAAGGGACTTTGTGCAGCAAGGTGACAGCGAAGGTGCGGAGATGCAGTGGCTGGGCAGGGTCCTGTCCCCGAGCGCGGGCGGCAGCGGTCCCTTCTCAGCCGCCGAGCATCCCTGCCCGGGACAGCCGGCGCAGCCAGGACCTCTCTGCTCTTCTAACAGGTTTTTAGGTTTTTATCTCAGCGGTGCTGGGCACCGTGACCCTGTTCTGCCACTGCAGCCCCCCAGCTTGGCTTTTCACCCTGCGGCAGGGGCTTGCAGAGGAGCCCTGCAAAGGCGTCGTTGCAGGACAGGGCAGAGGCTTGGCCACTTTCAGACCCTACAGCACCAGACACAAGCAAGGACAAACCCCACCGCACCTTGCTAGTGAAAAGGTCGAAATGCAAATTACAGTACAAAACAACCCGGAGTCAGTCCCTTATCCCAACCCTATTCCAACTGCGAATCCCGGCTTAGGAGGGCGCTAGGCAAGAGGTGCACAAGGGCGCAGGGTGGGGGTCAGGGCTCCCCCTCTGCAGAGCACCGACACCAGAAGGAGCTCGAGCCCCTAAAAAGGGAGAGATTCACCCTGCAGCCAAGCGCTGCGGAAGCTGCTTTGCCGTCAGACCCCCACAGAAATCACGGCGGGGGCAGCAAAACGGGAGACGCCGGTGTGTCCAACAGCGGGGCACGGCAGGACCCATTCATCCCCGAAGCCAGCAAGAAATAAAGACGGATACAGCCCAGCGCGCCCGGAGGCAGCAGCCTGGTACCCACAGCATCTCCTCCACCACCGCCTGAGCGGGACCTCCCCCCCTCCACGGGCCGTGCGATGGTGGGGGGGGGCAAGGCGGCCATCAGCAGTACACACACCAGTAGCTAATTAATACTTTGATGCAGGTAACGGCATGGGACACCAGCAGCTGCCACCAACAAACCAACAAAGGACAGATTTGCCTTTCTCTCCCTCGCCGATGGGAAACGGTTTTGGTTTTGCTTTAAATGCCACTAAGAAGACAGACAGAAGGAGGACTCGGAAGGAAAGGGAAATGTTTGCGTGCACCCAAAGGCTGCCGAAAGCTACTTCACGTGCACGAAGGTGGTTTTCTTTCTGCTACAGTACAAGTGCTTGTGCCTCAAGTATAAAACGCAAGCCTCCAAATCACACAGACGAGCTTCTTATTTTTATTTTTAAAGTGATAAATAAGGCACTGTACTTTTAACTAAAACTGCCTGGTTCCAAGTTTTTTTTAAAAAAAAAAAAACCCAAGGAACGTTCAAACTGCAGAAACTTCCTTCTGAACAGCAGAGCCAGACAGGCCGACCTCTTCTCTGTCCGAGACACATCTGCTGATGCCTAAAATCACGGGCGTCATCCTTTAACTGCGGATTTTTAAAGGCTTGCTACAGCTTATAAAAGCAGCTTTAGTTAATGCATGGTAAAGGGCTACTACTATACATCAGTTTTGTACATGGCTACCGGCTCTTCGCTATTTCGGGTCCAGTCGCGAGCGTTTGCTGTGTGAACAGTCCACTTTTGCCCTCAGCTTCCTCTTGCCCTGCGACCCGCTGCTCTCCTGCATCTTCTTCATGGACCTCGTCAGGGTCTTCCCGCCGCTGGGCTTCTTGTTGGCCATCTTCTGCGCCCGCGTGGAGGACTCCCCCAGGGGCTTCTGCTTGGGGGACTTGGCCAGCTCCTCGTGGCCGGGGGGCAGCACGGCCCGTCTGCTCGTGTTCTCCTTGCCCTTCCGCATGGGGAGCCGCACCTTCTCCAGCTGCCTTTTCGGGGCTCTCTTCTCTTTCAAAGCCATTTTTCTGGCCAGCTTATTGCTTCTCTCCATGGCAGCCTGCTTGCGGGTGGCGGGAGCTTTCGTGCCGACCTCCAAATGCTTTATTTTACTGGCCTTCTTGGCAGGCAGCTTGTCCTTGGTGGAGGAGCCGGACCGCTCCTGGGTGCCCCCGCTCTCCTTCAGCGTCCTCTTCTTCCTGCTGAGCTGGAGATCAGCTTTGGGCGAGGGGTCCTCCTGGGACCTGCCCTTCCCCTTCCGCCCCTTCCCCGTCCCATCCACCGACGGAGATCTAGCGGGAAAGGCGTCTGCTTTGATCTGCAAGGCCAACTTTGGGGACATCAAGGGGTTGATGCACACGCTCTTGCGGCTCTGCTTGCTCTCCAGGGACGGGTGGTCCCCCGGGCCATCGCTCTTCTTTTCTGCCTTCAGCACGCGGTGCTGGGCTCGCAGCTTGCCCCGCAGGTTGGAGTACTTGCGCAGGATCCTGGTGCTGGCCTGCGCGGGCAAGCTGAGGGCAGGGGGGATGGTTTTGTCTTCGCTCAGGTTCTCAGCACTGGCGTCGGTGACGGGGGTCTGGCTGGGGCTGGTGGCTTCTTCAGCCTCCGCTTTATCAGTGTTCTCCCGAATTTTGGCCCAAAGCTTTTGGTTCTTCAGGTTATTCCGAGCCGGGGTAGTGGCAGCAAACTTCTTGAGGTGTTTTTTCAAACGTTCAGCTTGCAGCGAGCTGGGGTAGAGACCGGAGGAAGAATATTTCTGCATGGGGACTTTGATGGGGGGGATCTCCCCCGGGAGACGGGTGTTGAGTTTCTTCACAATCACTAGAGACCTGGTTTCAGTTGTCTCCAGAAACCACTGGCAGATGTCGGACAGCTTAAAGGCCTTCATAAACAGCATCTGGACAGGAGAAAGCTTCTGCACTTCCAGCGAGCCTCTACTTTTTCGCGTCCTTTTCTTGCTTTTCCAAATCTCCTTCAGCTTGTCGGCTTTGCTCTTCACCTTGGGGGTTGGCTGCACCTCCTTCTCCAGCTGAATCCACCCCTTCTGAACTTTCATGTACTGTGCGTTGAACTCTGCAATGAGCTCCTGGTTCTCTTCTTCAGCACACCACTCCATGAACTTTGGTTTGCTGTCTATGTCCTCCAACGCCGGGAAGTCGTCATTCCCTGAACTCCACTCGTCCCTCAGCTTGGGGATCGCTTGCGTAGACTCCTTCCCTGGTGTGCTCTTTTTTGCGGTTTCCACAGGTGCGGGCGTGTGTCTTAAGTTATAAAACTGCAGGGCAACCTTTTTATGCTTTGCAGCCTTTGCTGGAAGATGCTTGCTTCCACCTCTGCTGCTGGGACATGGAAGGAAATTGGCCACCAGCTCACAGCTCTCCAGCTTGCTCGTGTCCATGGCACTGTCAGAGCTCTCCTCGTCCTTTGCGCTGGCATTGTCTGGTTTCCCATCCACTTCCTCGGCGTCACTCGCAGGGACACTGCTCTCTGGAGGGAGGAGAAGGCTCCTGTTCTCAGAATCAGCCTGGACGCCGACTTCCAGCGTCTCACCCGGTTGACTTTGGCCGCTGGTAGCAGGGGGGTCGTCTTTAGAGGAATTTTCTCCCTCTGCTGCAGTCTCTTTCGCTAAGATGCTTTTATAGGTTTGTCTGGTGGTGACACCGTTCTCCTCACCTGGCCACTGCTCAGCGATGCTCTCGGGGGCGCCTGGCCCCTCGCTGGTTTTGAGCAGCGTGTTGGGGCAGCAGTCGTTTGGGAAGTGCACGGACGCTGCCCCATCCGGCTGCACTTCTCTCTTGAACCGCTTAGCGCCAGGGCTCTTGGAGAGTTTGATCTGAAGGCAAGGAGGCTGCACAGAGCTGGAAGTACCAGTGTCCTCAGCGCCGCCCTCGGCAGGCGACTGGGACTGCTGGCTTCGGAGACGCCGATCCGATGCCACAAGCACCCTCCTGCCTTTCTTGCGCTTCTTGTCTAGACTGTCTTTGGAAGAGACCAAGTCTTTCTCTGCAGTATCTGAGCCATCGGGTTCAGGCGGCGTTTCCCCTTCAACGGACTCTTTTTCACCCGCTGGGCTGTCGCTCTGCACTGCCTCCCCTTGGGAGGTTTTGGGGAGGGCTGCGCTGGCTGGCACAGCCTCCTCTTGCTCAAGGGAGCCGTCACCCGCCACGCCTGATAATTCGGCTTCTGGTTCAGCATCGATGCTTTTGTTCATGTCCATGCACTGGAAGGTGGCAGGGGGCTCCGGAGGGCTCTCCCCGTCCAAAGTGGCAGGGGGCTCTGGAAGGCTCTCCTTGTCCAAGGTGGCAGGGAGCTCCGGGGGGCTCTCCCCATCCAAGGTGGCAGGGGGCTCATCAGGAGCCAGCCGCCCTGGAGAGCGTGGGGAGGGCTCTGCCAGACACAGCCCGCTGGGCTCCGTGTCTCCCGTGCCTGGAAGCTGGGCGGCAGGATCCCTGGCACCATCACGGGCCGGGGGTGCTGTGTCCGCAGCGGCGGGGGGCTGCAAGGGGGACTTTGGCTCCGGGCGGGCAGAGAGGTCCGGATCAGTTTGTGTGTCAGAGCCTGGGCAGCCTTCCTCCCCGCCGGGCGGCTCTGAAACTGGAAGGGCAGCAAAATCAGCAGCCTGCCCGCCGCCGCTGCCCTCCCCGGAGGAGCCCAGGCTGCTGCCAGCCTCCCAGGGGACGGTGCCTCCTGCTCTCGTCCCCCCTCCTTCGGCGGGAGGGGAGGCGGGGGGCGGCGAGCCGGCCAAGCTGTCCTCTTTCTGGGGGCTGGGTGGAGCAGAGAGGGAGAAGAAGGGCATGGCCATGGTGGCTTCCCTGGACCGCAGCGCCCGGGTATCCCGGGGTGGCAGGGAGCCCAGCTCAGCTCTCTCTTTTGTTTCTCGGCTGGTTGGTGCCCCTTTAGCCAGGAGCCTCAGGGAAACCCTCTTCTCACCGTCCCGTCCTGCCCCCGCCGACCCCCCCATGGAGAGCACCAGGGGCGGCTTAGCGCTTCCGAGGGTCTCTGCTCGCAGCGCCGGGCTGCTGCCCCTCTCCTCCCCCCGGGAGCTCCGGACCAGCGTGCGGACGGTGGGGAGCTCGCAGCACTCCCCGTTGAAGTAGTAACCCCGGGTGCTCTTCCTCGCCGTCTTGCGGGACGACACGGACCGCTGGCTCTCGAAGTGGCACTCGGTGATGGGCTGGCTGATGTAGACCACATCGCACTGGTTGTCGTAGTCATTGATCCTCAGCCCCGACGCCTTCTTGCTCTTCCGAGTGGACCTGAGGGAGGCTGCCTTGGCACGGGGGTGCCCGCTGGGGGTCCGGTGGGCGGCTGGCGCGGCGCCGGCAGGTAGCCAACCCTCTTTGGACTTGTCGAGGGGTCCCTTCTCGGCTGGGTGCAGGTGGCAGCCTGCCTTGCCCTTGGCCATGGCGTGGAGGTGGTTTTCTTGCTTTGGTCTCGCATCTTGTTCTTTTGCGTCTAAGTCCTGGTGCAAAGATGCTTTCGAGCTGCATTGTAAAGTGTTCTCTTTGTCGGCTCTGCGAGGGGGGGTCACCGCAAAGCCCGGATCCCATGACTCTTCTGGGAGAGCTCTGAAAGAGCTCTTTTGGGACCCCAGACAGCCATCTAAGCTGTCCTCGCTGCCGTTCACATTTGCCACCTTGACCGAGATATAACCTTCCACGAGAGTCTTACCTGCTAGCTGCTCTTTAGTGTCCTCACACCTTCTGACACTGGCTTCTTGCTCGTGTCCAGCGGCTTGCTGCCCTTCCAGGCTTTTTGTGGCATGATGGAAATTCAGAGAGGAAGAGTTCAACGTGCTGAGGTATCCTTGGGGGGAGCTATCCTTTGGACTAGCAGAATGAAGCCTGGTGATGGGGAGCTCAGAGAAGTCCCTTCTCAAAGCAGGACTGGAGCTCTCTGCTCTGTCCAGAGACTTCAGCTCTGCCGGCTGCTTCGGGGCTTGTCCTGTAAGATGCAGGGGGCCATCAGACCCCGACTGTCCTGGGTCCGAGGAAGAAGGGGGCTTTGATTCAGTACAAGTAGCACCCTTATCCTGATTTTCAGTGCTTCGCTGGCTACAACCAGAGCCACAAGTAGCGGCCTCCATGCTCTCGGATTCAGACAACTGCTGGCCTTCAGAGTCTGGTTGTACTTCAGTGTATATGTCGTTTAGCACACGGATGAATTGCTTCTGGTGGTGTGTACACAGTCTGACCATAAACTTTTCCAGTGGAGACTTCGGCTGATTGTTAGAGTCTATTGCTATTGTCTCTGCTGCATCCTCTCTGGAGAGACAAAGAGAGAAGCGATCAGTAACATGTCCCAGGGAATACAAGTTTATGCTGCAAAACTGGAAGAGCCCTTCTCCTCCCACTCATTATACCGCTTGCCTGACCTCCAGGTGGGACCAGGCATCCTGTTGTCCCAGGGCTGACAGTCCCCAGCACGCACGCTTAACGTAGGCATACTGCTGGCAGGACGTGGCCTGGCCCTTTTGTTTGTCTCCCACTGCCAGAGCACCCGCAATTATACGTCAGCCTGGGACACCCTGGTGTGTAGGCACCACATGACGTGTTCAAAGCAAACCTACGTTTCCCAGTGAGAATCAGATTTAGTATCCGCACGGTACCTGGGGTAGAAGTCCCAGCAATTTGGGGACCCCCCCCAGGACGACTGCACCCCTCTGCGTGTTTGATCTGCACGGCCAGGCTGGGTGGGAGCGGAGCAGCATCCCAGCTGGGCAGCCAGATGCCAGAAATCTCGAACCACTGGGTGTTTCTTCACATTCTGCTTACACTTCAGTGGCAGAAGATGGGCGAACCGAACAGATCTAGCCTCCTCCGTAATCAGGGCAGAAATTTGGAGGAGCAGGACGCGCAGGCAGCGATGCGCCCTTGTGTGGTGCGGTGCCTTCCCATCGGCACTGGCCTTTGATTCACTGCCATTTAATAAAGTGGCTCTGCAGCCGACGGGCTGGCTGTCAACGAGCGGTGGTCACTGGGAAAGGTGTGCTTCTACAGCACAGGGTCACCCCGACTGTGCTAGCTCTCCAACCAAGGCCATTATCATCTACCTGCCTGGCAGAGGCAATTAATTAGGCCTTATTGGTGGAGAGGCTAAGGGATAATTACCCAGTGTTTGCATGAACTCATCAGGAGTGCCGCTCCGGGTGCTGTTATCGAGACCGTATCTGTTTCCCAACGGCAGCGTTTCCCACCCAGTCCCCCCCACAGCGAGGGGGCTGCGCACCTTGGCACCCACGCTGCCTGGCACAGGATCTTTGCCAGCAATGCAAGGGCTGCCTTTCAGCAACAGTCGCACTTTGCACCTCCTGGCCTTCTACCAGAGGAGTGAAAAGTCAGTTCCCCTCCCCTACAGCCTTGTCCTCTCCTCCCCAGCATCGGGGACTGACCTCGCTTGCTCTCTGGGTCAAGGGGGGGACACGCTTATCGCGGGGTTCGTAGCCAGGGTGGGGAAAATCAGCTTTATCTGGAGTGGGTTTTTCCTCCCCAGGCTGCCAGGCGCAGGGCAGAGAGGGAGCAAGAGCCCCAGCTCGAAGGAGCTGGTGGCAGAGAGGAGGAGGAGGAAGAAGGAGAGCCAGGGATGGGAGCCGGCTGGGCTCGGTGGCAGCCGATGGGCCGGAGGTGGCCCCGGGCAACCATCACCTGCTGCTTGCTTACTGCTGGCCGGCTGCTGGCTTTGAACTGACAAGCGCCGGGGGGGCACCTCCAGCAACCCGCTTCCCCCGGCTTGTGGGGTCTGCTCCCAAACCCGGCAAAGGGCAGGGAAAGGTGCCCAAGGGCCACTTCGGGCTGGCCGGGTGGCACCTGGTCTCCTCTTCACTCGGAAACGCCAGGCTGCAGCCGTGCCTGCCCTCAGCATCTGCCCAGCCAGCCTTTGCTTTCCAGTTTGCCCAAATTTTTAAGCGTAACGAGGCTTCGCCTCTCAATCTCAGCCACTCAGTTTCCTCAAAGGCTTTCTGGGGCAGGGTTTTCCCAAAACTGCCCAGAAAGGGCTGAGCGAGCCTGTCTCTCCGAGTGTGCTCCGGCACCTCCAGAACGCTCTCGGGGTTAGCGACAAACAACGTACCTCCAGACCGCTCTACTACACCCGGGCAGGAAAAACACCCTCCAGCCACCACCTCAACTGGTTCTACCTGGCGCTCCGATGACTCCGTTCTGCAACGCCTGGGATTAGTTTAAATAAAAACGCTCAGGTACAACCTGGCCCCTCTCCAGAGCCCTGCAGGGGAAGGGTTGATGTCAGCCGGGATCTCTTCCCCAGCCCAGCTCCTCCCCTTGCCCTGCTGAATAACAAAGGGGGGATAAAAAAAACCCCCACAACCTTTTGCCCTCCTCTCCCCTGCAAAAAGAGGGGCTTGGAGCAGGGGGGGGCTTTTCCAAGGGGCAGAGCTTCAGCACGACTTTTTTTTTTTTTTCCCACTTTTGCAAAGAGGGCGGTTGTTTTGCTCTTACCTGCTCGCCAGCCCAGCTCCTAAGAGCGGCAGCCATCTTCCCCCCCGCCAGCCCCAATTTATAGCGGCGGTGGCGGCAGAGGAGTGGCCCGGCCCCACGCCACGCTCCCGGCCACCATCGGGAAGGTTACGGTGGCCAACTCCTTCCTCGCCCGGGCACCTTCAGGTGCCACGGGCAAATTTCTGCGGAGGAGGAGCCTGTGGCAGAGGGGAAGGGGTCGCGGGGGAAAAGGCCAGTTGCAGGCTGGGCGATGCTCGGCGATGCCCACCGTCTCGGTGGGGCTGCGTACGGAGTCCCTAGTTTGGGAGAAAGGACCTCATCCCCATCCCTGGAAGTGTCGGCCCCATCCCTGGAGGGGTTCAAGGCCAGGCTGGATGGGCCTTTGAGCAGCCTGGTCTGGTGGGAGGTGTCCCTGCCCAGGGCAGGGGGTGGCACTGGATGATCTTTAAGGTCCTACCAACTCTAACCATTCTATGATTCTATGACCAAAGCAGCTGGGCACCCTCCTTCCTTGCCTTGAGGCAGCGATGCCCAGCACAGCCGGTGGCAGGTGACGCCTGCTCGGCAGGGACCTGCAGGGCTGGTAAAGTCCCGCTGGTGTGGCAGAGGGGACCCAGGCTCCCTGGCTCCTAAGGGCGCCGGGGTGGCATCTGTGCCTTGCCTTCACCTAGTTTCTGCCTCTGAAGTGTGACTAAGGCCACGGTGCTGGTTATTTCACCTTATTTGCCCCAGTGTACTCCAAGGAGTCAATCTGAGATACACACAGCTTGTCAAGCTGTAAATTTAAAAAAAAAGAGAGATAAATATTTTTCCTGCTTGATAAAGGAAATAAAACCATTCAGCCTCGATGCCCTTTGTTCTTAGAAGACCCATCTCACGCTCGGCGACACGGTTCACCTGCAGGTGTGTCGCCTTCAGGTCCTCTCCTTTCACACCACTTTGGCTCAAAAATCATAGAATCATAGAATGGTCAGAGTTGGAAGGGACCTTAAAGATCATCCAGTTCCAACCCCCTGCCCTGGGCAGGGACACCTCCCACCAGACCAGGT
>JAOXNO010000002.1:24419047-24439306 GCA_028565335.1 Limnodromus scolopaceus
GAACATAAGAAGTTCCACCTAAACATGAGGAGGAACCTCTTTCTTGTGAGGGTGGCAGAGCCTTGGAAGAGGCTGCCCAGAGAGGTGGTGGAGTCTCCATCTCTGGAGACATTCAAACCCCATCTGGACACGTTCCTGTGGGACCTGCTCTGGGTGAACCTGCTCTGGCAGGGGGTTGGACATGGATGATCTCCAGAGGTCCCTTCCAACCCCATGTCATCCTGTGAGTCTGTGATTCTGTGAGATGCTGCGCTGTGATAAATCCCACCTTCCCCTCCTACGCTGCTCCTACTCCACAGGGTGGAAGAAAACCTGAAAGCAGCTGATGGCCCCAGCCACTCGCTATGACTTCGAGAAGTCTTCAAGTACTTTACAGTCTGCCAATATCCAGGATATTTTCATTTTTTCTGACACGGATGTGAAAAAACCCAAATGCAGCAACTGGGCAGAGAGCTCGGTAGAGCTAAACACGCTGCGCAGCCCGGTCGCCAAAGCTTGGGAGGGGCCGGTGGCAGACATTTGGAGAGCAGAGGGTATCTTGGGTGTAATTAACAGGCGTTGGGGGGATACGACCCCATTTCAGAGAACCTGGAGATTCAAGTAATTGGGCCTCAGATAATCAAGGCCACGCCGTTAATAGAAACGGTATCCCACCTCCTAATGGCAGCGCTCCCCGCGTGCCGACGCTACGCCTCCGCGCACGAAAACGCCCCGTGAAAGATGAACGAGAGGTTTGACACGTGTCCGTGCGCTCTGTCAGCAGCCAGGCTGAGCAGCAGACCCTGCTGCTGCTGCACCAGTTTGGGAAATAGGTTAAGGCAGAGACGTGGATCGCAGCCCCCGATGCCTGGGGACGAGGCTGTCTCAAAGCTGACGGGCTCGGTAAGCTCTATTTTGAAAGTGGGTTAATTTAACTGCCATTCAACTACCGTTAAACGATGTAGGTTAATTTTATAGTCAGATAACTATTAAGAAACCAAAACATAAGGCAGGAAGCGTCTCTGTGCGTGCCAGCGGGGAGAGGTTTCCTCTGCACTAATGCACAGCCCTCCCCTTCAGCTCAAACCTCTCATCCTTCCATTTCTCCACATCCCTCACATCAGCTTTTTCCTTTTTTTTTTTTTTTTTTTTTTAACCCTTGTCATGGCACGCTATTGTCCTTCCTCCTCTGCTTCAGAGAGTCTATTCTCCTCTCAAAAATCCACCTTGGTACCCTGGCCCACAGTTATTTTTCTCCTTTATTTACATCATCACCCGTCTCAACGCTAAAGGAAGACCAACAAATAAACCTTGTATGAGCACGGCGAATGTCCACTAAAAGAGGTCCCATCTGCCCCCTGCATCTATTTGTCCAGCTTCGTGGCAAACTGGGGCAGGGAACTACACCTCGCTTAGCACGTGACACGCCATCACCGCTAATTCACCCAGTTTTCTTTAGGGTTATTTACCATATTTAAGGCTTCCTCAATTTTGGCAGGTTACCCCTTTATAACTGGACGCCACGGTTAAACCGTACTTTATCTCTGCACGGTTTTTCCTTCCTGCAGCATAATGATAGGGATTGTTTGTTTCTTTATGCTGGGGACAAAACCCCATCAATTGCTGGTTTGCCATAAAGAGAAAACTAACAGGAAAAAAAAAAATAATAAAATTATCAACAGCAGCCTATGTCTGCAAAGGGACAGATCCCTTGGAAAAAGCCAAAGTGACTCATCGCTCCTCAGCCAGGAAGGAGCGAGGACCAGAGCCAGGTGGATCCCCCCCAAGATGCCTTCACAGATTGTGCCCCCCCGCCCCGACTTCTGCAGCTCCCTGGTCCCACGGCTCCCGCCAGCAGGAGAAGGAGTCCCTGCCCTTGGCAGAGGAAAGGAGAGCGATGGTGACCCATTAGCACACGCTGCCCATCAAGCACTCACCCATCTCCTCTACCGCAGACTCTTTTTTTTATCATATTATCAGTAAGTGCACCACGTAAAGCCTGAAAGCTCAGAGAAATGAGCTCACGCTTAATCACGCGGTGGTAACGAGACCACCAGGCACTAAGAGGATATTGCCATTTTTACTGCACTTTCTGTGACTGGAGAAATACAGAATGGGACCATCCCCAGAAATCACGGCAAAACCACCTCCGGAAAACCCTCCTGGCAGCGACTCGTGCCCTCAGAGGGCGAAGCCAAGAGCCTAAACCGCGTACGCCGGGGGATTTTTGCCCCACGATTCCCCGTTGTCCTGCGGTGGCCTCGTTATTCCTATTAATCTCATGAGAAAAGTCCTTTTTTTTTCCCTCAGGAACTATAAAAGAACCGGTGAAACAGCCAAAACCCAAACCTCATCAACCTGCTCCGCGCCAGCACGAAGCCGCTGCATTTGTCACTTTGTGCTCGGTTACACAGATTTTAAGCTTTGTTACTAATTGTTATTCCTAATTTAATAACAGGATCATCAAAGGAGCCAAAAGGCGCATCTCTTTCAAACGCAAACGTTATTTTTGCTTTTATCCATTCGCAATCCAGTCCACGCTCAGACAAAAGGACAGGCACCGACGTACGGACAGGGATGAGGACAGCAGTCACCCTGTCGGGCTATCTGAGAGAAGCCACCACAGGTCCTGAAACAGGAGCAAAAATGTACTTTTTTTTTTAACACACCAGCAGAAGATCTCTCTGAATTACAGCTGTGCAAGCCTCCAGCGAGCCGTGAGGTCGGGCAGCTGCCACCGCGGCCCGAGGAGAACTTTGTTTTTAGCAAACACACTCCGGGCACAGAGCAAGCTGGTTCAGCGTTCGCCTCTCGGGGTGGTTCGTGGCTAGAAATCAGAAGAAAACTTGCATTTCTGTAGAGACTACATTTGTTACAAAAGCTCCTTATGCAAAACCAGAATGTTACAATGTCCTTTTTTAACAGCCTCCGAAGTCAAATCATTCCAAACCACTGCTAACACCTCAAACCCAGCGACTTGCTTTAAAGACCTGAAGATACCACGTGTGACCACAGGACACCTGAAAATAGGGAAAAAACCGACACCCCACCGCCTTCAGCTAAAAGGGGAACGTGGGGGAAACTAGTGGAGTCTCCAAGGAAGCACCTCGGGCTTGGCTGAGAGCGAGGGTCCCAGCACACGGGGCGGCCGTGGGTAGGAAAAGCCACTTCCCACGTGTGGGGAAGCCGTTTGGCTTCCCCTCGGGTCACTTTTCCCCCCTGCAGAGCCAGAGTCATTTTCAACAATCAGCGTCAGAGCCTTCCTCTGAAGCCCAGCCAGGAGGAGAAAAGCGGAGTCAAAGGCTCGGCTTTAAGACAAGGAAACCATAAAAGCCCCTTTCAACGTTAGGAACGTCGTTCCCGAAGGGGTGAAGCAAGCCCCGAGCTTTACCAGCCGGGCAGGAGGGATCTGGGACTCGTGACAATGGGATCTGGGTGCACATCAGTAACAAACCCCCCCCACCTTAGCAGGTGTAACAAAACCTGCCTCTTTAGCGGTATAATTTCTAGGGAGGGTTTGCTGACAACCCCCTGCCGACAAACCGCTCCCCCCCTCGGCACCGGGAGGCAGGAGCCCAGCAAAGGTGGGCACGTGAGCTGTGGCTGAGCTAGCCCAGGTGACCGTGGCCAGGGAGACGAGGCGGGAGCCACCGTGGGGACCGGGAGCCACGTGTCGCTGGATCCAGGCTGAAGCCTCTGCCCTGTCCTTCGCGGCGTGCCCATGGGTGCTGGGTAGGTGACACCGGTGGGTCCCTCGGGGAGGGGCAGCCGCATTGCCATAGAGGCGACCTTTGGGTTCTCAGGCGGCAGCGCCTGCCCTGCTGCACTCTGAAACACACCTTAAGCACTCCTAGCTTCAGCTGAGCTTCTAAACAATTCCTGGAGATGAGAGCCGTAGACATCTCACACAAAAACCCGCCGCGTGCTCAGTGAAGCTCCCGCAGAGCCGCAGGGCACCTGCTGGGGAGGAGGCGGCAGGAGAAGACTTGAGAAAGTTTTCTTTCAAACACGACTTGTAAATTCTGGTACTTTAAAGGTGACCCGTAAACATAAGACGCAACCGTTTTGTGTTCCCTCTTCATGATACTAAGAGAGAGCGTTCAAAGGTTGTGGTGCCTGGGGCTTGGGGGGAGGTGGGCAAGAGGGAACTTCATTAATTCATAATGCACAAGTGTGAAGTCATTCAGATTTCTTCCAAACTTCCTACTTAACAATCAAGAATATCTTGGATTTTAAGTCATAGAGGCTGCATGAAAGGAACTAGATCAGGGGAAAGGGTGTTCCCACAAAGGGTGTTCTCTGGGGTCCTTCCAGCATCACAACATCTATTGGAGTGTCTCGAGGGTAACTGTATTAAAAAGACCAACTTTTACTTTCATCTCTTTGCCTATCGTCATGGTACCAAACTCCGTGGTACTGGATTTGCCCCTACGGCTTCAAGCTCTGTTTTTGAAACTGCTTTTGCTCCTGAACAGGTCCGAGAACCTGCCACTCACTTCCAGTTCAAACCAGAGCTCGGCAGGTACCCTCAGCTGGGCACCTGCCAGAGCACCCGCAGCAGCTCCCAGGTTAAGAAAGTGAGCGATTTGAAATTAGTATCTTGCTGAATGGGGATTTAAATCCTCTCCCTCTTCCCCCAGACCCACTTCTGCCAGGCCTCTGGGAAATGGGAGAGCTCCACACGCTCTCTGGTGATGGGACACCACAGCAAGGTCTGCGCTGCTGCTCTTCGACTCCGGGCGGCCACCACGCGAGGGCTCGGTTTATGGTTGCACAAGAAGATGCAATTGCGATGCTCAGGAAATTCCTTAATTAGATCAGCTTCATTCACAACACTTGGGTTGATTTCCAATGCAAGAGAGAGTTTTACATCCTTCCCGCTGAGGTCAGGGAGTTGCCCAGTTTGAGCCAGGTCCTTATCAGGTAACGTTCATCCCAACGCTTGCAGGGGGTGACCTTGAGAAGAGGGGGCTCCCCTGAAGCCTCGAGAAGAGAAGGCTCCGGGGAGACCTTATAACAGCCTATCAGTATCTGAAAGGAGCTACAGAAGAGCCGGAGAGGGACTCTTTACAAGGAAGTGCAGTGACAGGACGAGGGGTAATGGTTTTAAATTGACAGAGGGGAGATTTAGATGAGATACCAGAAAGAAATTCTTTGCTGTGAGGGTGGTGAGAGCCTGGAACAGGTTGCCCAGAGAAGCTGTGGCTGCCCCATCCCTGGAGGGGTTCAAGGCCAGGCTGGATGGGGCTTGGAGTAACCTGGTCTGGTGGGAGGTGTCCCTGCCCAGGGCAGGGGGGCTGGAATCAGATGATCTTTAAGGTCCCTTCCAACTCTAACCATTCTATGATTCTTTCTGCTCTGCCCTCCCCAGAAGCACACGTTTTCACCCAGGAGCAACCAGCAGAGCCTCTCATTTCACATCTGCTGGAGTATCTGGTTGCGGAAAGCGACCCGGTGTATGTGGGAGTAGAGCCACTGCTACCCCGTGAAGGTGACCAGCTATGCTCCTGCAGGTTCTCAAGAGGCAGCTGCCTCTTCCAACAGCAAATGGAGCAGCTCCATCATAGAGCCATAGAATGGTTGGGGTTGGAAGGGTCCTTAAAGATCATCCAGTTCCACCCCCCTGCCCTGGGCAGGGACACCTCCCACCACACCAGGTTGCTCAAAGCCCCATCCAGCCTGGCCTTGACCCATCCCATGGGTCTCAAGACCCATCCTCAGTCAAAATGAGCTGAGACAAATTAGCAGAAGACTTTTTAAGCTGCCTAACCAAGCTAATTAGGTCTCAGTTCTACTTCGACAACGGCAGCGTGGATGCTTTCTTCAGGGTCCGGGCGCAACATCCTGCGCGCTCTTTGTCACGATACAAATGTGTATTCCAGAAAACAGCTTTAAAAGAAGAATATGAGACCGTGTTCCTTTAAGTCTGAACAACTTCAGCTCTGCAGTGCGAGACCATCAGCAGGTCCTCCAGGAAAACCTGAAAAACTTGGTATTTTCTGCTAATCGCAGGGCTAAAAGTGTCGATTAAAAATGTTCTGGGAGAAGACTGCGGAGTGTAATACATCCTAAAGAATGGCAGATGGGAAGATGGTTCATCACTTTCAAAGGCTATTTTCATAGATTTGACAGATGTATTCAGACATACAGAAAAAAAATATGATAAATGCTAGTTTACAGCACAAGGCTTTCAAGCTATTTGCACATAAAATCTCCCTATTCCCGAATAAGAGTAAGATGTAGTCTCTGGTCAAACCAAGTTGTTTTTTTTTTTATTTAAAAAGAGGTTCTCTCAGTAAAGCTAAACCCACGACAACACCCAGCTACCTGAGCATTTTGCTTTTTGTTTTTAATAGCAGTATTAGTAGACAAAGAATACAATAGTTAGTTGGCTATTTAAGAGTAATTGAAGGATCTTTAAAAAAAAAAAAAAAGCACTGAAAAATCATGTTAGCAAATGCAAACCCTAAATTACCTGCTTTTGAATAGCACAAGCTGAGAAAGGCAATTTCTCAGGAGAAAAGACACCTGGGCCAGGCAGCGTGCAGCACTGGAAATTTTCCTAAAGCCAGGAAATCCCTGTGCATCGCTCTCAAAAAATCATCCTAGGACTGAACGCAAAGGTTAGCAGAAACGCCTGAACTCACGCGGGTTCCATTTCCACACCACTTGCCGTAACCTACTTTTGAGCGTTGAGCATTTGGGTATCAATAATGCAGAGCCTCAGAAGCAGTTCAACCCAAAGTAGGGCCGCCGGGAAGCGAAGGCGGGCTCGCAAAGAAGGGCCAGCTGAAGCGCTGCTGGATTTACCTCCTGCAGAAGGACAGCAGGACTCCCCGCAGAGCTTCCCGTGTGTTAACTGGGAGCTGGGGACCTGTCCCCCTCAAGGAAAGCCAGTGGCCACCGGTGCGAGCCAGTGCTGTCCCCTCGGGTGGGTTGCCCCGCTGTCTGACCCGGCCATGCAGCCCGGGCAGCGGCCGGCGTTCCCAGCTCCGCTTTTACTGCCACCATCCCTACCCCGACTCATCACCAAGCGCTCACCCAACAAGCCTACATCACTTTCATCACTTTCCCTTTTTTTTTTTTTTCTTTTAATCTCCCGAGAGACCGCTCGTTCTTCACCAGATGAATTATTTACCATGAAAGAAATGAAGGTGGCCAGCAGGGAAGAGCAAATTAAGAGTTCATGAGACGGGGCTGCTACGAGACGGCGTTTCAGCTTTCACCCGCGTTCCCGACCCAGCAGCTCCACGGCCGGTCCTAATCAGGACAAGAAACAAACGGAGACTCCAAAGCTCGATCCCCCAGCCCGAATTTGCTCGACCATCTATTTTCACTCCCTCCCCCATTTTGTTTGCGTTTCATAAGGGTGGGCGTTCAGAAAGCACACTAGAAACAACAGAATTGGAACCCCTTGAAGTTTTTCACAACAAAATTTATTAGAAGAATAGTGGTTTTGAAAAGTCTAGCATCCAGTGAAAACTACCATACACAACGTTACAGCTGGGAATGTGTTTTCCAAAATGACATGGTCAAATAATACAATGGAGCCATTTAATCTTACACATGCACAACAAGAGAATTAGCGCTTTTGACATACAATGCAAAAAATAAATGGACCACATGAAATAAAAATTTAAAAGTACTTATCACATACATTAAGACACAGCTTATTTAGTCCAGTCAAAAAATCAGAACTGCATTAAAAAAAAAAAAATTAATGTAGTGCAATCAAACCAAAAACCTTAATTTTGTGATCATAAGTGCTCTACTACATAAAACATTGATCATAGCAAGGAACAAAAAAATTCAAATCACACAGTACAAAAAAAATCTGTAAATAAATATAAACTACAGTACAAGAGAAATATTAAATTATACAATTCCGTCAAACTGTAAACAGTATATTGAAATGAGGTCCATAAGAGTAAAGGGGGGGGGTTCCTGTTTTTTTTTTTTTTTTTCTTTCCCATGACACTTGAACTTCTAGAGGTCAGAGAGAAATGCCATTTTCCATACTCTTCAAAGACTATGGGTTACATAAATAGAAAGAGAAGACTTTTTAGATGTAAAGTGTCAAATAATAAAGCAGAGGTGTTGCTGACTGGCGGCTGCCGACAGATCCCTGCGAGAGCAGAGCAGCAGGTTTGGACTTTAGAGCCAGGGCCCCCCCCCCCCCAGCGAGGGCAGCGCGGGGACCCGGCGTTACAGGTGTGAAGCACCAACACACGGAGAGGAACCACCTCCAGGAGGGGTTTGGTCCTACCAAGGAGGTGGAAGCCATCGGATAAACGCCCTTAGGGAACCTCTGCTGATTATCTGACAGGTTTACACGCTCGTCATACAAACACCAACTTTGGCAGAACAATTACTAATAAGCTCAAAGCACTCCCGGCCCATTGGTTTCCATCACAGTGGCCAGTGCACAGAATTCTCGAAGGACATTGCATAACTAGAGTGTAGAGGTCAGACAGCCAAGGACCCGTGCTTGAGGTTAGAAGTAGTTATGGTGAGAGAGAAGCAAGAGCCACGTTAAGAAGCCGCCCCCGCCGTCGGCAGGAGCGGCTGGGAATGTATTTCATTTGTAGCTGCGCTGGCTAGTAGTGGCATTTTAAAATATATAAGTTTAAGATAACATATATACTATATATGTATATAATATAATACATATTATATAATATACATAGGAATTTCTTACAATACATACCAGGAACCCCCACACGATCTGCTCAGTAGTAATAACTGAATATACAGAATGCCACTATAAGTGTCTGAGGCACTGTGTGCTGGAGAGTAAATATGCAGCTTTAAAATCCGTTTGGCTGAGTTATACCTGGATACCTGAACTGAGTTTTTAAGTTGACATTCATCGAGGATGTGCTATCAGCACGTCAAAAAGAAAAAGCAAAACAAAATACAAGTCACTGCTAGGTTTAAGAAGAGAGTACAAGTACCTGAATTGAGTGAGGATAGTGTGTAAACTGTCCCTGAGGGTTTTTAAACAGTGTGTGTACAAGTTGGATTCCTAAGAACATTAGTTTAAAACTTACATTGCGGACTGATAAAATACCAATGTCTGACGATTTAACAAGTGGAGGTTAGAAAGAGTTATGAGCAAACACTCAAAACATATTTTATACATTTTAAAGCAGCAGTAAGCTGCTGTAAGCATACATCCCATCAGTACAAGCAACACATGGGACTCGGATAAAGGTTTCTATTTGCAAAAAGCCCATCATATATCGATAAGTAAAGAATATTCACCTGCTAAATTAGAATGCACCTAGTTACAGACTAGCAATTCAAGATTATTTTTTTTAATCAAATACTTTGCTATACTTTGCTATTACATACTAAAATTCCTTAAGCTCACTAATGCTGGTATTCTAATCTATTTTTTTTTTTAAATGTTCCCCCTTCATTTAAGAAATATACCATTCCACAACTTAAACATTAAGATCCGTTTTCAGTCCTCAGATGTAAAAAGCATGTCAATGAGTTTATATTAAAAATTTACATGGTAAAAAGGCTTGAATTTCAGCCAGAGATTCTAAATACTACTCATTCCCTGAAGGCATAAGGGAGAAAGAATCCCTACTCATTTTTCTTGTGATAGAGTTTTCAAACTGAATATTAAACAATGGTCCAAAAATGATTTTTTTTTTTTTTTTCCAGTTTGGGAAACTTCCCTTTCCCTACCCATCATCCCAGATTCCAAATGTCAAGCCCTGAAATGGCCTATTGAAATGATTAGTTAAAAATATCAGGCATGTATATATACATCCCCCGCCTGAACTTCAGAGTTTTTCTGTTGTACTAGTCTTTAAAAGACAGATTAGTATCCTAAAACAACTTGTAATCTGACCTGAAAAGCCGTTAACGATCCTAGATTGTACGTTTAAAATATCTCCTAACCTGAAGACCAGATTTAATTAAGACTCTGGCATTGTAACAGAAAAAGTGCTGCAGTTATTTGTCCCTTTTCTGGTACTTTAGAATAGGTCAGACAAGTGCTTTTTATAGTGACAGTAAAGTTTACATGCTTTCACACAGGCATAAAAAATAGTATCTGCAAAAATAGTTGAGAAATGTAGCACCAAGTAGTTGATAAACTGTAGTAGTGTCTTTCTGATTCCCCAGTAGGAAAACACCCAGGAAGTCAGACTGTTCGAGGTGATGACCAGAGAAATTGTTTCCTGACATTAACTTTTCCTGCTCCAGTCAGAACAAAGCCTGTGTCCTAATCCCTGCTCCATCGGGTAGAGTTATCACCTTGAGTTCTTCTAAATTATACTTACCAATTCGGTAAAGGGATGTTTATTTTTAAGAAGGTGAATGAAATGCCCTGGACAGGCCAAAAAAAATAATAATAAAAAAATCCTTCCTCCTAGTACTTTGCCCAGGAGCATTGATTTTGCAACCAGGCTGAGAGATTTTTGTGAGGATTAAATAAAGCTCTCTTAATACGAAGGTTTTCACAACAATACCTGAATATAGGCATAATTCGATAGGACACGAGGTCCCAAACTGCTGCTGTAATACCGGTATAGAGACTTGGCCCCAGTCAGAGCAAGAAGAGGGAAGAGGGAGAGAGATGGGCACTGGAACGCTGTAACCCCTTACAGGTTCTTCTGGTACGTGCGGAGCGCGTCTGCAGAGCGTTTTGGGTCCGCAGTATCTCTCTGCTCAGCGATCATCAGAGAACGTCTTGCTTACGCATTGGATAATTAGAAGTTAATAACTGGAGTGGTTATTGTATTTGCTACATCCAACAGAACCATATCTAACTAGCAGCACAGATTTTAAGGTTTCTGAAGGTTCTAATTACGGAGGTTTTTTTAATGTAATTTAAGATCAAGTGGAAACCTTTATAATACCAAAACTAGTCTCAACATTTTTTTAGGTACAGCTTTTTAAAGCAGTAAGTATTAGTCAACATTATCTACTGGTGCCAAGAAAAAGCAACATTGACCTAGACTGAAATTACTTTTAGTAATTTGCGGGGAAAACCTAGAAGTTTCTGATCCTCATGGAAATGAGGGAAACAACCCTTCCCGTTCTACCTCTAGCATCTGGCAGAGAATTTAAGATACTTAAAATATTGTGACAGAGCTTTCAGTACAGGTTAATGAGCTTGCCTTCGTAAGAGGTTGGACTGCAACACGTGTATGTACCCTTCCACTGAAGAGTTAAAATGCCATCTTCGCTGTAGAGCGAGCTCTTTACCTTACAGCCATAGCCACACTGTTTTTGAGAAAGGAGGGAACAGCACAGAGTTCCCTTCACTCCTTGGACACTGTGTTCTTCTCCTAAGACTCAAGGACATCTTAAAAGCATTACTTCAAAGTAAACTGGAAAGAAACACATGCTAATTCCAGTTTTGCCTGTATAACAATTGTTGCAGACGATATAAAGAGCAATTCAATCAGAACTAGAAAGCCGCTCCGATCTGTACAAAGCTTACTCAACCCCAGAGCCCCTGAATCGCTTTGCCGGTTCCCGTGAGTTTCCAGGGGAAGGCAATGTACCCTCAGGTTCTCATGAAAGAAATATTTAGACTCGGATGTCGGCCTGCCACAAGACAAAGCACAGACTGTTCCTTGTCTGCTCTCAACCCGTCTAAACACGCGGGCAGTTGCCTCCCATGTTTAGGAATATCCTTGAGCACCGGAAAGCTCTACCAAAAAGAAAGGTGGCACGGGAGTCGCTTGAGAGCACAGAAAGCTGAAGGCGTTCCCTTGCTAGAGGCACTATCCTACCTGTAACACCCGCCCTTTGCTAAAAACCATTCCTTTTCCAACGGCCATGAAAATTCAGAGTTCGAGTTCAGGTCTAACGCTAGGGTCGGTAACGCAAGCATCACATCGGGAGTTCTGCAACAAGAAGAGCGCAGAGGCGTACCTGTATTGCACACACTGCAACGTCCGCACAGCAAGGGGGGGGAAAGAGGAGAAGTAGAGGAATTCTAAAGTAAACTGCCTTGAGCCTTTAACAACAACGACGAAAAGTAAATCGGGGAATGACTGGGAAATAAATTCCTTTTGACAGAATTAAAAACGAGTCCAGATACGTGTCCCTGCAACATCTGAGTGGAAAGGTACAACTCTGCAGCTGTACTCGAGCGTTACGGCCACAGCAATGCCTACAACACTGCGGGATGAGGATCCAGCTGGCTGAAAGTGAGGTAATAGTTTGTAATAGGTCAGAGTTCTAAAAAAAAAAAAAAAAAAGCACTTTTACATCTTACAAGTCCAAATAAAATAATTAAAAAAAAAAAAAAACAGGACACATTTCATACATGTTGGGCTTTCTCACCAGAACTGTTACGATAATTAACTCCACACCAGGACCCCTACCACACTAAGCCTTACTCGTCTTCAATTATATGCTGCAGCAAAGATTTACCAAGCGACACCTAAACTTCAGTACAATATGAAACTTGATTCTTAAAAGTTTATACACACAAAATATAAAATTACTTTTCTAGGATGGGGTGGGGGAGAGGGATTCTCCTTCATGATACTTGGACTGAAAAACTAGTTTTCAGAGACTGCCACAAATATTATTCACAGTTTCTTGCTGTCAGGCTTTTTCAGCTACATCAACGTAGTACACAACAATACTGTTAAGTCCAATAACTACATCAGATGGACATTCTCGGGAATAAGAGAAAACTAGTGACGAAAAATACCCGAAAGGCCTCCTCCTAACAACGTCTCGATTTTTACAGGGTTGCAGTTTGTCTACGTTACACGTCAATGCGATCTCCAAAGAGCAGCAGGAGGAAGATTTTTTTAAACCTTCTCACCTGTCCAAGTGATCCAAGTAACATAAGCATCCACTTACCAGAAATAACATGAGAAACAAGGCTTTTTGTTACAAAGACAGCAGTGAACCACACCTTCCCACACCAAAATATGGGCCACCAGGGATTTTGGCCATGCAAACTGCTGGTCAGCAGAAAATTAAGCATGCTAATGGACAAACATTAATTCCAATCATATATTTAAAATGATCCCAAATACTACTAGTTAGCTACACTGATAGCGCCTGGAAAAAATTATGTAGTGAAAAAATGAAACCAACCATTAGTGATCACTGCAGCACTTTGAGTGATAACTAGTCTCACGTGATGAATCACCTCAGAGAAAATACATCGGATGGGACTTTGAAACAAAAAGGTAACATTAAAAGGTGCACCTGAATATTACAGACTAAATTTACAAAACCTACAATAAGGTAAAATATATATCTTTTGAATATTCAGCAGCTTTTTTTTAAATTTGTTTTTATTTTTTTGAGAGGCTCATGAAATTTTAAAAAGGGACCACTAACTAATCTCAACCATGCTTCACAAAACAATAATGGCTATTTTATATTGCAGTTACCAACGTAATGCAATTAGTGCTTAAAAAATAATCTACACTTTTTTTTCTTCTTTTTTTTTTTCTCCTTTTTCAACAGAGACCTTTGGAGGAAATACGGTTGTTCAAAAGCTTCTTGAGAAAGAAAGATTACCTGAATATTAAGCTATCACAGATCAAGTGTTGTGTTTAAAAGCTTTGCAGAGATGAGTATTACAATCTTCAGGTCTCAGGACGTTTCAACTGAGAAAGTTACGCGTTTGGTTTGTTGTTGGTTTTCTTTTTTTAAAAATCCACTTTCTAACCAAAGCAAATAAAGAGTACTCAACTTCTCACTATCTATTTACAACTCTTAGCCTACAGTCTGAAATGACAAGACAAATTCTCTTTTAAAACTGCAGCATTAAAGGGTAGGCACACCATTCTTCTGCTGCACGATTGTCACCCACTTAAACATACACATACAAAATATTTAGGTTAGTAAAATGAGCACTCCACATACACTACAGTGACAAGTTTTATAAAACTCAACTCATGTTGCTTAAATAAAGACAACTGCAAAAGGTTAAACCTCTCTGAACAGTAAAACTGTGTTACTTTTTATTTTTCTTTTAAACTTGCAGCAAACTTTCTAGCATAACCTCCGCCGGCAGATGAAACCACACGTTTAACTGCGCCTTTATTGCAACCACCAGCTAAACTGGAACGTATTGCAGAGTTTCTATACTGCTACTGAGCTTAAACCGCTTTACGTGCCAAGATGACAACTGGAGAGCTACGAGGAACCAGGAGTTTGAGTACTAAAAATATATTAAGTAAACAAAAAAAAAACCCCAAAGTAGACTTGGGGGCCAAATGCCCAGTCCGTTTCAAGCATGAGCAGTGCATATTTCAAACGACAGCAATGGTGTGCCTAACCTTTGAAAATACCAAATTGCTGGGGAGGGGGAGAGGCGAAGAGGATCCACTGTTCCAGAAGCCATTCAGCATCCCTAGGGCTACCCCAGCCATCCTCCCGTGAGCTTTGAGAAACCACTTTCAATCACTGACATCACTTAATGCTCTCACACAAAAACTCCAACTCTTCTTTTGGTTGTGCAAATGAGGAAAAGAAATGGGAATTCCATCTACCTTTTGCACAGGTTAAGACCAAATTGTTTCTACCTGAAGAACCAGCAATTCCCATTTGGTCATATCGTGGTAAGTCCAGTAAGCTCCACCTAGTTACTGACCACTCCCGCAGAAAGTATCAAAGATAAAAGTTCCGTACAAAACTTTTCCTGGATCTCCATACAATGACAACAATATCATCATATTGAAAAAAAAACAAACAAAACAAACCAAACTGGATTTGTGGTTTACGGAGTGCTTTTACGGTGTTTTAAATGCTTATTCTAGCATGTGCTAAACCACTATCAAAATAGATTAAATAAAAACAACAACAACAAAAAAAGCAGGACTTCTAGATTAATTCCTGCTACTGGCAACTGTAATATTTAAAAAGGAAACACCCATTCACTGGGTGTTCGACCCTGACAGTATTACAGATAGATATGATGCAGAGCCTGAATTAGATCAGGCTACCAGTGTTTTACTTCTTCCCTGAACATTAACAAGCTCCTTCACTAACGTGGATATTTGGGCAGACTACTGAGGTTGTAACGTTTGAGATCACCGTTTTGTGGGCTTTTTTTTTTTTTTTTCCTGCTTTTTTTGCAATATCACAGTAGTTTGTTACACAAATCCCCCTTCCCCGGATTAGAGTCGTTTAAACTAGTTGTTGGAACCACATAGTTTAGTAAACTCAGAATCAAGTCTGTAAAAAGGATAAAAGGTCACAAAGAACCATAGTTGTGTTCTAATGAGGCATACCCTAATACATCATTTAGTGTACCCTGACTGCTCCTGACTGCGAGAAGCTTGTCTTCCGTGAGATAAGGCTACATCCTCAAGCAGGTGAGTCTAAATATCACCCTTCAAAAATATCAAACAAAATTACAGCGAAGGTAGTGTTACAAATAATTAACTGACATATTCTGAAGGTAGTGTATGTAAGTTTTCCCTCCCCTCCCCTCCGGGTGAGCACTAAGCAGACAGTGAATGGTAAGTATGTTTAATTTAGAAAGAAAGTGGTGGAGAGCCTAATTAGACCCAATCGATTATCCATCTATTCAACAAATCTCTGAGTTCAAGAGAGGTACCATTCCTAAGTAACGTGATTTAGCTTAAATCTTTCAATCAACTGGATCAAAGAAAAGGAGGGGGAAAAGGATTTCTGAAACGTTTTGCAGAATGACAGTCTGATTCTCACTCAAAAAAAGCCTGGTTTTAAGAGAGTTTAACAAAGTGGACTTATTTCTATAAAGGCAGACATGAAAAATTCAAACACCACAAGTTGAGGCAGGCTCTACAGGCGAGATGTCCACTTCCAACAGATCTGCATTCTTTGTGAGGTAACTCAACTCTCTATTACAGAGAAACATGCAAAAGGCAAAAGATAAAAAAAAAAGAAAAAAAAGAAAAAAGGGGGTAGTGGGCAGGTGAAGGAGGGAAACTGCACCATAGCAGGCTGGAAAAATTTACAAATGTGACATTCAGAGCACACCTTTCACCTGTGTCCACACAAGTCTATGCTAAACTGCAAAGGAAAGAGCATTGCAGTCAAAAGGAGAATGAGGTGTGCTCGGTGGTGGTTGAACTATGCAGTAGTGCTCACCCAGTTTGCAAAGTAATTGGCACTCTACAACATCCCTACTCGTCTTTCAATTCATTCGCACTTTGTGCTGCTTCTCCCTGGGGATCTAATTCAATCTTTACTGAAACATCCTGCCCCTCCGACCTCATTAATTTCATTTTTTTCTTTGGAGGGTTTTTCAAAGTGCCCAGCCTCTCTTTAACTTTGTACTCCAGTGTACTGTGGGGGATCCCGTAAATACTCTGAGCTTTGGAAACACTCATTTTCCCGCTCATAACCACAGAGATTGCTTCCTCCAGTATCTCGCTGTTGTACTGTCTGTATCTCCCTCTTTTCTTCCTAGGTTGCTTGGAGCCAGGATCTCCCTCTTGATCTGAGGTGGGATATGGCTGTCCAGAGGTAGACTGCTCAGCATCTGAGCCCCAGGAATCTGGTCCAGCATCCAGCAAACTTCTCCTGTTTTGTTTTGGAAGGATAGCCCTTAACTTTTTGCTAAGCGCGCTCTCCGTTTGTGAACCCATTACCAAAGAGCTATAGCTGTACTGGTCACCAGTGCGGGACTCCCATGAAAGGTCCATGCCTCGAACTTGTGGTATCTTTAAATCCACAGGAGACGAATGGCTCACGTCCTTTTTCCCATCCTGTTTAGTTTGAAGTGCCATTTTTTGAAAGGCAGAGTTTTCTGTAAGAAAAGGAAGGTCACTGATGTTGCTGAGTGCACCATTTCCCCTGAATTTCATGCGGCTGAAATTGAATTCGTAGTGTGGTTTTGCCCAAGAAGCCTCCCTGGATAATATTAAGTGCTGTCCATGATTCTGTAGTCCAGATGGCCCATGGCTGGCAGCCGTAGAAAACTGGTTTCTGCTCAGCAGTTCTTCACTAATCTGGAGTGATCGAGCCAGCGGTACTTTAAGAGATGTGGAGTGGCCATAACCTTCCCTGGTTCCATCCTGCAAGCTTCTTGGAGGTACCCCATCACCACTCTGTAGTCCCTCCGGATGGTGCTGGCTGGGTCTCCCAGGTCGCCTAATTGGATGGAAGGAAACTGATGTGAGCAGGACTTGCACAGGTAGGGAGGGATGGGTGAGGGGGCCACTCCTTTATTAGAAGGCCTTGCTTGGGTAACATCACTTTTTGTGTTATTTATTTTTCTCTAAATTTGTTTTGTTTTGGTTTTTTTTTTTAATATTTTTTTTTTTTTAAAAGTCTCAGCATCAGTCAGTTTTAAAACTTGTTCGCAAAAAAAAGAGAAGCTTTTTGGGCAAAGAAAAATGAAACCTGTTGGCTGGTCTCTGGTTGGGTTCACAAATTCTCGGAGTAGAAAAGACTTCGCGCAAGCGTCTGAAAATAGCACCTTAATTACAAAGTAGTAATCAATCGCCATAGATCTACACACAACTGTGTTACTGGTGTGACGTTACCACTAAACAAGTACAGTAATAAAAGAGTAAGCCAAAGTGCAACATATTCAACATGCAAATATGACTGCCACCTGCAGTATCTACACATAGGTGGAAACCTTGGATGATGTTCACTTACATCAGATCGAAGAATTGCTGCTCAGGATGAAAATAAATAAATAAATAAAATGCTTAGCAGGCCTCAAAAGTATCTGCTTTACTTTCATTAAGCACCAAATAGGAAAGCACTGCATGACACTAGACTTACCAAATCGCTCTCTTAACAACTAATTGCATGTATACATGGCCCTGATTCTCAGTCAATACATAGTGTGGCTAGGAAAAAAAAAATAAATCTAAATTCCAACTGTCATCCAGATGAAGGGTTAATAGCAGAAAAAGCGGTGTGTGTTTTTACCATTCTCCTTTCGTCGCAAGTGTTCTTGCTATGACAGAAAGAACTACTACTGCAGATAAACACCTGTATTCTAATATTTTCCTTGCTTAGCCCCCTGTAGTAACTAAGACACACTAGTTTCAAAATCCACCCCCAAACTCTTCCGTGTTCAACATACAGATTAATGCAGAGACTAGTAACCAATTCCATTTTAATGCTCTGGGACACTACGCTGGTGTGAAGCCCTCTAGCTAAGTCGGCATTATTTAAGGACAGCATACGTACTGCTGAAAAGCTACATTATTCTTTTTAGCATCACACTGGGATTTAAAAACAATAAAAAAAAAATCTTTAGAGAAAAGACATCCACTGAAAGACCTGACGTGTAACATAGACAGTGCTCAACACATTCACCGCTGGCTTCTCTCCAGGATGCAAGAGGTCATAGCTCAAGTGGGCAACAAGAGTCAATGAGGATTCAGAACAAAATCCAGAGGAATGAATGGAAGTTTGCTATTCCAGAGAACTCTCCTGAGCCACGTGCCTTCTCTGCCCCTTCACAGCACCTACCAGCATCGGAATGCGCACCAGCGGTCCTACGCCTAAGTGACGGTCGTACTGGCAGCTAACTCGGACAGAGGGTCACACCTGGTTTCACTGATGCTAAACAGGCTGCAGTCACCCTCATGTACCACACACCTGTACCAGTAACCACAGGTGCCAGTATGCCACATCCTCTCTTGACCACCAAGACAGTGCCAGATGCCGGCTCTCTCTCCCCTGTGTGTTGGACTTTGGCCCTCGCTGGATACACAAACAAGGGAACAAACAATACACAGCCCCGGTGGCTTCTGCTGCCTTCCTAGGAAAACAAAGCTGGAAATAACCTGTCCAGAACTGAAAAAGAAGAGCTGGTGGGGGAAGGTCAATGCTAAAGAATTGTGAAAAAACATTAAGACTAACTTTTAAACAAGAATAGAAATATTAAATGAAGAAAGTAACCTCCAAGGGAGAAATGGGAGAGAGTAATAAGTCTTCCAAAGAGAAATGCAGAAGTTAACTCAGTCGTTAGCAGTACGGGGGATTGGTGGTGGTGGTGGGTTGTTAGCTTAAAATTTCGAGTATTTCAAAGGCTATTGTAAAGCTAAATTCAGCAATTCAATAGCAGTTTAAACCATACGCTGTTTCTGTTCTTCACTGAAAAAAATTGCTTGTTCACAGCAGCTTCAAGATGGAATTCTCCCATCAACACCCAAAATCCCTCTTACTCCCAGTCAGCCTCTCCAGTACCATTAAATCAATCCTAACTAAGAATAAAGGGGTTTAAAATGTATGCAGACAGTGACCGTTAGAAATATGAAACCCAAGAGAAATTTTTTGATATTCTTTCACACCTTGAACTAATTAAGACAAGGGTAGTACATCACATATTTCACATTTTTTTCTAAAAAAAAAAAAATAACCAGCCTTCTTCAGTGCTACACTATAATCGCAAATCCAAAAGGCCACATTTAAAGTTTTCTGAACTACCAGACTCCCTCCTCCAGCTGCTTTTCTTTCTTTTTTTAAGTTGTGGTTTATGGCAGGAAATATTTACAAAGAGCATGCAGCGATTCAAACCTAATCCAGCTTGGTTCATCACCCAAATCACTGATGAACTACCCCTAAAATAAACCCTTCCTGCTGGCTAATTTTCCCCTAAGTGAAATGAAGACTAAATTCTATTGCAAAGCCTCTAAGACTCTTCATCCATTGAACTGAACCTGCATCTCCACGGACATCACTCATCACGAAACCCAAGAAGCAGTAATGGAAAGGTCTTTGGCTATAGACTAAATTGCCCAAAATAGCAGATACTGGAGTCCTTAAATGCAAGTGAAACTCGTCTCAGTTTGCAACAACTCTTATTTGGCAGGTGGGTTGAAGGTATTTGCCAAAGGTACAAGTTGAAAAACACATTACTCCAAAGGGTTAACACCAAAAGGAAGTTAAAATTAACAAGAGGTAAGCACGCAATTTTTAGTAAAAAAAAAAGTTTTAGAAGGACATAGTAAGTTGCTTTCTCTTACCCATTTCCCGGAGTACTAGAGCACCCTGGAGAATGACTCAGAGAGGTGCTGCCGGCACAAGGACTCTTCTTAGTGGATAAATCAAGCACACCGTCTGTAGAGACAAAAGAATGACTTCAGTGCCTGAAGAAACAGGATCAGCCACGTTGTCCCTTGACAAAACGAGTTTTTTGGGCTAAAGACATATTTAAACACACAGCATTTTTGATTTTTTTTTTTTTTTTCAATTTTTAAACAAACTTAGGCTTGGATTTTTTGCAATTTGGCTTAAAAGCGACTTCAACGTAGTCCTTGGTCACACCAAAATTTGGCAAAATTAGAAGTGCATCTGCTACAAGAGCCAGAGAATAAAAGA
>JAOXNO010000002.1:24439406-24456101 GCA_028565335.1 Limnodromus scolopaceus
TTCAACGTAGTCCTTGGTCACACCAAAATTTGGCAAAATTAGAAGTGCATCTGCTACAAGAGCCAGAGAATAAAAGATGCCCTACAAATGACAGTTCAGGACACAACACAGCCCATGGCATAACTAACCCTCAGCGGTCCAAAAATGAGACAATCTTCACATTCCTGAGATATTTCCCCCTTTAAGGGAGGTTTTAAACCAGCATTTGAATTATTTCCTTTTCCTAATCCAAATCTCTGTAGAAAAATTGAGAATTTCATATGAGAAACTCACTTTCAAATGAAGATACACAAATAAATGTGGGACACCTCACGTGGCAGCTACAGCTTCATCCTTTTTTCCATGTCTCCAACGGGTCTCTACTGGCCAAGCTGCTGCCTTTCCCCTCTCTACTGTGCCATTTTACTCCATCTCTCCTTCCATACAGCAAATTGTTCTTCCTGCTAGACTGCTTCTTCCATTCTCACTAATGGCACTTCCTCGCACTCACCCGTGCTCCTCTGGAAGCCCTTAGCTAAACTGGGCATTTCTAGGCAACAGAAAAGGGAGTGCTTTTTGCTAGAAAAGCCTTGCTCCCACAGCACTGAAACAACTTGAAATTCTGGTCATTTTAATAAGGGCAACATTGTCATAGAAGCAGCACAGCCATCTGAAATTCCTGGAAACTTTGAAACAAGGAATTTATGAGGCAAAGATAAATTAAACTTGTTGGCAAGGTAAACTAGAGACATTTCAGAGCTCCTCACTCATTCCAGCTAATCAAGTAAATACCACCCAACACAAGAACAATATACGATGGCTTTCAAATTACTTCAAGCTCTCATTTGACATATGGAGAAAAAAACCCCACGATAAACAGCGAACTAGAATTAACTTATGGAAAGCTGTTCCACCCACTGCATTTGGGAACACACCATAACCCAAACTTAAGCAAGCAGACAATTCAATCTTCCTTTTGAATAACAAGATACGGAGACCGGATGAAGCAGCACCTCCTTTTCAAGGGGCTGCACTAAACTCGGCGCAGGCTGGTGCCAGCGGCACTCACGTCCACGCTTCCTCCATCAGAAGGGTCACTACGACCTAGAAGTCTCAGAGGGCAGGTAAGGCCAGCCTCAAGACCCCCTGGAGAAGTTTACAAACCAGCTGGCTTCTGTTCAACCCACTAGAACAGAAATATAACCAAAAGCTCCACTAGCAGCCTTCCACGACAGCCTCTTCAATCTCTCGTTAACAAGTTTGGCAAAACCTCTTCCCAATTACAATGTCATTATTTTTTTTCCAATTTACATTTCATCAGCAAACAGATTACTGTATAAGTTAATATGCACATGTTCTAATTTCATAACAAGTGTTACGAACATTATAAATAATCTTACAGCTTTTTGGTCACATGGTAGCTAAAGAACAGCCCTGTACCTTCTCTCCTTCACCGTACAATCCTCTAAATTAAAAACAAGCAGAACCAAAACTGATTCTCTCCTTCTCTCATTCGACAAGAAGCTACACAATGAGAACAGTTTAACATTTACAAACGCATATGCGAAAGACACCCTTGAAATGCATTTATAACGCAATTAGTTAGAAATAAACGCCTGTCAGCTAAACGTACAGGTCCTCGCGTTCAGAAAGACACCACGCAACCTCGCGCTGCAGTTCTGTAACCGAAGCGTGGCAACTGCTTTCAATAAGAGCTTTAAGAGCAAGAAGTGGCCAGATGCCCAAGCTGCATATTGTTGGGACACAGAAAACACACCTTTTCACAAAAGGCTTCAAAAACGTTAAGTTCAAAGTATGAAGCCCTACCTACAATTCTGTACTAACTAGAAAAAGGCTTTAGTTATTTATTTTAAAGCACCTTTTCCACTCGAGGATGGGCAACCTACTTTGTATTTGATAGAATGATTTCAGACACTAACACGTTCCTGAAGAAGGGTAAAGGGGCGAATTTTAATCCTACCAGGAGGATACGCTTGTGATAACCTCTATTCCACAGTTTCAGAAAAAAAATTCACGTACTAGAATCGCTCACACAATTTGCTTGTTAAAACCCATTTTTGATAGAAAGCAAGGTTTTCAAATTCAAACAAGCTCTGCAACACTTTTACAAGTCATTCAATCTGTGCTCTGCACAACAAGTCTATTTTTAAGGTAGAAAAGAGACATTTCTTCCAAACGCATAAAACGGGAAGTTTTGTACAGTTCATGGGTATCATTTCTACAGCCTTCACAAAGCCATTTCTCACAGGCTTTTAAAAGATACTGTTTTCACACTATGACCAGGGAGAAAATAAACCAGTCTTTCAGTCAGACTGTGTACTGATCCTCAGAAAGGAGACAGCATTATGGTTTTCACAACCAGGTGAACTTGGCTTATCGTCGAGCGTACAGCCTATTTTGGCAGGCTGGTTCTTGCGGCTCCCAGCAGGAACAGCACGCTTGTCCCCAGAGCTTGGAGCAAGTCTGTCCCCTTTGCCCTTCTCCAGGAAAAAAAAAAAATCACGCATGTCTATGGGCCTACATTCCTTCCAAAAGTCTCTTCTCTCCCAGCCACATCTAGCTAGTCATGAGTTTATCGTAAAAACATCTACCGCTTTCCCACTTTACGTTTGTCTTCCAAATTTCCAATTGTCTGATCGTGCAACGAGAATGCCATTAACGGATTGCCGTAGGATGCAAGACACTGAGAAGAGTCCTACCTTGTTCACTAGGTTCTGACTGAGACTTTCTGACAGTAAGGTCCAGAGGTGAGTCTTGGTCAGCCATGAGAAGTTTGCTGAGCACAGGGTTCTGAGCAGTTGCAGCCGTGGGAGAGGAGGCGACCAGAGATGCTTTCAGCAGGCTTTGGTTCTTTGTGCTATTGGGCTGGCTGGAGTCCTGAGTAGAGCTAGTTTTTGAGGTATATTCAGCAGCAAACTGTCGGATCATTCGCTGCATGATCTCACGGGCCACTAGGGGAATATTGGGGTCAGAGACCCTAGGACTGTCTGTAAATATTAGAGATTTTTTTTTACTTTAAGGAAAACAGCTTTTATATTAAGTCATTGTTTATTAAAAAACAAAAAAGTCTAGGGAAAAAAAATGAAAGCCAAAGATAAAATAGTTTCTGCAGAAAATGCACTTTAGTCTTAGAATACCTGAACAAGAAGAACCATTGCTAATTCTGGTATAACCTTCCCAAAATAACAATTTCCTAAGAGAAATATGCAATCTCATCTTTTGTTTTCAAATAGAGATATATTCGACCAGACCTTTAGGAGGTGTGGAAACAGAAAGGAGAGCTAGATCCATGAAGGAAAGTACCAAGTTCATTCCAAAAGAACTGAACGGGTTATTCAGCGGAAGAATCGAGTGACTTACCTGCAGCTACAGAAGGAGAGAAAGGAGAATAAAGTTGCAGCAGTCCCCTACAAGTTTACTGAGAAATAAAGCCCTGTAGTTCTGATTCTTCAAAATAATTCACACAGAGATCAAACGTTCAAGCGTCTTTCATCCTGTTCTATCTATTCCTTTTGACATTTCTATCATAACCACCAATGCAGCATCAGGGATTACCCAAAGAACTTTCACATATACAAAAAACCCAAGATGTGTCACATGAAAAGTAATTCTATTTCTAGAAGAGTTGCTAAATCTATTAGCAAGAAATGTGAAATGGAACAGATAGACATTCCAGTTAATTTAAAAAAAAATCAAACAAAGGGATTTGGGCAACCCAAAAACATATTGGCAAAATTAAAATATCACTATTTTAGACCAGTAGTAATTTATGACGTGAAAGCAAATCTGTAACTCCTAAATCACAGAAGCTCAGTCCTGCCACTTCACCTCAAACACTGATTGTGCTCTCTGGCCAAAAAAAAAACCCACCCAAAAAAAGCCCCCAATCCCAAAACCAAAATTCAACACAAAACACCACACCATAAGCACACACCTCCAGAAATGGCTCAAAAGGTTTGATTTTCTATTTCTGAAGAAACATTCAGAGAAAATTGTGCACTAGAAAACCAAACAAATCTTTAAAAGCAGCTCTCAAAACGGAACAATAGAAAAATGTTTACTCCCTCTTTAAAAAAAAATTGCCCTGGCTGAAAGGTAATCTATTGCGATTGAGCTATTAGAAGCATTAGCAAAATCTTCTGTGGGACGTTTCAGCATTAATTTTGCCTTTTACCACCATTTTGGACAAAAACGCATCAATCCAACAAACCAGCTTTAGCGGATCTGTAAAGGCTGACTGACAGGAAGGTCTGAGCAGAGTTGCCCAGAAACTAGAGAGCAGCAGTAACAGCTGCTGTGTTCCTCGATGAAAACCCATATCGAGCTTTATCAAGCCCAAACTCCTTCCTGTTAAGCACAGCCTTCTAAATCTAAGACCTTATACATTATATATATAAAATCTTATATATACACCATGTATATTCTTATAGGGGTATAACAGCTGTACGCTTCCAAGATATTGACGTCAATAGGTAATCATTTTCTTGTAGAATCTACAGGATGTTTCCTTGCTGCCAAGGATGAGACATTAGAGTTTGGTGAAGCCACCAAGAGACGAGTCAAACTTAAATTTAGGTACGTTTACATTCTCACTTTCTTCCCCAAATGATCCACAAGGATCCAAGCCTGGAGAAGTGTGGAAGGCTTTTTCCACTATGGTGACATTTCTTTTTCTTCTGTTTTCTAACCTCTCTACAATAACCTGCTGAGGGACATAGAAAAGGCTCTAGGAAAGCCCAGAGGGGCACAAACTGATGGCACGATGACACCGATACCAACTATTTGACATGTGCTTGGAGCATCTACAAGTGGGGCTGGCAGGAATTCAGAGCTCTATGGCACCTATGTTTTCTGAAGAAGAATCATGCCTTTGCTGTGCATCCATGTGCATATGTACAATCCAGTAATGCTTCCAGCTGAACGTATTTCCAAATTCAGGGAGAAAATATTACATATGCCTACAGCCATGCACCTTTGGAATTTGCAACTTCAAAGAACAGGCCTTCAGACATTCAGGAAGAACAGTCTCAGTGACTAATGAGAGCTTTCTAGTGCTGCTCAAGATAAACTCACTAATTCAGGACACAAAACTCAATTTTCAAGGGTAGTTACCTAGCACATTAAAGGCCTCTTGTTTAATATGAAGCCCAAATGCTAAGGATTAAAGCTGTTCAAAAGCAAGTGGAAAATATTTGCTAGTGCCTCTGCAGCATCACTTGAAATCAACCAGCTGTTTATTTTGACTCCAGGAGTCTAGGTTGGTTTTTATTTTTTAAAAATAAACTAAAATTTAATAACTAAAACACAGAAATTCTCAGAGAAGAAAAATACAGCAAATATTTATCAGCTACAAATAGCCCAGAGCAATACCCGTGAGCTTTAAACCTTAATGTGTTAATACTTTTGTGTATTTTATCTATCCTAAAATCTTAGAAGGGCAGTATCAAACAAAAAAAGGTATGATTTCATTAAACCATCAAAAGAAGGCTCTATCCTGCCACAAGGTAATGGACAAGTCGGTACCACCACTCTGGCTTCACTGAGAAGTATGAATATTAGAAAGAAGCATTATCGAGTCAGTGCCACGGGCACAAAGCAGAGAGAAAGTACATAAGATTAATGGACAATAAACCTGCTCAGAAAGTTTGCTGATCCTGCTAATTACCTTACGTGTGTATTTTAATTACATGAGTTCACGTCCTTGACACGCAACAGGCATCTGCTCACGGGAACATCTGCATTTTCTCTGATCTGCCTGCGCTATAAAATACCAGTCTCAAATGTTACTGGCAGCGAGGATGGAAAGAAAACAAACAAAAAAAAAAAGAACTGATCTCTGGCGTGAAGCCAGGAGAGCCCAGCATCTCTGAGCAATGCAGTTCTGCCAGTCTTTGTGTCCTCTGTGGTATGACAGTGCCTGGGGATCTTATGGCAGTGGTGTGGGTTAGAATAACCTTTCAAGCAACCGAAATACAGCCAGGCTTGACAACGATGCATTAAGGATTCAGAACTGCCAGGCTTCTCCCCGCCTCCCTTATTACTCCTGCCCCAAGCACAGCTTTGCCAGAGGAAGGAAAGGAAGAGCATTTTAAAAAAAAAAAATTCTTAACGATTCTTAGACACCTGAAGTGTCATTATCTTCCCTCTGTGTATTCATGGACACAGTGTTAAACCCCTCGTTAATACACTGCAATATCTGCCATGAGTTTTCCAACAATTAGGAAAGTATACATTTCTAAAACACCCACACCCAGGCCATACACTTAAGCTCAAAGTTAAAGGGATGAAGTCTTTAATAAAGAATTTGCAAGTGATGATAGTGCATTTTTTCCTCTCACCAGAAAAGTAATATGGAAAAAAAAAAGTATATTTTATCTAGATTTTTGTTTTCTTAAAACCCTTCTGGATTTAAACAGCGATGGGAAAAATTAAAAAGCAAAAGGAAACATTAACCTTAAAAGAAACAAACAAACAAAAAAAAGACACTGAAAAGGAAGACTTGGAATAAAAGCATTATCTGAACTATCAGTATTAATGCAATAGCTGTCCTTCTTACCAACCTACACACTTCTATACTTTATGCAATATATCATAATGCGTAGTTTGTATTTATTCATTTGAGTCATTAAAGAAAGGCTAAGATACTGTTATCTACTTAAAACACCTTTAAATATTTCGGTCACTGGGAGGAAGGGCTGAGGACTGGCTACTGCAATTTCTGATTTGTTAAACTGAAGCCTCTCATTGTCCCCCAGCAGACAGGTTGGAATTACTGATTTGGCAGATTTTCTCCCACATGGGTTAGACTGATAAGTACAACGTACTTTCATTCAGGATGCATTCGGAAGCAACCTCTGGATTCCCATTTCTCAGATTGGTAGAAAACAGTGAAATGAGTTTTGTGCCTTCCTAAGAGCACAGTTTAACTGACATAACTCTCCAGAAGAGATTTAGAGGATTTTCAAGCATTGAGCTACTGTCATTGTTCTCAGGATATTCTACAGGACTGATTTTCCAATTCTTTTGCTGCTCACGTTTTGAATTCTCCATATATCCCCCTTAACGCTATTCCACCAATATTTATACCGTGGATTGCTGGGGGTGGGGTGGGCAATCACTACAGACCAGAGAGAAACTACTGATCTTTAAGAAAAACTGCATTAGTATGCATCCCATTAAAATAATAAAAAAAAATTACCCACCTACTACCACTTGCCCCTTCTTCCAAAGGCACCCACTCACCTAAACTTTGATTTCTGCTGGGTAAGAACCAAGCCATTCCTCCCAAAGTGCAACACGACAGTGTTCTCAGAGAGATTTGGTTTAGGGTTCAATACGTTACACTCTCTCCCTCTGTCCCAAGCCCATGTTGTTGTATTGCCACATTATTTGAGAACCAATTTTTACTCTTGAAAAATATAAATATATATATCTCAATATGTATATACAAAGAAGAAAACTGAAAAATACCCAACATACAACGACAACTTGAACGTCAGATCTTTTGATATCTGCATTGCATGCAAAAAGACCAGCGAGAGATACCATTTCCCACCCCCCCCCATTAAAACCAACCTTTTCTGTAAAAGACTGCATTGAGGAACTCTTCCGCTTGCCTTTCAAAACGAATGATTTTTGCTTGCTCTTGTCTAAGCAGAGCTTCTTGTCCAGCTTCTGAGGCTGGCTCATCCAGACTGACTAAGTGTTCCTGCAAAGATATTCAACATTTGTAAGATCTTCCTGACTCCAAAACGAATAAAGTTCCTTAGGCATTAAAATATTTTACTAAATTCAAAACTTTGTTAGGTATTTCGCACAAAGCTGAATCTCTCGAATTTACAACTTGATTTTTGACAGCTCCAGAACATTGTGCTTTGTCCTGTTTTCGTGCTGTAAATGCAGCAGAAGCCTGTAAGATTTGATAACGTTATGGGAAATGAGAGCCCTCTATAAAGAAGATGATTTAGATATTTTACAACATTTGGCTGCACTGGTTTGGCTATTTTATTCCAAGGAATAACTGTTGGAAGGCAAAACACAGAAAGTTCTCTTTACACAATGTTCATGCAAATCAAGCAATAAATGACTAAGCTTTAGCAACAAACAGGTTCTTTTGTGAAAAGTGAAAAGGCTCAGTCGTAGCTACTTTTAAGTGAAATAAACTTAAGTTAGCTGCTTACAACACCCGCAATGAATTAAAATTCATTCTCTCTCTTACAACTGGAAGCAACAGAGTTATCTCAACAATATTTCAAAACAAGTGTTTATCTAGGATAATTAAATTGTGAGAGATGCCAGGATAAACCACTCATTTTAAATACAATTCCAGAAACTAGAAGACAACAGTTACAAAAAACCAAAATATAAATGCTTGGATTCACACACACACCCCCTAAACACACATCCCCTCTTCTCATTTCTTTCAGTTTGTGCTTTGGTTTTGCTTAGGAGAACAATTTCTTTCCTCGCCCTCTCCCCCAACTGCCATTTTAAGCTATATTAAAGTTACCTGTATTTACCTACTGCAGGAATGCTCACACAACCACGCTTTGGGTTTAGGGAGTGTTTTGTTTTGTTAACCTTTCCAAAGTCTCAGTTATCACAGTATCTAGGCTACATCTGGTTTTTTGGCCTCTACTGTATAAGCCGATTTCAGGTTCATATCCTCATGGGACTAGAAGGGAAGGAGAGAACTGGCAATTCATTTATCATTCACAATAAATGAAAAGCAGAAGTCATTCTTAAGTTTGTGCTGTCTCAAACTTCAGGATGTTTACTGGAGCGAGGTTACCTAACCAGCCCATAGTAAATTAACGAACACAGCAGTCACATGAACCACGTGCAAAGGGTAATAACACCAAATGCTGTGGACTCTGGCCTGAACAACACGGGCTCTCACCTCAGATTTGTAATTCCAACAGCTTCCAAAAAGTTCTCTATCAAAAGTAAATGGAAATATTATCTCAGCCGGTGTATAAAGGCAAAGCAGTGTTTTATGCTATATAAAAAGAGGATAAGCATGTGATGACAGAGATGACAGGGGAGTAGAACACGTTTGCTGTGAAGGTAAGAGCCTGCAGAAGTAAAGACCTCACAAAGGGACTGATGCTTTTTTCTGTACCAGAGAGATTCCAGGCTTGGTCCCAAACCCACTGGTTCTCCTAGAAAACAGATTAGTGCCTTTGAGATAGTCTTAAAGGACACAAATTTGAACTGATGGGTTAACTATACTAAAAGCGTTCACTTCGGTGCCAGGCAGTCCTGTACCAGTAACCAGCAGCAGTGCTCCTGCCACTCACCGGCGTCTTATGAACACACTGAAAATGCGTTGTACTTCTCTGATACTTCAAATACATGAGGTATTTGTACAGAATTTTACAATAAAAATACTTGTGGAGAATAAGCCCAATATTTTTTATAAAAGTTACTCTTCAGGTGAGACTTCACAGAACATCCTTGCATCCTCTTTTGGAAACTCTGTTTCTGCATCTGACAAAGTTTACTGGAGGATCTGTCCTAGTTATTGACAGTCATTCTGAGTCAAGCTCCATTATCTTTTAGGCATTATCAAGATAATTGCAAATTCAGCTTATCAGTCTGTGTAAAAAGCAGACATTTGTGCAAATTAACTAATAACACAGGTAATCTAGGCATACAGAAGTGCTAGAACAGTCACTGGGATAACGAAGCATTTACAGACAAACTGCTGAAATTTTTACTTTAAAAGGAACCTCTGCAAACTGATGCTCAGAAATTTGGCTCACTAAGATCCATTGGAGTTAATTAGCATCCTCTAGCTGAAGTCCCACAAGCCATTGCAAAAAAAAAAAAACAACTTTGAATTCAAAGGACAAACAGAGAATTCAGAACTGAAGGAAACGTTACCCCTTCAACCCCATCTGACACTCCACGCTTCTACAGACTCTAGCTCTGGAAGAAGCCTAAAATAAATATAACCCTTGACCATCACAATGCATTTCATATCTTCCCAGTACTTCTTGCAACTAAGACAATACACAGTAAGTACTAACCTAGCAGCTCCATGGAAGCAGAGTTCAGCAGCAGCGTGCCTCACCACAAATGAGTGTACTTTACATTACTCATATAAAGCTAATGTATAAAGAGTACAATTTAATCTACCTAGGCCAACTAAAACTGTACATTTTCTACACAGAGAAGGAATGAAGAAAAAGGGATTAGCCAGAAAAAAAAAAGAAAAAGTGCCTTACACCGGTGAACGGCTGAATAAAGGATCATTTGATCTGCATTGAGGAGGAGAGGGGAATAGCAAGGCAATGGCAGCACTTAGTTCTTACCCATAAACTAAGGAGCGTGCATCTCTTCACGTGTATGATTTTTATCAATGTCCACACTAAGACATCAAAATGTAAAGAGATACAGTTATATAGAAGAATCAGATTTAACCTTGTGCATAGAAAAAAAAATTTCAGCGATTTTCTGGCATCTGCAGTACAGCACTGACTACGTGAGACAAAATTAATTTTTGAGACTACGTGAAACCTGGAGAGGTTTCTGTTTATTGCCTTTTTTATTATTTTTTTTTAATTATTAATTGTGTCACAATTATTCCAGCAATCTTCACAGCTGGTTCACTCCTAAAACGAAACTTCAGGTTTCCACACTAAACATTTCATTGCTATTCAAAGTCAACTTTGTGGGGGGAGCATTTGGTTTGGGGATGCGTTTGGTTGGTTGGTTTGGGATTTTTGTTTATTTGTTTGGTTTTTTTTTTTAATTTTCCACCATTTCTTCCCAATAACCATTATTTGGATGCGCTATCTTCAGGCTTATCCTCTCACTCCGCAGTCCCAAATCACATCAAAGTTTTCAGTACCAACACATGGGTAGTAGGAAGAAGGAAAGCCTATTGCTATTTAGATAGCGCTGTCACTGGGTACAAATACCTTGGAAAAAAAATCCAACCAGTTACTTTCACGTATTATTTATAACACAGCATTCTATTCCCTTTGTGCTTCTCTTCGGGTGGGAACCATGCCTCAGAGCATGCCTGGAATTCTATCAGAGAACATGCAGTACCACCATATTGAACAAGAACGCTTCAGGAAAAGCTACACGGCGTGGTTTGCACGTGCTCCCAAAGGGTTAAAGCTCTTTCTGTATGTTAATTATATAGTTATGCTGTATATCTCAAGGCAAAGACCCTTAGAAATACAGGGCTCAGGTTTTCAAAACGTAAGGTCAATGCATGACCTTGAGAGTCAACCACCTAATCTTGGACAGCCTGGCCTTGTGCTGGATCCTCACTGAGACCCTCCTTGTAGGTAGATGTTGATCCAGCGATTCTAAACGCTGAACTGCCGGCAGGAGGGGAAAGGTGTGATGGAGGCTGGTTTTGTACAGATACAGCAACAGCAGCTTCACCTTTAAGCCACGGGCCACACGCAGATGGAGCGGGAAGCACCTACAAGCTAGAATATTATGAGATAATTCTTCTGTGCCTTTGTGGAGAAAACAGAGGGAAGCTTCCCACAGAGCACCCGTGGTTTACCAGCCAACCCATGGACCCTAGGGATACATCCAGCCTCCCATCCCATGCCAAAGCAAGGTCAGGAACAGAGAGGAAGAAAGGACTGTTTCAGCATCCCTGGGTTGTCTTCTCCAACACTTTACCTTTCTGAAGACAGTACAGTCTTTTTAACTCTTTGCCAGTGCACAGGAGAATAATCTACTATTTTCTGTAGACAAGCCTTAGGGGCACCGGAGATTTTCTTCATTCCTTCCCCTGCTTCTGCCTTCAAGACCAAGTCGTTCCTGTTGCTTTATTTCCATGCTATCCAGTTTGCTTATATCTCTCAAAATGCTACACCCAGCTGAGGCTTCACCAGGAATTAGGTAAGAGAAGAAATTTCCTCTCCAGGTATCAAGAGAGGCATTTGTCTTAATATAGTCCCAAAAATCGTTCACTACTTTTACAGTGCTCTCGCTGGGCAGACAGCTGTAACTTGTGACTCGACAAAACAAGTCTGTCTGTCCCATTTCTCAAATTTATCAATATCCTTTTCAATTCCGCGCACGCCCTTTAAAGCACCTGGAACTGTTCTCAGCCCGGCATCAACTACCAATTCAGGTAGTTTAATTAGTTTTAAGGCTTCCCTCACTTACCGAGCATACATACTTTTATAGTAAGAAACACTTTTATTTCTTTATTAAGACGACTGATGTCAGATTTACCAAATTCAAATCAAATTTAACTTGACTGATCCATAGCTACTGAATATCATTTATTATCTATAAGGGGGGGCGGGGTGGAAATCAGAGAAAATACAATATGCTTATATTCACATTTGTGCATAAGCAAAACTGTAACCCCACATCACTACTAAACACAGCTGGAGATTATCACAAACAGCTTCTTCAGGTTTTAGCCTCCATAACAAATTATTTTAAAACCACCCAATGCAAAACTGACAGTCTAAATGCTCAAGGTTTTTTTTTTTTTTTAAAGTGATGAAATCCATTAAAAATGTTTTAGAGCATCTTCAAGCACACTTAGGATCTCTGCACACAGCTTAAACACACTCTCAAGCCATCAAAAATCATAAGAGTTCCACAACTTCAACTCATTTTCAGATATTTCCTTTGCCATTTTCAATTATTCTACAAGCTAATGCTTTAAATTATAGTGGTAACTTCTCTTTGGGAGTATTCAGACACTTACCGCAGTTTACTTCTTATTGTTTATATTCCTCCATTGTGAAAGGACACAAGATTCAGAGGCTGTTATTATGACTAATCATAATCAAGTAATGGCATATTAGCTTTCAGATGTTTGTGTAAAGCAGTTACTTACAAGCTTTTAAAAACATCCAAATCATATCAGAGTAACTTTAAATTTTAAAATGACTCCTTCTCATGATGTACCACACTTCTTCACAACTGGAAGAATCATTAGAGGTCCTTACACCAAAGCCCAGGTCCTTCGAAGATTAGACTCAACCTTCTGCCATCAACAGCATGAGACTCCAGAATATGCTCCTAGGAGTCATTTTCTCTCTTGCTATTTTTGTAGCTTAAATATATGTATAAAATAGTTAATGTACTTAGGAGTATTATCCTTCTTGTTCTGCTCTCACCAACTAATGAGATTAGTTGTGTGCCCCCCCCCTTTTTTTTTTAATAAATATGAATTGCTTTATGTAGCTTTAGACAATAGTGCTTTCTTTTCCAAATCAATATACTCAACTGAATCCTCTTTAAGGATTCTGGTTCCAATTTCCCTTCTTATTACTGGTGCTTTCTTCTGACTTTATCTATCTGCATCTTTTTTTAAAAAAAATAAATCTTAAACTAGGCTTGAGCTCCAACTATGAGCAAATGACAGTAGAAACTATCTCATTTGATATAAATATTCTACATGAAGCCACAGATCTCTTCTGTAATGATAGCTCTGTCAGTTTATTTAATAAGCCACACTGAAAAATTAAGAACCATAATTAAAAAGAGATAAGTCAAGTAGACTTCAATTCGGCTGAACTGATGGGTCTTCTGTATACCATAGCCTTTTAGAAGGAAAAGCTTCATTAAAAAAAAAAAAAAGGCAAAAAACCAAAACAACCAAACCCAACCCCCTTGCATACCACACTCTTACATCTTCCTGCAAAGGATAAAGCCCATAAGGAATTGAGAATTACCATATTTGCAGATAATCCCAATGAGAATTCCCTGGGTTTGGTCCCACAGAACCCAATCTGCTTCCTCTCACTGTGAGCAGGCAGCAGAGCTGCTAAACTTGCCCTTTTTTTTTTTTCTCCTGTCTTTTATGCCCATCAATGTACCCATGTATTTCTGCACAGACACCTGTGATAATAACCTGGTAGCAGCTCCTTCGGTAACTAGTGATTCTCTCTGATCACTCTGCACTGAAACAATTGAGTACTCTGTATTATACAATGGAAGGGAAAAAAAATTATCTAGTTTCTAAAAGCTCTACATTACCACACACAACCGTTTGGATTTAGGAAAAAAAAAAACCCACACACGTCTGGGAGGTTTTAGCTCCCTGCTTTGTCTTGTATTTCATTATCCCTTTCAAATGAAGACAATTAAGTCCATTTCTATATCAAAAACTGTCTTGTATTTTGACTGCCAAAAAAATCCATGCATTTTCTGAAGATTTGCAAGCAGAACTACTGCTACAAATAAATTAATCTTTTCAGAATACTTCAGCAGATGGTTCTCCATCCTTTGAAGAATGCATGTAATTGAATCTGATTGCTTGTAAAAGCAAGAACCAGCATCACCGAAATGGGTGGGAGAATAAGCAGGTTTTTCTTCCTCCCTTAAACAGCTCCGCCAATAAACTCATTTCAGCTTCCAATTTTCATCCTGTAGTCCAGAACTCAATACTCCTTGAGCACAACCACTGATCTCTCAAGGCATGGGGAATTCTTAAGGGCAAATGAAATCCAGAAAAAAAAAACAACCCACAATCTGAAGACTTTTATTGGTTTTGAACTTGTCACATCAGGTACCTACACGTTACTCAGCGGTGAAAATCAAGTATACTGATTAATTATTCCACTAATCCAAAAGGAGGTATTGGTAGAGATGTACTCATTGGAGAAAAAGGCCAGCCACAGCCACACTCTGTTGTAATACGTGATTTGTGGCTGTCTTGCTCACGGGTACATCAATCACACACTTTCTAACTCTGTAACTCACCAATGTACAAGAAAAAACCCAAGTCATCCCAGAACTGCCCAGTTCTTTTCCAAAGAAGGTAAGAGGATGCACATCAACAATAAAAAGGAAAAAAAAAGCTGAAGAGAGGATGTGGCACAGAAAGCACAACTGCTGCCATATTATGGACAAGAACAGACAAGTTTTAGCAGTTACAGAAGACTGAGCCTGCAGCTCCCTAAAAAGGAGTTAAAGATACGGGTACAGATGTTGAATGGAAAAGATTTCCAACAAACTAGTACCATTTCTAATTTAGTTTGGTCCATGAGCTGAAGACTGTCTGGCTAAATACCAAATGAAGTTACAAGGTTTTGTACCAATTAAGTCCCTGATATTTTAATTCAAACTATGATGTTGTTAAATCCACACTTCCTGAAGGCTCCCATGAAAGAGTCATTAAACTCTGTGTCGCAAACTAATGACGTTAGCAAGGGCCAGCAGTGCAGCAATCTGGTGTATCTACAAAGGAAAGGAAGCATTCCCATCTCACCATCTCTCTTAGTTGACATACAAGAACTCACTCGGTCTAAAAGGAACCATATTCTTCCCTCAAAAACAAAACAACAACAAAAAAAAAAGACCAAAAAAACCCCTCCCAAAATCCAACAGAACAGATAGAGAAGCTGGGGAGCAGGAAGAAAAGAAAAAAAAAAGCTAAACCACAAAACCACCATAATCCTAACAAAAAATAGTGAGTCCTACACACACAAAAGAAGCCCCATGCCAAGTGTGAGGAGAATCAGTAGGACTAACAGAGAAGCCACAAGTCTGATTTGAATGGGCTGGTTCACCCTCCTTCCCTGCTCTCCCGAACAGCCAGGGATCCCTGGCCACGCAGCAAACAAGCGTGTGCACAGAGCTCTCTTTGCTGCCCCTCTTTATCAATTAGCTCCAAGAAAAATGGTTTACAACAGGTATTTGTGGCTAGTGAAATGTAAAGGGACAAAAATTGCTTGGGTTTTATTTATAAAAATTATTCTATCCAAGCCCATAGTGGCTGACTGACACTAGCACAGCCTTTAACTCCCATTTCTCTCCAGCCTGCTCTGAGCTTACAGCCTCCTTCCCCTTCACTTGGTGCCTTTGCCTAGTGATGCTGCACGGCTCCGCTGCATCCTGTGTCAATCTATACACAAACCTAAAACCTCCTTAGACCTCCGATACCAAAACACCACAGAACACATCAGGGGTGATCACATCTGCATCTTTTCTTTCACCCATTGAGAAGTCACTGTACAGTACAAGAAGAAACCATGAGGAACCTTCACGTAAATGACACCTACCACTAGCGTGAGGGACACATCACCAGTTTTTCAGTGATACTCACAATCATGGGTTACACTTTACTGTGTTCAACTAGAAAGAAAAGTCCAGCAAAGCACATGAAAATATAAATAGTGATATGTCAGCTTCTGAATAATGGCCGTATAGAAGCTTGAAAAGGACAAGACGACCATGCCAAATCAGCACACTGTACGGTGGACATTTGTGTTCTTAGTTTTTGTCTTTGCGCTTGTTACGAAGTGTGGTCAGCAGATCATGGGAGGTGATTCTACCCCTCTACTCTGCTCTCATGAAACCTCACCTGGAGTGCTGCGTCCAGCTCTGGAGTCCTCAGCACAGGAAGGACATGGACCTGTTGGAACGGGTCCAGTGGAGGGCCACCAAGATGCCCAGAGGGATGGAGCACCTCTGCTAAGAGGACAGGCTGAGAGAGTTGGGGTTGTTCAGCCTGGAGAAGGCTCCAGGGAGACCTCATAGCAGCCTTCCAGTACCTGAAGGGGCTACAGGAGAGATGGGGAGGGACTCTTGATCGGGGAGCAGAGTGACAGGACGAGGGGTAATGGTTTTAAATCGAAAGAGAAGAGATTTAGATTAAGATACTAGAAAGAAATTTTTTGCTGTGAGGGTGGTGAGACCCTGGAACAGGTTGCCCAGAGAAGCTGTGGCTGCCCCATCCCTGGAGGGGTTCAA
>JAOXNO010000002.1:24511351-24521525 GCA_028565335.1 Limnodromus scolopaceus
GTGGTCAGGCACTGGAACAGCCTGCCCAGGGAGGTGGTGGAGTCACCATCCCTGGAGGTATTTAAGAAATGTGTAGAGGTGGCACTTCAGGGCATGCTCTAGTGCCCGAGATTGTGAGGGTCTTTTGTGTGTGTGTGGTTGGACTCGGTGATCTCAGAGGTCCCTCCCAACCATGAAGACTCTGTGATATGGCCCTGCCCATCCAAGCCTGACTGACCCCCAAGGATGGGGACCCCCTTACACCTCTGGGAAAGAGAGAGGACCAGGGGTGCCACCCCCCAAACTTGAGGGCTGCACAACTCACCCAAGTCGGCGTAGTTCCTCCTGCAGAACTGCCGGCGGCCGCCGAAGCACAGGTCAAAGGGCTGCTCATCCGGGCGCCGCAGCTTGTGCCCGCTCTCGATGGCAGCAAAGGCTTCCTCGGCATAGCGGTAGGTGACAAAGCCATAGTTGTCCCTGGAGCCAGAGAAGGAGAAGCAGCAAGGAGATCAGCGGTAACGCAAGATGCTTGTCCCACCTTGGTCTGCACCATCCCCTTGAGGAAGGGGAAAAGGGCCAGGAGGAGCCATCCCTGGGGAGAGGTTGCCCCACGTCCCTGCAGCTCTTACCCCTCGGAGCGGAAGTGCAGGGTGCACTCCTCGATGTCCCCGAACACAGAGAAGCGGTGTCGCAGCTCCGACCGTGTCATCCTGCTGGGGATCTTGCCGATAAACACAACTCGCCGCTCCTCCTGCAGGCAGGGATGCACCGCCATGTAAGATGGGAACTGGGAAGGACGTTCAGCATCTCCGAGCCCTCCCGGTGAGCACGACCCCTCGCACAGAGCACCCTCCCGGCATCACCACCCATCACACCACAGCCACAGCCTCCCAGCAATGCTGCCTGCAAGCCCATGGCTTTCTCAAGTGATGGAGGGGTTGGGGCCCCCCAAATCTCCAGCCCCAGCTTCCCAGCACTCACTATTGCACGTTCCTTCTGGAGGATCCTCTGCCTTTGGTAGTGGTCCTGTGCATCGTAACTGTATCTGGTAGGGCAGAAAGCGGACACGTGAGCTACGGGGTCATGGGGGTGCCAGAAGAAAGTGATCCCAGACACAAGGGAGATACAGAAGGAGCCTGTCCACTGCTGCCCGGGACACAGGACGCGGGGAGATGGGTTGGGGGAGCTCACACCCCCACAGGGTGGCCACACTCACCTTCTCCGCCTGTTACTCCTCCTGCGGGGTGAGGGGGAGCGGGACTGGCTGCGGGATGTGGACCTGGATGAGTAGGAAGACGTTGACGACGAGGATGAGGACCTGTCCCGGGACCTGCCACATGAGCCACAGCTGGAGCGGGAGGAGGAGCTGTGAGAACACCTTGAGCGGTACCTGGGAGAAGGAGACACACAGCTCAGTGCTGAGCCCTCTCCGTGCCCAGCACCACAAGGCTCCAGAGAAGAAAGAGACCTCCATCCTCCCCGAGGTACCCAGTGCTCAACTCGGACAGGAATCATCCCCAGGGTGAGCAGGGCTGTGGAAACCTCTGCCCAAGTTTGTCAGGGCAGTGGTGACACTACAGAGACATTGCTCCGCTCGGTTCCAAACACTGCAGCGGAAAGGGAAGAGGCTCAGAACAGGCACAGCCTCTGAAGAGCAAGAAATAGTCACGGGGGAATGGTGCAGGACGTGGCTGCAACTGGGCAAGGGCCCAGGAGGGGCTGGGGCTGCCGTGCTGAGCCCCTCACAGTGCACAGGATGACACTGGAGTCATCAACAGCCACGGGAACGGAGACTGTACGTGCCTCCAACCACACCGAGTGCCATGACATGCACTGGGACAGCGCTGGCCTTCTGTGCCCTCAGCCTCCTGCCCGCAAGAGCCCCTCTGGTGGGACCAGGCAAAGTGTAAGGAGAGCAGGATTGCAACCCCTCCGGGATGAAGCCGTGCTGCCTCCAGCCAGCAGCAGGGTCCCTCTCTAAACATGCTGCCCACGGGTGGTCCCCACCACAGGCAAACCCAGGCCCTGAGTGGGGCGTGCTGCCTGGTACTGCCACGCACTCTCCTGGAAGACAGGGGGTCAGGATGGCACCATCCATGGGGACGTTTCCCAGCACGGGGCCACCTACGTTTGCTGGAAAGCCAAGCCAGATAGGGCAAGTCCCTGAGCTGCATATCCCTGGGACATGGCACTAGATACGTGCCCCTTTCCAGCTCCAGCCTCCACACCTATTGGCCACCGATGGACAAGCCCTTTGTGCCCAGTGACTGGGATATCTTCAGAACTGGCTGAACACCCAGGGAATCTGGGTTAGGGATCTGGATGAGCCCTTGCAAGCTCCAGTGCCTCTCACCCCAGCTGGGATAGGCTGTGCATCACTCAGGTGCACAAGGACTGCGAAAGAAACACATCCTGCAGAGACCAAGCCGCCCCACTTTCCTACGCAACCACCTCCAGAGGGAGCGTGGGGAGCCCCTCAGGCAGCCAAGCCAGACAGGTTTTTCTCTGCTTTCCTCCAGCAGCTCCCTGGAGGGTTCCATTGTGGCTCCTCTTATTTCTACACCTAGGGCTGCACCAGCCCCACAGCACAGACACCAACACCTGCAAGAATACCCCAGAAAAAGCATCCAAAAGCCAAGGTGCCACCAAAGACTCGTACCATGGTGTCCCAGCAGTAAGGAAGCCTGGCCCAACGGTGACTTTACAAGCACACCTGCCCAGGTGTGGGGTTCAGCCAGACACCCGCTAGCAGGGTGTTGCAGCAGCTCCCCCAGTCTCTGGGGGGACAGAGACACCCCTTCGGAAGGACCACAAGGAGAAAAACATCACAGAATGATAGAATTGTCTGGGTTGGAAGGGACCTTTCAGATCATCCAGTCCAACCATCAACCTAACCCTGATAAAAACCACCACTAAACCATGTCTCTAAGAAATATGTCAACCCAGCTTTTAAACACCTACAACTACAGCCAACAAGAAGTTCCACAAAGAGGTGTCTGGGCAAAAGACCGACCACCAGACAATTCAAAGAGCAGACAGATGCTCCCCCGCTTACCTTCGCCACCGCTTGGGTGGCGGGGAGAGCGACCGTGACCGGGATCGGGAGGACGAGGATGAAGATGAAGATGAGGACTCGCTAGCTCCATCTGAACTGGAGCTGAAAGAACGGCTGGCACGGCTCCGTCCAGCCCTCCAGCTGCCGGCCGAGGGGCTGGGGGAGTCCCGGGGTCTCCGGTAGCAGCGCAGGGACCTCTTGGCAGCAGCACGGCTGGGCTGGGCACTGGGAGTCCGCGTCTCCTGGTCCCGGCAGGGGGATGCAGCTGGAGACAGGAGCACCGAGGTGGGGGGGCTGCTGCAGCCGGCGGTGGCCTTATTGGGGACGCTAGTCCGATAATCCAGGGGCGCCAGGCAGGCCATCCCCAGGGGCTCCTGGCCGGCCTCCACGGTGGTGGTGGGAGCTGGCGGGGTGGACTTGGGCTGGTCCAGCGTCCGTTTGGTTAAAGAGGAGATAGGTTTGATAGTGATGTCCCGGTGGTGTTTGACATTCCAGCGGGAGCCGCCCTCGGCAGGGGGCTGCGTGCCAGGGCTGCCGCTGCTCTCCGGCCGCGCCGCACCGGGGATGCAGTAGTCATGGTCTCCCGAGCAGACGTGGCTGGGGGCTGAGCTGGCGGTGACCGGCGCTGGGCTCTTCCCCTGGAGCTTGCTTGGGAGCAGCGGTTTGGCTTTCACCACCTTGGCCATCTTCTGGGCCCCTTCCTGGGGCGTGGACCCGGGCGACTTGGCCTTGGCCAGCAGCGAGACAGCAGGCAATGGCTTCCAGAGCTGGTGGGGTGGCGTCGCTGGGGGGGTGAGGCCTGTGAGAGCACCGGAGGACTTTCAAGAGCAGCCCCCTGCTGCAACCCACCCAGCTGGGGCTACCTCCCAGCTCCCCTCAAGCCCAGGGATCGCCCCCCCCAGCCCCACAACAGCCCCCTGCCAGGACACAGTGGGCTCCCCTGCCTTGCCCCGGGCATTACCTGCCACGTTAGCCAGCTCAGAGGCCTGCAGGCCATCCAAGGGCTTCCTGTCCTGCTGGGTCTCAGGCCTGAGAAGGAGAAAGGAGCTTTGTCAAACGCAGCACCCGAAGCCCAGCCCCAGTCCCCCAACCAACAGGCTGGGGAGACAGAGGGTCTGAGAGAGCCGCAGGGATGGCACTCGCACAGCCCAGTCATGCCCATCGCTGCTTCCCCCAATTTCTCCCCCTTAGCGAGGAGCCCCCAGCCCAGCAAGGAGCTCAGCCCCTCCTGGGCCGGTGGACACAGCCCCCAACGCATTTGAGGCCCCGCCAGGACTGAGAGCTGCCCCGTGCCCCCGCTGAAGGCAGGGCTCAGCCCCCTGCCCGGCTCCACACCGTGGCACGGGCTGTGAAGCTGTTGGTACTCACCCGGAGCTCCCCGCCGGCCGCCTGTCCTCGGGGGGCTGCACCGGAGTCTCCTCCTTCTTGGCTGAAAAAAGAGTGGGTGGGTGAGGGTGACGAGAGGCTGGATGTGGAGGGCAGGGGACGGATCCTGCACCCCGGGGGACACAGAGCACCCCGGGCACAGCCAGGGAGATGTTTGACAGCACCCCAAACCCAGCTCCCTGCAGAGAGGAGCTGCACATCCCCTTTCCTTCCTGGGCTCTTCACCACCCCCTCGGCTGCCCTGGGGACCCCCCCAACCGCTTTCACAGGCCAGGAAGGAGACGGGGGCACCTGGGCAAAGCACCCAGGCAGGGTAACACCAGCCCGCAGGCACCAGCTTCTCAGCCCCCCTGCTCCCACCCCACCACAGGGAGCACAGCCAGCCCAGAGAGGCCGGCACGGCAGAGAGGGAGCCCCGCAGGGGATGGCACGCCGCATCCGCACCTTCAGACTTCTCAAACTGCTCCAGCAGGCTGGACAGGTCGGTGGCTTCGATCCCTGGGCCAGGGAGAGAGCACAGCAAGTCAGGTCAGCCAAAATCCTCCCGGCACCACAGGGATGCGCCCCAGCCCCATCCTCCCCACGCATCAGCCTCCCTGGGCAACAGGGCGAGAGAAGCAGCAGCAGAGCCTGCAGCAGCTCCACGTCTCCCGCAGCGAGGACAGGAGCGCCTGGCTCTGCAGCCCCAGGAGGGACCAGTTTGGGCACAGCCAGCCCAGACCACCCAGTGGAAGCAACGTCCTGGCAGAGTGCTTGGGAAGAGACTGCAAGCCCGCCGGCACGGCTTTGCCACCCTTGCCCCCAGAAGTGCCAGAAACCGGTCCCGCTACCCGGGGCTGCCGGCAGCACTGCAGCCCTCGCCGGCTGGCAACGCTCAGCCCCATGCCCCGCAGCCCTCCCGCTCACCGATCTCACTGATGAAGGCTTGCACGATGTCCTTGCTGCTGTCGCTGGGCTGCGCCGGGCTGAGGAGCGGCTGGTGCCTCCAGGGCCGAGCAGTGGGCGCCTTGGTGGGCAGGCTGCTCTCTCTGCTCGCTTTCGGTGGCGGTGTCACAGCCTGGGAGGTGGATTTTTGGCTAGGCGCCTCCTGCCCAGCGGTTGCCTTGGGTTCTGGCAGGGCTTTCTCCACTGACCCCTTGCCTGGCCCTGCAGCCTCCTCTGTGGGACGGGTGCCAGGGTTCTCCTCAGCGGGGCCAGCGGCAGGGGACACCTCTGCAGGGCAACGGATGGCAGCTGGGGGCACCTTTGGGAGCTGTGGGGGTGTTGCAGCCTGGGGCTCCTCTGGAGGCTGGGTGGGGGCAGCCTGGAGGGCTGGTGCCGCAGCAGGGACCCTGCTGGGCTGGGCAGCAGCAGGCGATGAGGCTGCCAGGGGCTGGGCAGGGGCTGGAGGGCTCTTGGGGAGAGAGCTCTCCCCCGCCAGCCGTGCCTGCCTCCTGGGGTCAGACACCCGGCTGGTGGCTGGCCTGGCTGGGCCACCAGCAGCCCCCATCTCGCTGGCCGGAGCGATGGGTGGCTGGACAAGGAAGGCCGGTGGCTCCGGGCAGCCGAGCGCAGGGGTGGCAGGAGGCTGCCCGTGCAGGATGGCCGTGCCAGGGTGGCCGCCAGCCGGGAAGGTGGCAGCACCTTGCAGTGCCGCTCCAGGGTCCCCGTAGGCCAGCGGAGGCACCGGAGGTGGCATGGGGATTCCTGGCCAGTAGGATGGTGATGCCCACCCTACCGGGGTGTAGGGACCGCCGGGGCCAAACGGAGGCGGGGGAGGCACGGCCGGCGGGGGCCAGGCCATGGCCGGAGGTGGGAGGCCAGGCACCATGTGAAAAGTACTGGAGGAGCCGGCAGCGGGCGGCGGGGGCAAACCATGGCAGCCCACGGGCTGCGGGCTGAAACAGGGCCAGGAAGGCACTGGTGGGTAAAGGGCATAAGCACCAGCAGAGGCTGGTGGCATCCCGGCGGGAGCCACCCCAGCGGCTGGGGGCACATTTGGTGCGACAAAAGGCATTGGTGTCGACGGGGGTGGTGGAGCCGTGGCGGTTGTCGGAGCAGAAGCTGGAGCAGGGGGAGCTTTGCCAGCAGGAGAAGAGACTGCGGCAGGGCTGGTGGGTTTCTCCGGGCTCTTCTGAGCACTGGCCGCCTCGGTGGCGGGGCGCACGGGCAACACCAGGCAAGGGATCTCCGCCAGCTCTGTCGGAGGCTCGGGGACACTGGGCCACTTGCTGGCCGCTTGCTTCTCGCCATCCTTCCTGTCTCCCGGGCTGGGCTGGCGGTGCAGCATGCGGATGCGGTATTCCCGCAGGCTCAGGGCCTTGGGCTTGGCTTCCCTGGGCAGACCCTCGCTCGGCTCCGTCGCCGGCAGGCTCTGTGGGGGGGGGTCCAGCCCCACGCCTTGCTCCGGGAGCAGAGAGGCAGCCTCCGAGACCCCAGCGTCCTGTCCGGCAGCCGGCTGTGCATCTCCCTCACCCTCAGCTTGGTCTGCCGGGCTGGGACACGCAGCCGCCGGCTGCTCCTCCACACTTGGTGCGGTCTTCTCCAGAGGCACCACAGTCTCAGCCTTCTCCGGGGCCACGCTCACCGTTCCTGGTGCTGGCTCCTTCTGCAGCTCCCGCTGGGCTTTCTCCAGCGGGGAGGCCCCTGTTGTGCTCCGGGGCCTGCCCCGGGGCCGTGGCGCCCGCTCGGCACGCAGCTCCATCTGCCCTTCCTTCTGGGCTCGCTCCAGCTGCCGCGCCAGGAAGTCCGAGACCTGGACAGAGGGACACGCTGCTCGCCGCCGGCTGCTGGGCAGTTGGCCCGAGGGCTGGCCAGAGCCGGCCGAGCGGAGCCGGTGGGCCACGCAGTCCCTGCCCGGCCTAGCCTGCTCGCTTTGGTCCTCCTCTCCTTTCTTTTTCCGACTCTTCCGTGCCCTCTCACGGCCGCGTCCCTTCTCGGAGCCCTCGCGTTTGCTGCCTGCCGGGGCGCCGGTGCTGGGCTGGGAGCTCCTGTCGGGGCTACAGGCTCTGGGTGCTGCTTTCTCCGGAGGGGACGTGCTCTCCGGGGTAGTGCAGGAGGGCTCCTTCCCAGGTGGTTTCTCCTCCTTCTTCTCCTCCACCTTGTTTTCCTGGGCTGGAGCTTCTGGCAGCTCCTCTTGATCCTCTGGGATTGACTTCCCGGTACCCTCCTCTGCTGACAGAAGCTGGGGCTCCAGCTCGGTGAAGCTGGGAGCCAAGGGCTGCAGGACCACGGGGATCTCCACGCTCTCCCCCTCGCCGGGCACAATTTCCAGTAAGACGGGACCGCTCAGGAGCTCCTTGGCCACGGGCTCGGTCTCGGGGTCCAGGCACACGGTGAAGGTGGGCAGGCAGTACGGGTGCATGGACTTCACCAGCTCGCTCAGGGACACGTCACCCGTGTTGATGATGCAGGGGTCTTCGCGCTCCTCCAGCGCCACCCCAGCTCTGCTCACACGTAACTCCCCAGCCTCCATGCTGCTGTCTCGCCCTGGGCTCAAGGCAGCCTCCTCTTCCTCTTCCTCCCCATCGCTGCGCTGCGGCAGGGGCTGCTCTCGGGCCCAGTGCCGGCCCACCTTCCTCTCCACCCTCGGGGTGCTGCAGACTTGCTTCTTTGGCAGCACTGGGTCCTCGAGGCCATGAGCAGCACGGTCCCAAGCCAGGTCTGTGTCGGTCTGGGAAAAGGAACCAGAGTGAGTGGCAGCTCCTGAGCCTTCACCGGAGCCACCCTGGGAACAGCCAACTGTGGGTCCGCTGCGACTCTGCAGCAAAGCCCCTGGGCAGACAAAAAGCTGGGACATGTTTGACCCTCCCAGTAAGACACAACAGAGATGGAAAGCCCCCATCCCTACATCCACAGCATCCCCAGTCCCACAGTGCCCACCAGCTGGGGCAGTCCCGGCTCCCACTGATGCCCTGGGAAAGCATCACTTCTAGGAGAGGACACCTGTGCCAGGGGGGAAGGCAGGGGACAGGGGACAGCAGCAGGGACACAGTCACTCCAGCACCACCCCGACACCACTCCATCAGCTTCCCCTGCTCGGCTGCTCACCTTCCCAACCACAGAGATGCTGCTGCTGAGAGGTCTGAGAGCCTTGGGCTGCTCCAGGGCTGGGCTCTCGCACTCCAGAGACGGACGGGATAAGCTGAGAAACTTCTGAAACTAGAGAGGAGATGGACAGAGGATGAGGCAGCAGCAGATTTCTGCTGCTGGAGGGGACAGGCCACCCCCAGCCCCACAGCTCCCACTCGTGCCACCTCAGAGAGCCTGTGAGCAAACTCAGCCCTGTTTCACCCACAGCACACCACAGCCCCAGTTGGCCCAGCAGAAGGGGACATGCTGCTCCCCGGAGCCTCTGGTACGTCTCTGGCTCTATACCACGACCCAAGGCGAAGGCACAGCCCCCCAAGCCTGCACTGGAGGCCCGGGGGTGTCGCAGGCTGGCTCAGCCCTTCTCTCACATCACTGGTCAGAGGAACCATCCCGTGGCACTGGGCACCAGGGTCCTACCACCTCAGGGCACCCTTGTGCCAGGACCCGGCTGAGCCCTCCCTGAGCATCTTCCCACCCATTTTAGGGTCAGTCTGGCTCTACCCCACAACTCACCGAGGGATTCTCCCGCTCCCGAGGCGAGGTCAGCAGCTCTGCGTCCATGATGGTGTCAAAGGGGGACAGGGTCTCATCGTCCGTGCTGTCCAGGATCTCAGTGATGGCAGTTAGCAGGGACAGCTCGTTCTGCGCATCCAGGCAGGCCTTGCTCTGCTGCAAGGGCAGGGACAGTCTCAGAGAGCAATGGGACACGGCCCCAGGACCCGGCCACGGGGGACGCTGCTCCCACCCCTACCCCTGCCACAGCCAGAGACAGCCCGGCCACCGCTTCCCACCCCCAGGTGCGCGTTCCCACCTCGCTCAGGGAGAGGTCCTCAATGATGGAGATCACAGAGGAGTCGAGATAGTTCTGCATCGTCCCCAGGATCTCCTCGGCCTCCAAGATGGTTTCTGCATCCAGCGAGGATATGTTCAGGTCGTCCTCCTCGAGGGAAAAGCACTGTCGAGGAGCAGGGGGAGCCAGGTAAACACTTTGCACAGCACCACTGCCAGCACTGATCTCCTCCGCGGGGGACATGGACCCCCCCCCAGCACCCCAAACACGCTGGGGAGGCCGGTGGGACATGGCCACACTGCACAGGAGACCTTCCCCCCTTGCTTTTCAGGAGAGGTTTGGGCCAGTCCACCCCACTGTGCAAAGCCCTCTGCCACCTTCGGCTTGAGACCCTTCCGATCACCAGGGATGTCTCCACACAGCCCCTCAACATCCCCTCACACCTCCCACAACTCCCTCTGCAGGACTGAAAGATCAGTCCATAAAACCACAGGAGCTCCCAGGCTCTGCCCAGCACCACGCATCGCTCCGGCTGGATGGGGAGGGATGAAGCAGGCTCCCCCCACCCCATGAACTGTCACATGCTCCTCCGATTCCGCTGTCAGGGCTTCAGATAAGCCCCAAAACATTACGAAATTCATAACAAAAGCGCAGGAGTCAGCAATAGGGATGCAGCCAGCGGCCGCTGCCGGGGCCCTACCCCGGCCCCTCTCTGCTGCAGGCTACCAGAGGACACGGGCTGCGCTCACAAGCCAGGACCAAACCGCCTTTGTTGCTCTTCTTCCTCCAAATTCCCAGCCCCACACCCTTTCCAGTCCCTCAGCCAGCTCCAGGGATGTTCGGGTGATGCCGGATAACTTAGGATCATAGAATGGTCAGAGTTGGAAGGGACC
>JAOXNO010000002.1:24611671-24624847 GCA_028565335.1 Limnodromus scolopaceus
TGGGTGGTCATGAGGGAGGAGGGGGTCGGATGGCCCTGCAAACAGGCTGCTCCTATCCCAGATCTGTGAATCTGTGACTTGGTTCTCTGTATAGTTGTATTGGTGGAGGGTAAACCTGTCTTATCTGCTTTGTTCCAGTTATAAGCTCGGCAGAGCTGCCTTTGGATGCTGATGTGCAAACTAGCAACCTGCTGATAACCTTCTTGAAGTACAGCTCGATTGTGATGCAGGACACAAAAGGTAAATAAATTCTATTGATGCAGCTGTGGATGCAGCAAGCAGTGCTTCTTGAAGTCGGGAGGGTATAAGAACATGTCTAGTGACTCCAGAAATAGAAGTTAACTGATGTCCCTTTAGAGGACTGAAGATTCCACCTTTGGAGAAAATGAAGAGATTTCTTGTTGCAAGATAAGAGTTATGAGACTAGGAGAAACCTGATACTGGCAGAAGAGAAGTCAAATATGGAAAGAATGTAATAATAATAATAGTACCTAATAACCAAGCCTTTCCCTGTGTGTGACCATATCTGATTCCCAACTGTCTGTCAGAGACGGGAGGTCATGTCCCAGAGAACTGTATTTTTAAGAGCATTTAGAAGCTGACAGAAGAGGCAAAGCTCAGCATTAGGAGGAAATATTTCCTTTGGTACTTGCTGGTTAAACAGGCAGCTCTTTAATTATAAAGAGGACATTTGTAACTTACACTATATTGGCAGTAATTTGCTTGAGAAGATAAATTTCCGTATAGTGCTTTTTGTTTCTCCTGCTGGTTTTGTGGGGGTTAATTTCAGCTTCCTGGAGTTGAAATGTTGCTTCATCTCCTGCTCAAGGTACCCAAGGGTGCTGTTTTGCCCACTGGTTGTGTGGGCAGGGCTTTAGTGTGAACATAACAAGTGATCTTTGTACTGTTATTTCCGCCTATTACCGACTTTTTGCTGTTAAGTTAGATATAAAAACTGAACAAAAATAGGAAGACAGCTGCAGAGCTATGATGTGTTGATTATTGACCTTCATGAATGCTTGGCACTGAGTAAGAGAGCAGGCAGGAGAGTTTCCTTGTACTTACTAGCTTGCAGTAAAATTGTACCTGCCTGTCTTGCTCTTATTCAGTATGCAAGCTAGTTGAGGAAACAGTGAATAATTGAAATTAGGACCAAAAGGGACTTCATGAAAATACCTAGTGCACCCTTGAAAACCAAGGCAAAATCAGGTTTACCTGTATCTTTTCTCAGGGGTGTTGCTAACAGCTTGAATGAAGACACTCTGAGAATGGAGCATCATTTTTAAACTATCCATGCCCGTGTTTAACTGCCCTTATTGTTAGAAAGCTTCATGTGCTTTCTCAAGTCTTGGTTGTGATGAATTACTAGTTATCTTCTCCAAGATAGACATTGAGAATGGATTATTTCTTTCTTCTTTGTGTCAGCCCTTCTGTATATTTGAAGTCTACTTTCATGTTTCCTCTTGCTTTTGTCTTTAAGCTAAACCACATCAGTCTTTGCTCAGTCATTTCTTACAGATTGCACACGTGAGGAGGCCTTACAGCTCTCTAGCTGGTCCCGTTTGCTTTTCTCAGGGACTCCTTTGCTGATCAAAGTCTCTGATGGAGCAATTTTACGTTTTTCAAATTAACTTCTGCACTCATTAGTCACTGTAATATGGGAAGTCTGCACAGGGCCTTGGGAACTGCTGAACTGGATTAGTTTCAGACGGCGTGAAATATGATGGAGGGGATTCCTGACTAATCAAGCCAGTGAGAGATGAGTTTATTCTGGCATGAGACAGGAGTTGATGTTTCTTTCTTGACTTTGGTTCTAACTTGTATAACATTTGAAATTTGTGTGGCCAATAGACTTTTAATCTTACTGCCATGGTAGTATGTGGCAATGAGCTCCACGGACTCACGGTTTAGGTGTGCCTTCCAAACCAGTGCTTATTAATTCTAGTAAGTATATTCCTGTCCTTAGATTTTGATGATGGATGGGACCCTGTCTAACTCTTTTTCTTCTTGTGTAAGACCAAGCGTGTGACACCAATAGAGCAACAAGAGAAGAAGAATGAGTAACTCTAATTTACTCCATGTGTGAGGCAGGTGGGAACACTGAGAGGGGAGGCTGGTTTGTTCCCCATCCAGGACCAGACAGTTGTTTTGGTCCTGTCCCAGAGAGCATAATTTAATAGGTTGCATTTTCTAGATCCCCCTCTTGTTTTCTCTCTTGTGTCAGTCAGAAGCAGCTGCCATGGGAGAAACAAAAACTGCACCATTTTATCCCATGTATAAAATAGGGTTCATGCTGATACACCTCCCCGCAGGACGTGGTCTGTTTTGTTCCTTTAATGAAGGATGCTGTGAGAGTGCAAAGTGTCTGTGTGAGTGACTGCCTGCAGAGCTGCCCCATAACTGCTGGAAATGGCATGATGTTCACAACACATTGGCTGAAAGCAGAGTATTTGGTGTGAAACGGGAGCCTCTACAGCACTCTCCCCAGAGAGAGAAGTGGTAGCAGCACCTACAAAAATACACCGGGAGGCCTTACAATAGGAAAATAACAAGGCTCCAGTGTATCAGAGCTCTTTGAGGCCACTTCTCCGGCTTTGCTTGAGTAGAAGACTCCTCACTTAAACATTTTAGCTGAGGTAAGGAGACATAGAAGAGTCTTTTAACTCTCCCATTCCAAAATTCCTCTTTATCTTAGTTAGTGCAGCAAGATGAAATCAGCACACTTCAGGGCACGTCTTGTTAGTAAGTATCTGTCCCTCAGCAGCACAGAAAAAACAAAAGAGGCATCAAAGTAGAGAGATCAGCTAGCTAAGCCCATTCTCTCTATGTTTGCAGATTACCGCGTACACACTAAGTAGCAAAGTGCTTGTAAAAGTGATCTGCAAAGACGCAAGGAGTTTGTCTGATACCGTCTTCTCATTTTGATGAAAGTGGTCTGACTGCTTCAAATTTCCCTCTCCTCCAAGCGTGACTCTAAGGCAGGTGCCTGGGATGGCGTGTCTTCTGCATTGGAGAAGCTGTTGGAGGTCTCAGGAATGTGCAGTTTTAAGCATCCTCAGAATTTAGTTAGAGATTGTTGTTTGTGGGTTTGGTGGTGTGTGGTGTGAGTGGTTTGTTTTTTAGAACAATGATTTTTAAAACGAGCTTGACTGGACAGTGCCTTGAACAACCCAGTTTTAGCTGGCCCTGCTTTGAGCAAGGATTGGACCAGAGGTTTCTTCCATCCTAAGTTACTCTACCACTGTATCTACCTTGGGGTTTTTGGTATTTCAAGGTTAAAATTGAGAGAGAAGAGGTTTAAATAATCTAAATAAAATTTATGTACTTCTGCCTTAGTCCCTCTCTGTTTGTGAGTCTTTCAGCCCTCCACTTGTCACTCAGGGCAAAAGCTGCTGGAAGCTGTAAGATGAATAACAAGTTGTGGCACACGACGGGTGGAAGCCCTTCTTTCATGGCCTTGCACGGAGCAGAGTAGGTTGTGTCTCTCAGTATTGGGGTTAAAACTTAGGACTTTGAGCGTAATGTCGGGATTCATTCTGCTACGTTGTGCCGTGCCTCTACCAAAGCTTTGCTGCTTGTTTCGTAACCTATGGCAAAGGTGATCTTTTTCTTTCCATCTTGTCTGAGAGAGGGAAGAGTGCATCTCTGTGGTAACAGAAAGACAGGGACTGACCCCAGTATTTATATATGTATGTATATATCTATATCTGTATCTATATCCTGACCCCAGTAGACTATCTGTGGAAGTGAAACAGAAGCTCCACTGATAGTTACAGTGCTGTTAGAGGTTCAAATCACGAACCTGGCTGTTAGTGCAGACTGGTGACAAATTGGTGGGATTTAGTGGTCAGGCTGGAGAGTGCGTGCTTAATGAGAACAGCAAGACTACGGGCTATCATGGAGGAAGTAGGAGTTTGAAGAATAATCTCCAAGGTTGGGCTTTTCTCTTTCAATGATAGCCACCTCACTCTTCAGCATCGCTAGGCTTGTGTGGCTCATGGAAAACTTGGTTTTTTTCTTTTTTGCAGATGAGCACCGGCTACACAGTGGCAAGCTGTGTCTGATTATCCTGACGTGCATAGCAGAGGTAGGTTTCTTATGTGACACTGTTCAGCAGATGGTGTGTTACAGGACTCTATCTGCATGCACATCCCCTGCCTCCTACTGAGGAGGAGCTGACAATCCACAATGGTACTGAGCAGAGGACCTCAGGCCCTTAACGTTTGGCTAATAAACCTGATGCAGTACCATTAAAACTGACTTGAAAATTGGGTTATCTTATTGGGGTTGGCCAACTCCCAATTCAAAGGGAATGAAGAGAGAAGAGTGGACCGTAGCCTTTTCTCTCTTAGGTGTTGAGTGACCTTGTGGTGTTCCTTCTGGATGAGTAATGTGCTAATGGCTTTCAGCTCTGTGCTGTTCGTGGTAAATGTGGGCGCTGCCATATCCCTTCTGCCTAAGAAGGATATGACTGAACGGTTGTAGGTCTCTCCAAGCAGGGCAAGTAGGAAATCCGGTAGTAGGGTGAGAAAGCAGTATCGCAGAGCTGAGTCAGCAGTCCTGGCTGAATATGGTCCTGTCTTGTGGGAATTATGTCCTAATGGCTTGATTGATGTCCTGAATAGTGATTGAGTTTGTGTGGCATTTGCATTTTGCTTGCTTGCAAGTAAAGACCTTTCATTCTTAACAAAGAATAAAAAGCAGTGATGTTGATAGCCAGCGTAAGGATTCTGAAGTAATATTTCTTCAGGGTGCAGCCTGGAAGCTAATTATCTGCATTTCGAATATTTATAATTAAATGTCTTTGGCACTTGAGTTCTTCAGGTGGATGCATAGATAACACAAGATAAGAAATTGTGTTTCCCCATAGCAAAGGCATGTTGTGGCTCTGCTATTAAATGGTGGGGTATTTATTACCCAACCTGGCAGTGTGTTATCTAGAGGAATGACTTTGATTTAGAGCTGGTCTTGCAATGAGCTTTGTCTGAGGTTTGGGACAGCTGATAAACCTACCTGCTAGTACTGCAGTATCTTCTGGCATGATCAAAACGCCAACGTAAACCTTTGTCCACACAGTCACAGGAACGTGTGAATGGGGAAGTGGAACTGGAATCAGCAGGGGTTTACTTCTGCATGACTGGAGACATGGGTGGGGGCAAGAGGAGGTGACAGGTGGCTTTCTACCCTTATAGCTGTATTGTTGGGGGTTTTACACCGAAACACATGTGATTTGAGAGTCAAGTGGAAGGTGATGGGGCCTTCATTGGCTATTCATATCTCCTCCCTTTTCTTGCTCTTTTCATAGGATCAGTATGCTAATGCTTTTCTCCACGATGACAACATGAATTTTCGAGTAAACCTACACAGGATGGTGAGTCTTTTCCTCCAGATGGTCCTTTTTTCTCTTTGTGGTGAGAACACAGAGGATTTGAGTCCTTGCATGTTGAAAACTGTGTCACAGACATCTAACCTAGATTGCTAAGGCATGTAGAAATACTGTGAGAAATGCAGTAGTTGGGGAATGATTTTTGAAATAGCTCTCAGAATGTCTCACTCTTTCAAAGAACAAAGAGCTGGTTGCCCTGTTGGTTAATTCAGAGGCCTGTGTAGCTGGGGAGGGGCTGTGTATTATGTGGTCTCTGAGGAAATCAGTGGCAGAGAGAAGGTCCTGCCTTAATCTTCAGCAAGCATTACCCCTCTTGATACATTAATAGCCAGCTGGAGTTACACTGAGTGCTCTAATTTGGCTTATATTTCATCCTGGGTGGGGTGACTCTTCAAGAAGGAAAGTATTTTTTTCCAGAGCTTTTTCCTGTAAGCGTCTGTGGAGGAAGTGTCCTTACCTGGCTCCTGAAGCTCTGTAGGTACAAGTAACTGGAATGGTTATCCTAACTTGGTGCGTTCTCTCTTTGTGACACTGGCAAGTTCCACCTCGTCTGACAATGCAGCAGCACTTCAAAGTGTCACTAGGCCAGGACAGAAGCAAACACCTTACTTTATAGCGAGCATCCTGCAAGGACACTAGTTGTTCCCACTTAAAAACAAACTTGCCATTCAATTCACCTTCTTGGTCTGCTATGATAAAGACCAAAGCCATTTGATACTGCTAACAATGCAGATTGGACTTCTGGGTCAGGAGCAAATCAGGACGTTAACCAAAGGGGAAGAATCGCTGTGGGATTTGTTTGGTTTTTTTGTTCCTTCTTCCCTTCCACCCCTGCCAATGATCTAACGGTGCCCTCCAGTTACATAGTTAGAGGAACAAAACCCCAGTGGTCAGTACGCTGAAAAGCAAGCACAATTCTGCTCCAGTCATGGCCTTTAGGATTACTGCAGGTGAGATTGCACTTGGAGAAAAAGGCAAAGGGAAGACTGTGCTGATCACACCATTTGCATGGACAATACAGTAAGACACAGAACGTCCCTTGAGGCTTCTACTGACTTCTTTTTATCTTTGTGTGTTTGAAGCCAATGCGACATAGGAAGAAAGCAGCAGACAAGAACCTGCCCTGTCGCCCGCTGGTGTGTGCGGTGCTTGGTAAGTGTTGTCACAGCGTGTGTGCGCTTGTGGTTCCCGAAGCATCTTTTGCAGAAGCCTGTTGTCCCCCTTCACCTGACTAAGTGACAATAGGGAGAGCAGCTGATAAATAAATTCAGAGTTTTATATTAACAGTTGCCCACCAGTACTTTCTAGGTATTACAAGGGCAAACCTACAGAAAGGACAGATGTTTGTCGGGGGAAAGTGTTTTCTGGGCATTTAGCCTTTTCTGAGCACAAACCCCCTGGGAGTGTGAGTAGTTAGGGTTGGTTTTGCATGTGGATATGGAGGCTCAGTTGAAAGCTTTTCACGCAGCGTATGGTTAGATTCTGACACTCATTGCTGGGGAGGCCAAAAGTATAAATGGGTGCAGAAATGGACGAAGGCTGGATCCCTTAATGGCTCTTAGGCCTGATGATATGGAAGCAGTCTCAGACTCCAGCGTTTTCAAACAGGCGATTGTTGAAGCCGAGACACAAAGCTGCGTGAAGAACCTCTATAGACTTCCCAGTATTCATGCACTCTTTCCCTAGATTGTTTTTAGTCACTATTGAGTCGTATTGCTGGGCTGTTAGTGCCCCAGGAGGTTACATCTCACAACTGGTACCACTGGCACGGGTTAAGCATTTTATGCTGAAGTTGTGTTGGGCAGAGAGCACACACATTCAGCATTCAGCTAGTGTTTATTACCTGAACCATAGCAGGTTCAGGTAATAATACCTCTTTCGACTGTATTTCTGTACTCTTTGCCTCTTATCCTCACACCGAGAGCCTTTAACTGTTAGAGATTGTGGTGGTTTTGGCTGGATTGGCCAATCAGAATGACAGATGTGTCCCCCCCCCTCAAAGAGAGGAGAAGAAGAGATAAGGAGATTTACAGGTTTAGAATGAACTAAACTACTTTATTGAAGCCTTAATATTAAAATCAAAAAGGAAATAATGAAATAGATGCAATATATACAAAACTGTATCAAGTTCCCAGGATGACATCACTGGCAAGCACTGGGAAAGTCCCAGACTGGACTCAGCAATGGATGGGAACTGGATTCCAGCTCTGGAGTCAGGAATGCATGGATTGGGATCAAAGGCAGGTGAACAGACAGGGTCCTCTTCGCATGTCGGCCATTGAAGAAAGAGGCTGACCCTTTGATCCCTCAGTTTTTACACTGAGCATGGGGCAGATGGGATGGAACACCCTGTTGGTCGGGTTTGGGTCACCTATCCTGTCCCCTCCTCCCCACAGCTGGGACCCCTCTAGGCTTTTCCATTTCTGACCCTCTAACGGGGCAAATAACGAAGTTGCCTGACCTTGATTGTTACAGCAATAAGTATAAGGAAGAGCCTTTCTGCACACCATTCCTTGGCATGAAATACAAACATTGATCTTATCACTCTGAGAACAAGCAGTTTTCTCCCTAATAGGCTGTTAATTTCAGAGAGTTAGAAGAAGCCTAGCTAAGATGTAAAATTACTAAACAGAAAGTTGGTTCTGTTTTACCTCAAACCGCATCAGAGATATTCTGCCTTTTCTTTTATTTTTTCCTCTCTGAATGAGCCTTAAGCAGAAGCTTTGTCTGTGTTGAGATTGGATGAGGTTTGCTTGCTTCAGAATTTATTTTAGGGGAAAAATATGCGTTCTCTACAAGTCTTCTCTCTAAACATCCAGGTTGTGCATTGTTTCTGGTAAGAATGATTTTCTAAAATGTGCTTCTCAATGGAATTTTCCATTAGTGACAAGGCTGGAAACATGAGAGCAATTCTAAGCATCAGGGTTCATGGTGTATTCTTTATTTGACGAATAGTGGGGGGAAGCATATGGGGAAGCAGTGCCTCAAAGCAAATGATGTGCTCTCAGTTTCGAGTAGATTTTCCTTTTATTCAAGACAGTGTCTAATTCTCTTTAAAATAAACCAAAAAAAAAAAAGAGGGAAAGTTCTCTCATCTAAGCAGGACTATTGTCTGGTAGAGGTAGGTAGGTGGAGTAGTTTGATTTCCTCGTTGTTGTCTACTAGAAGTTAACTGCAGCCAGCTCAATACTTATTTTATCATTTTCTTTTCTGTCAGATTTGATGGTGGAGTTCATTGTAACACACATGATGAAAGAATTTCCTATGGATCTCTATGTGTAAGTGTCTGTGGGGTGACTCGTGATTTCGTTTTAAGTTTGAATTTAGGTAGAATTCTAGTCATAGAGCAATCTTCTGTCTGAAATAATACTTTGTGGCTGGTGGGGACCAGGGTGGCTTTTCATCAGCTCTTCCAGCGATTTTTTTTTTTTTCCTACTTCTACAGCGCTCTGTGTGCCAGAAAATTGAAAGCGAAGTGAATTTCCACCTTTCAGACTGATTTCCTAATCTACTTCATCAAATACAAAGAGCTTTTCAATCAGAAAGAAGTTTCATAATACACAGTCATTGCAAGAATCCCTACTTCCAGAAACTAAATCTCAGTCTAGAGACTGAAAAGAGGGTTTTGAAGAACCAAGGACAACAGACGTGAGGCCTGGAAGGTGGTGTGGAGACGGGGAGAGGTTTAAGCCTGAAATAGCCTGCTAGGCAGCAAGGGGGAAAAGGAGAGAAGAGGACAGGGCCACTCCACATGAGCACCCCATGTGTCCCAGGAGGCCCCTAGAGTGCTTTGTTCTGCTTTAACCTGAAGGGCAGAAATAGGATTTAGGCAGATCATTGGCTTTACCCTCACTGTTTGTACAGTACTGAATTTGCCCAAGGCTTGAACGGCACTTTATTCTGTAGAAGGGATAAAGGTACATAGGCTGTTTTTCCCTTCATGTAACTTCTCAGCATGTTCTGCTTTTGCCCAGATAATCCCACAACTACAGTGCCTTTGCAAGGCTTGTGGAGTTCAATTATGAGTTTGTGAGAAATGGTTTATTTTAATGACATTTAGGTAATTAATTGTAGATGGGTGTAGTTCATTGGAATTTCACAAGAAAGGTGAAAAATGCTCAGGCTCAAAGGTAAGGGCACCTTTAGAAAACCCGTGAAAGTAAAAATAATAGGCAGCAGCAGCCCTCAGTGGACGTTTGTATCCATTCGTTTCGGCATGTCTGTGCAGTCCTTTCACTGTGCTCCTGTCTGAAACCATCCCGTAGCAGATGCAGTTATTGCAGACAAAGTGGGTGTTCTGAATGCACAAATAGTGTCATACTGCTCTGCAATTCATTTAAAAGGTGGCAATATGAAGCTGCTCAAGGGAGGGCATATTAATATTTAAAAGAGAAATCCAGGTTGCTTTGACTAAGGGTGGTTTTAGTCCGTTATGTGTGTTATGAATCCTCAGCACAAAGCTAAAAACCGGCCCCCCTCGCTGGAATGGATAACTTCATAACTAAAGCAGTGTGGTTTGGGAGTCTGTAGGCTGGTAGGTGGTGCTCTGGCTCCTTAGAGAGGGGTACCAGGTCTGTTAGGCACCTCCGCATCCCTTTTCTTCCATGCCTTGATTTCACCCTGAAAGCTTTATGCTGCTGTATACAACCGCAAGGTTTCAATGCTGAGATGTCCGCAGATTATTTTGCATTAACAGCTATTGTAATTACAAAGGAAATGTTTTAACCGTTGTCAGATTCTCTCTTGTGAGTGCCTTAAATAGTTTTATTGTAGTGGCCAATTTTAGTCTTGCAGCCAAGCAAATACGTAGGTGGAAAGGTACTGGGCATCGTCTGGTAACAGCAGCATCAGAAATAGCAGGTCTGTCCCCAGAGCGATGGCTGTTCCTGAGCTGAAGGCAGCTGTCTGGATCCCAGCTGGTTTCCTTCCTTTTCTTGTTTGAATTTATGACAATCCAATTTGAAATACAGCACTTAATGTGATGCTCAGCTATTATAAATGGGTTTACCTTTATTCATCTACAGTTATTTTCAGTCCTTACCCCATCGTGATATTTTTGAGATCATCTAAAGGTCTGAAAAGAACCCTGTATCCCTCGTACACATTATTTCTTAAGGCTTGTTAAAGCCTTATTTTGAACTCTACTGCATTTTGAATAAATTCTGTGCAAATTTTTTTTTTTAAATTTGATTTCTCTAGGTTTGTCTGTTGTGTAGTGTCATTCAGTAGTGTCTTTTCAGAGAAACGTTGATATTTATAAGTTAATGTGCTTTTGAGAAATAAGAATTTGGGGAAAAAGCAAATTTTCCTTTTTGAAGTCTTCCTTCTGGTTTTTTTTTTAAATGTCAATAATTAAAAGTAGCTTGATCTAACAAATTCAAATTTATATATATTTCCTGTCTTGTCCTTAATGATAGCTAGTGGTAGAGAATTGACTTGTTAGATTGTATATTTAGTTCTGATGTTATTTCTGAAAAATGCTGGTGCACCTGCGAGTTTGTATGAACTTCAGATGGAGAGACCTACAGGATTCAGCGACTTCACGAGTCTACATACTAGCTGTGTGTTGGGGATTTCACAGCTTGTAACTGTATTTCTTGATCATTCCAAAGCTCATACTTAAATTATTTGTCTAAGGAGACTGGAAAATTTGGCAGAAGTCTCTTTCTTACCCAGTCAAACTAAAAATCTTGCAGTTTGTTTGAGTCTGTATTTCCTTTAGCCTCATCATTTGGGCCAAAGAAGCTGAAAAGCTCCATTGTGTCCAGATTTTACAAAATCTGAGCCCAGTATCTGGTACATACAGACCCTGCAAGTTAAGTAACGACTTTTGTAGAGCTCACGAGGCCCTCAGGTAAGGGCAGCAAAGAATGGAAAATGTTAATTAAATATAACTTGTATCTGGAGTCGGTCCAATCGTGTTGGGCTATAACGGGTGTACAGGCTCCTTTCTCTCCTCTCTTCTGGTTCTTTCTTGCGGGTGTTGCTTCCCTTTAGGACCCCAAACCCATGAGCCCCATCCTGCTCTGACAGGATTTGAGTTTCTCTATTTCTGCTGATTTCAGAGACGTTTCCAGGTTTGATGAGGAATTGCTGGAGAAATGCAATGTAATTAATCCTTTGCCCTCTCTTTTCCAGCCGGTGCATTCAGATCGTGCACAAGCTGCTGTGCTACCAGAAGAAATGCCGAGTGAGGCTTCATTACACCTGGAGGGAGCTCTGGTCAGGTACTTTGCATCTGCGGAGACAGTCAGATAGGAAGAGGCCGGAGTGGGTGGCTGTTTGGTGGCCATGACAGCTTCTTCCATTGCTACAGGGTTAAACAGCAAGCAGCAATTCCGTGAAAGCATCTTTATTTTGCTTCTTAGTTGCTACATGCAAATTACCTCTTTTTGGAAGCTGGGTCATTATCATAATGGGAGCTAATTTACTTTCTTGTCTGGCCATGATCACCATGGTATCCAAACGCCTTTGTTTTTCTGTTACATTACCTGAATCCCTCTCCACCTGATTGGAGAAATGGAGTAATGTTTTATGCAGCAGTGTTTCCCTCTCAGCTATTTGGAGTAGAAAGGAGGTAGGCTTTTGGGTAAAGGGAGGTGATACCTTACTTTCCCTTTTTACTGTAAGAGAGGGGTACACATAGAACAGCTGCTTCTGAAGAGCAACCTGGAAATGTCAGTGGGAGGGAAGAGAGACTTTTAACTCTGACCTTTGCATTGATGGCAGATAGTCTGGTTCGTGCCACTGGCATCTATGATTCTCTCCTGAAATAGATGAATATTATGGGTTTTGACTTGTTTCTCGTAATCTAGCGGATGTAGCCTTGGAGGACTGTTTTATGATGGAGTCGTTGTGTGAGAGGTCTGAGGAAGGGAGTAGCGGAACAGATGATGAGACCTAACAGGCTTCTTTGGTGGATACAGTGTGTGCTTCCATTCTTATCTTGCACGCAGTGAAGTAGCTCAGCGAGGAAAATGCAGTTAATCCGCTTGCTGTTGTGGCTTAAACATGAGGTTTATGAAAATTCAAGGCAACGCGGCCCTAATTGTGTATTCCTGGAGCTGTGCTTGAGGCCTGGGATCAGTGACTTGGCTGGTGTAATGCAGCTCCCATCAGAAATTTGAGAGAGGATGACTTCTAAAGAAGGTAGTGATGAGTGGTTTCTGAAACTGTTCTTAATTAACACTGAGTACTTCCCTCCAGTAGCTTTGCACAGCTGAGGGTATGTACAGAGAAACGAAACAACAATCTGAGTCACTTTCAGTTATTAAATTTTCGCCTTATGTGACATGTGGCCCATTCAGACTTTCTAAATTACTCCTGTAGAAGGTGAAGTGGGTGCCCCTAATTAAAGGATTAGCAATTTTTTTTTTTAAGGTTGTTTTCTTCAGAACAGAGCCCCTAGAGGCACGGCTGCAGTGTAGTGCCAGTTCAGGAGAGGAGCGTGTACGCTGTGGACGTCTGTTGTGAATAGAAATTGCATCTGACAGTGTGATATCTTCTCAGCAGTTACCTGTGAACTGGATCCATTCCTATTTGGCCAGGCTGTGCTGGATTTTTCCTACACGCTGGTGGTATGGAAACCTCAAATAGAATACCTTTTGTCTGAAGGTGCTGGTCCACAATTCAGAGAGCACGCTCTTAGGCATTTTTCGATTCTTAACTTTCCCTTTTTTTTAGGAGGAAAAAGTAAAAAACCTTGCTACACGCTGAGATTCAGTATCTTGGGATATTCTTGCTAGCTGTCACAGAATCCCAGAATGATATGGGGCTGGAAGGGACCTCTG
>JAOXNO010000002.1:24744611-24759481 GCA_028565335.1 Limnodromus scolopaceus
TCCTGGCTCGTTGCCCTTCCCCGTGCCTCAGTTTCCCTGCAGATGTCGGTGCTGGTCTTTGCCCTTCCCTTTGCCCTCCCTTTGCCGGGCAGGGAAGGGCTTGGGGTGCACCCCAGGAGCCTGGGTGGGAGGTGATGGAGCCTGTCCCTCCTGCTTTGTCCCCTCCTCCCCGCCTCTCACTACCTTGTGTGTGTGGGCGATTAATTATTCACACCCCATGGCAGGGGAGGAGGGGTGGAAAATTTGGGGGGTGTCTGAGGCTGCCTGCGTGATGCCAATGGGGCTGACGTGCGGCTGAGCACAGAGAGCTTTTCTGTGTAAATCCCTGAAATATTTAGCAGAACTGACTTAAAAAAATACAGCTTGGGAGGAGTTGGCGCCTCAGCGTAACCAGTAGGGCCATCACGGTGGGTGATGGAGGTACTGGGGTGGTCCCTGGGAGACTCCAGCCCTGGCCTTTGCCCGGCACCCACCACCCAAGTTGCTGGTGGAGCTTGTGTCTGTCTGTCCATCCGACCACCCATGCCTTGTGTCTTTCTGCTTGGCTCCGCCGTCAGAGGGTGGGGGTGCCCCCATCCTTTCCCTGCATTGCAGGGGTGCTTTGGAGCCCGGTGCTGGGCTCAGCCCACTGGCTGGGGCATGTCCCGGTCCCCAGCCCCCAGTGCCACCAGAACCAGGCTGCAGCCCCGTCACCCGCTGCTGGCAGGTCGGCACTGCGGGACCGGTGCGCAGCCTTGGGCCGGGCTCTTTCCCTGGCAGCGCCTTCCCGAGCAGACGGATCACGTCACATGCATTTTTTAACAAGATCCATCGGCTGGGAACGAGCCGAGCTGTCGCCGCAGGTTTGTGATCAAAGCCAGACGTGCCCTGGCAGCCCTGGGGGAAGGTGGCCCTGCACGCCACCCCTCTCCATCACACGGCCGATTTGCGGGGCGTTTAAGCCAGCAGAGCAGGTTGGGCATCCAGCAGCATCCCAGGTTGCAGGTGTGGTGGGTGCCCCTACATCTCTGGAGGTACCAGGACGGCCAGTGCTCTCCTGCCCTGCATGTTGTGGTGATTTGGGACCTGAGCAGCCAAGGGGTGGGAGCAGCCACAACGCAGAGCTTGGGGCTGCTGCTGGGCTTTGTGCACACCACAAAATGCCACCTTCTGCTGGGAGTCAGAGTGAGCCGGGTTCACTGGCAACCAGGGTAAGGTAGGAAAAGGGTTTGTGCTTATCCTGGGATGGGTCTGTTTTGGGCCACGTTCACAAGAGGAGGTAAGGGATGCAGGGAGAGCTGTGGCCGGCTCTGGATGGGGAGGTGTGTGGAGCCAGCTGGCTGTGCCATGGCAGGGCTGCCCCGTGAGGCAGCCTGGGCTGCCGGCAGCTCTCCTTTGGCCTTTGCAAGCTCACCTTTCCCTGGACGCTCTCCCTGCCTCGGCAAGGTGGGAGCTGTGTGCTGCACACGGCAGGTCCAAGCCCCGGGGTGTGTGGCCGAAGGCAGCGTGGGCTGATGGTTAGAGCTCACCGCTCCTCTTCCTCTCAGGCTCTCTGCCCCACTCTGAGCCTTCCTCCCACCTTCTGGCTCGGTTTGCTCCTGTCCCCCCTTGCCTCCCCAGCCCGGTGGGGTCGGGGGGGGCCTGCGGGGCACCCGTGCAGCATGGTTGTGCTGTGTGTTTCCCTCTGCAAGCACCAGCAGAACCCCCGGGCTGCGCTTCACGGTGACAGCACATCCCATGTCAGAGCCGCTGCAAATTCTGCCTGCTAATAGCTATGCAAATTACCTCATTAGCTGCCTTATTTATTTTCTCTGGCATCACGTTTTCAGCACTTCCCCGGCTCCCAGAGGCTGTAGGTGCCCCAGGCTGGGAGGAGGCAGGAGCGGCAGCGGGACACAGGGCTGGCTGTGTCGAGCCTTCCTCTGGGAGGGCAGTGGGGTTTGCCTCCCACGGAGCCACCCGCCCCGACATGATGTGTCTGGGATCAGGGACTCACTTGGCTCCTGCAGTCCCTGCTGTCAGGATGTCCCCTTCCTTGTCCCTCAGTGTGCCCAGGACTCTGGGCTGAGTCCTGCCGAGCTGCCCCTCCAGCCAGGAGCCACCCTGTTCCTCCCAAGCAGCCACAGGTCTGGCATTGCTGGGATGTGTATGCTCCCCATCCCCCCAAAATGGGGACTGCTGGATTTAGGTACAGAGAGAAGAGAGCATCTGCCTAGACGTTGTCTAGGAAGACCTAGACCCTCCCCTGTGGATTTGAGTGGTGGCTTGAGGCTTGGCACAGGGCTGCAGGTGCCCTGCATTCTTCCCACCCTGACTCCCATCCCTCATTAATGGAAATGTGCCTCCTCACCCTGATTGCCCTTCCTCGTTAATGGAAACGTGCCTCCTTCCCACCCTGATTGCCCTGCCTCCTTCCCACCCTGATTGCCCTGCCTCCATGAGGGAGATGTTGTTGGCAGATGCTGTTGCTTGGGTCTGCCCTCTGCCACCCCCAGGATGACCCTAGAGGGCCCCCAGATGCCCTGGTTGGGGTGGCCCTGGGCTGGAGCCCTGCTCTGGTCCTGTCTCTGGGATCTGTGGCCTGGGCTGCAATACTTTGAACCCCAGGCAGGATGCAGGGCTGGCACAGGTAGGAATGGCCACCGAGCACCAGCCCAGCATGGTGCCCCTTGGGATGTCCATGTCCCAGGGTGTCCCAGCCCATGCTGGTCGTGCAAGCAAGCCTGTCTCCTAGCTGTATATTCCAGGGGTGTTCACGTGCCCATGGCACCCGTGACAGCCTGGTGGCCTTTGCGTAGGCAGAGGGGACGCACATACAAGCGCCAGCTCTGAAGACCTTGTTCCAGCCACCCTGTGGGCTTGTCTGCGCCGCGCTGAGCCGCCTGCGAGCATTGTGTCTGCTCCCCCCCACCTTCTGTTTATCTTTTATTTTCCCCCGTCTCTTCACGGCTGTGCTAATGAATATTTCATGGCCAGGAACCAGCGTGAATTCCCCCGGCTTCTCCCTGCCCCCAGCATTCCCACGGCAGGTACCAGCCCAGATGTCGGTGGCTTAGGAAGGATGTGTCTGCCAAGAAGACACCTCAGGAGGAGAGGACCTGGGCAAGGAAGGAAGCAATGGCTCTGGTGTAGACAGCTGTGTCGTGTCCCCATCCCCGGTGGCGCTGTCGCTGTCCCTTCAGCCTGGCAGAGACTGCCAGCGGAGCGTGGTGGCCACATGTCCCTGCATGGTGCCCTTCCTGGTTCCTGTGCATCGTTTCCCAGGTGGCCACCACCGCATGTGTCTCCTCCTGTCCCCCGTGTGCCATCGGCCGCCACAGCCGTCGGAATGAGCCATGTCCCCAGCTCACCTCCCCGTGGCACCAGCGCTGTGCTGTGCGGGGGCTCCTCTCAGCGTCAGGCAGCAGCAACGGCACGCTGGCAATGCACACACCATGGGGCAGACCCTGGCACCAACACGGGCCGTGGTACCCCACGGGCCGTGGCACCCCACAGGGATTGCCTGGGCTGCCCTGGGCTCCTGCGCATCCAAGCTGCAGCCCCAAAACCTGCAGGCCGGCAGCAGGGATTGGGGGCGGGGAAGTGGGGGACAATTTTGCTCTCCAGTCTCCTTGAATTTGCCATTTATACCCTAAAGCGGGGAGCTGGGCCGGTCCCCAGTGCAGGCTCGGCACTGGGAGGTGTGGGGCAGCTGCTCCCCCTGCCAGAGCCAGGCCACCTAGGGGGGGAGCAGAGCTGGAGACAGACCCTGGAGCCGTGGTCTTCCTCCTTCCCATTGCTGTAGCTCTAGCAATGCCGTGTCCCCTTGCAGGAGCTCGGGAGATGCTCTGGGGACACAGGCTGGCTCAAAATACCCCTTTGGGAGATGGCGTCCTTTGCCCTGCGAGGCTCTGTGGGGACTGGAGTGTGCCCGGGGCTGGGGCAGGGGCTTGGGGACCACTTTACTCCTTGTGGGGAGGACAGGTTTGGGAGAAGCACAGGTGGGACAGGAGGCTGGCAGGGTGCACCCCGCAGCGGCACCCATGGTGGCGGCGACCCAGGTGACAGATTGTCAGCAAGAAAGTGTGTCTAACTGTGAGCTCCACAGCCCTGCTTTGTGGCTTATCTTCGATTTGTGACAGATTCCTGTCTGTCTTGTCGGGGCAGAGGTGGGTCAGTGACCGAGGGGCATTGCTGCCATTCTGCAAGGGCAAGACATGCCATCCCTGGTGCCAGGGACCCCGGGACCCTTCCCTGGGAGCCCTGGGGAGGGGGCAAGCCAGCTCATAGTTCTCTGCAGTGCACCATCCTTGCAAACTACCTCTGTGAGTTGCCGGGTGCTGGGGGAGAGGACAGTCTCTTGGCTCAGCCCGCGAGGTCCCCGTGAACTTGTCTCGGTGTTAGTGCACAAGGGTCTCTCTCGAGAACCAAGTGCCAACCCAGAAGGGTGATGCTTCTTTGGAAATCACCACCTGGTGTCTGGGTGGTGGTGGCACCTGGGCACGCTGGCGGGCAGCGGAGCCTGAAGTTGGGGTGGGTGACATCCGTGCCGGGCTCTTCTCTCCCACTGTGTCCCTGCGGGCTGGCGTGGGGTGGTCTGATGGGAGGGCACATGAGCTCCACTGTCCTGCACGGCCATCACGACACGGCTGCACAGGACAGCACTTGCATCTCCCACCTGCCCAGGACATGCCGGGATGGAGCAAGCTTCCTGGCTAGGTGGGATCTGATTCCCAAGGAGCTGGCTGGCAGTTTTGGGATGGATCTGCAAACTTTGTTGGCTGTCAGGTCCTGCGGGCTCTGGCACCCTCCTGTGGCTGTTCCGCCACCTCTCCTGTATCCCACGGGCTTTTGGGGTGCTGCGGCTGTCTTGGGCTGGGTTGTGCTGGTGGGGATGCCATGGACCCAGAGCTCTCTCCCAGAACGGGGGAAGCTCTGCATTTGCAGGATTTGGCCTCGTGCCACACAGCTCATGAGATCTGATCGTTGCAAGAAACTGTCCCAGCGTGTTTGTGTTGTGGTTTTGCGCCAGGAGCAGGGCTTCTGGATACTGTGGATAAGGATGAAAGTCCTAAATCTCTCACCAGTCCCTGGGAGGTGGCAGGAGGGGACTGGGCACCACTGGCAGCCCAAATTTCTGAGCTTTCGGCTGTGGGCGGGTGGTCTGCAGGGGGTAGGTTCAGTTGGGGTGTCGCATTCACAGACTGGCCTCTGCGTCCGCTGAGCTGCCCGCTCTGCCTCGGCTTTTCTGGGCTGTCCCCATCCTCCTGCAAGGCCCATGTCCCTTGCAGCCCTTCCCTGGTCTGGGGCTTTGTGGTGTATTATTGTAGGGTTGCAAGCCCCCACGGTGCTGTGTATTGTACCTTGCTGTAGGGTCTCTCCAAACCTGGCTCAGCCCTGCAGCAACTGGCACAATATCTCCTGGTGCTTATCTCCTCCCACCCCAGGGCAATGTCCAGCATGGTTTGAGGGGGGGGGTTCTGTTGGGAGGCTGCCCCCCTTTGCAGGGGCATAACCAGCATAGCAGCCAGGCAGGACTTGGTTTGGAGGTGATGAGCCTTCTTTTGGGGAGCAGGGGGTGAGGTGGCCCCATACCAACCCCTGGAGTGGGTCCTGCTCCTTCTCTTGGGGCTCCTTGTTGAGGCACTGGTAAGGACTAGGCAGTCTGATTGTTCCTGGATGGATCACACCTGCACCCCCTTTCCCATCCCTGAGAGAGCAGAAGCTATATTTTCCATCAGGTCTCTTTTTCTTCACTTCCTTCCCCATTAATAAGAGATGAAGCTTATGAGATAATAGAGCCTGGATGGATGCAGAGCCGAGAGTTCCTGCTGGTGTGGGGTGTGGATGTGATGTGGAGAGGGAACTGCAGCTGGGAAAATGAGACTTGGGGAAGGGATGTGGTTGCCAGTCTGCACAGAGCATCTTGGGCTGGCTCTGGGAGCAGGGAAATCCCACTGCCGCCACGCACCAGACTCTCTTCTAGCTCTGACACACTGTGCAAGCTAGCAGCTCGCTGCCAGGCTGAGCTTTGGAGCGAGCAGCTCTCAGCCCGGGCGGTCTGGGAGTCTGACTCCTCTTCCCCCCATCCTTGCACTGATCCTCATCTCCTCCCCCTGCGTGGAGCCAGTGGGAGAGGGAGCAGATGCCCGGAGATGCAGGACACGCACAGTGCCAGAGGGCTGTTACCCAGGGATGTAGGATGCTTGCAGTGCCGGAGGGCTGTTGCCACAGGGATGCAGGACTCTCGCTGCACTGGAAGGTTGATGTCCAGGGATGCAGGACTCTCGCTGCACTGGAAGGTTGATGTCCAGGGATGCAGGACTCTCGCTGCACTGGCTGGCTGGACAGGATGGTTGATACCCAGAGATGCGGGATGCTCACAGCGTTTGATAGTGGGAGTGGAAGGCTGATACCCAAGGATGCAGGATGCTCTCTGTGCCGGCTCCCCTCCGGAAGGAGCATCCTTCCCTGCGCTTGGAGAGAGGCGGCCCTGGGATGCAGCAGTGCCTCATTGGTCAGCGGGACCTGTGGAGTCTGCGGGTTGCCATACCAACCTGCCTCTGGTTCCCGGCCAGCTGGGGCGTGAAGTGCCGGGTCGAGCTGGTGGCAAGGGGCGGACCAGGAGCCAGGGGCAACCCGGGGCTCTGCCAGCCAGGGAGGTGTCCATCCGCCTCTCTTGGAGAGCTGGCTGGCACCGCTGGGCTCCCCAGCCCCGAGCATCCCTCTGCCGCTACTCCCTGCAACTTTGCTGCACGGAGGGGGCCGGCGGGCTGGCACAGCACAGAGGGGGGGTGCTTGCCCGGGCACCCCGCTCCCTTGCTGAGCTTGCGGTCAGCTTTTATGAGCATAGATCCCCTGGTAGGGGCATCACCGGCTGGCATTCCGGTCCCTCTGGATCCCAGCCAGCCTGCACAGGAGCATCCCAGCACAAAACTTCCCGGCTGCCTGCCGCCTGGGAGCGGGGCCTGGCGGCTGCTGTGCTGCCGGGCGCTGCCGGTGCCCTCTCCACCGGGCTGGACCTGCCGCCGATGCCCGCAGGCTCGCTCCGGGCAAGGAAGGCTCTGTGCTCCCCCCCCGCCGGGCATCGCCTGCTTGCTCGGAGGAGCTGGGGGGGCTGTTTGCCAGCCGGGAGGGGGTGCGACTGGGTCCCTCCCCAGCGCTGTGAGCTGGAGCCATGAGCCACTGCCAGCAGCGCTGCAAGAGGCAGCTGGGCCGGGTGATCCGCTTCTTCTACCAGTTTGTCACCGGGACCCTCTCCCAAGGTAGGTGCTACCCTGGGGGGGGGCGTGGGGGCTCTGTTCTGTGGGAGTGGGGTTTCTGTCTGGTGGGCTGTGTGGGGGTTATCTGGGGAGGGGGGTGTGTGAAATGCTGTTTAGGTGCTGGGTGATTCAGCCCCGGGCAGAGGGGGTGCACTGGGCTCTGTGTGGGGCAAAGCTGAAGATGCTCATGGGAGGCAACGGGAGCCCCTGGATGTCCCCTGTGGACCTGGGGTGACAGGGATGTTTTATTTGGGGAGGGAACTGGTGCAGTGAGAGAACTGCTGTGGAAATAAATCGCAGCTGGTCTGACCCTTCCCTGCCATGCCAGGCATCTGCCGCCTCCGGGGCCGGGGCTGTGCCCTCCATCCATCCAGCCGGAGAAGCCCTGGGTGTGCCGGGGGGCAGGGAGACACCCTGGTGCCTGCATCCTCCCGTGCTCGAATCCTGGGATGCCGCCTGGTCCTGGAGGCAGACCTGTGTGCTGAGTGCCCCCCGGTTCACTGTCACTGCCGTGGCAGGACCCACATCCCCTTGTGTAGCCCAGCCAGCTGGCCAGGACCCCCTTTCCCGGGTGTGAGCCCAGAGCCACCTCCTGACCCCAGTGGGCACATCTCAGGGAGGTCATCATGGTCCTGTGTGTGCTGTGACCCTGGGTGCCTGGCTCCTGCCCCTGTCTCCGTGCCCCCATCCTGGGGGCAAGTTGCCCTCCCCATGGCCTGACCCCACCGGGGATCCCTGGCCTGCCCCTCTGGGCCACAGCAGCACTGGGGAGGGACACGCCATGCTGGGAGCACGGGGAAGGCCTTGTTAGGCCAATGTGGCAGTGTCACGTCTTGGAGCGGGTCTGGGACTTGCACCGCCTTCACCAGGGCACAACCTGCCCAGAAAACCCCTCCCCAGGCTCTGTCCCCTCCTCGCCTGGGGGATCCTCCAGGTGTCCCCAGCCTGCGCCCATCCCTGGGGCTGGGGATGGCGGGGGCACCTTGGGGATGCTCCTGGTGCAGCGCTGGGGGCTGGGACACAGGAGCAGTGTCCGTCCTGCCAGCCGTGCCCAGCTGCCGTGCCCAGCTGCCATGCCACCTCCCTGCCCGTGGGGACATGAGCACTGCCATGGAGGGTCACCTGGCCCTGGGAAGCCCTTCCCGTGGGCATTTCCCATCCCTTTGCAGACCCTTTGGGGCTCCACACCAGCCCACATTGTGGGGACGGGGGGAAGAGGTGTGAGGGTGAGCGTGGGGCTGGCGGAGCGGCGTGCCAGGCACCAGAGGCTGGGTGTGCCCGCTGGCAGCGCCGGGTCTGTCCCCGCTAGTTGGCTCCATCGGGCACCAGCCAACTAGCCCAGAGTGGAGTGGGCAGAGGATGAGTCAGCTGGGTGCCCCCCAGTTCCCTGTCACTGCTGTGGCAGGACCCGCATCCCCTCGTGTAGCCCAGCCAGCTGGCCAGGACCCCCTTTCCTGGGTTTGAACCCAGAGCCACCTCCTGACCCCAATGGGCATATCTCAGGGAGGTCATCACGGTCCTGTGTGCGCTGTGACCCTGGGTGCCTGGCTGCTGCCCCTGGGGTGTGAGGGGCAGAGCTGCAGGTGATGGAGTGGAGCGGGAAGGGGACCTTGGGGTGCTCCCACCCTCACCATTTAGGGTGTCCTATAGGTCCTTGTCCCCACGTCCTGGGCTTTTCAGCTGGGCAGTGTGGGGCTGGATCTGTAGTGGGGACCAAGGACCAGGTGTCTGGGCTGGCCATGTGTGACGTTGAGTGGCCCTGAGGGCTCAGCCCTGTGCTGTCCCCGCAGCCCTGCTGGGGACCATGCAGGGTGGCCGTGCTGCATGGCGCTGGGATGCGTAGGGAGGCAGGGCTGGCAGTGGGGCACCCGCTGCTCGCTCTCTTCTCGGTGTCCTCCTGAGCTATGGGAGAAGCCGAAGTGGGGTGAAACCCAGAGCTGGGCAGGTCTGTGCTCCCCTAAAGCTCAGAGCTTGGGGCTGGGGGCGAGATGTGGGGCTTGCACAGCCTTCTCCCTTCTGCAGCACCCCCTTCTCCCCAGCCACTGCTCCGGTCCATGTGGCACATGGGTCACTGGGATTCTGCCCCCGATCCAGCCTCTATCATCCCTCATTGCTCCTTTTTGGGGGGCAATGAGCCCCTCTGTCCTCCCTGCAGAGGGGAAGGAGGTCCCACAGAGCTCACCATGGGGGTGCCCAGCCAGGTGGGCTCCAGGGTGGGGTGCCCTCCCAGCTGGGTGCTCTGGGGAGCAAGCCAAGGACAGGTCGCCGATGGGGGGAAAGAGAAATGACTCAATCAATTAACCAGATTAAAACTGTGACTTCACCTCCCCAAAATAGCGTTTCACCAATATTTTAATGTGCTTATTAATAATCTGCTCGCGCTCTGATTAGCAGCGAGGTAATAAGGGATCAGCTGTAACCTAAATTTAACTCTCCCTAATGGATGATGGCCCCGAGAACCAAAAAAAAAAAAAAAAAAAAAAAGGAGGGGCTCCTATCCATCAGGCTGGCCCCCCTAGGGGGTCACCAGCACCAAAGGGACCCGGGCAGCTGTTGCCCAGCTGTGCCCTGGGACCATCACCTCTGCTGTGGCCCAGCTGGTCCCATGGCACATTTTGGAGGGGTAGTGCCCTAGCACCACATGGCACCGGGCTAGAGCACCGTAGAGGTAGCCACAGAGATGGCTGCCAAGCAGGGCAGAGCCTGGCTGTGGACACAGTGTGTGGTCTCCTCTCGAAGAGACAGGTCCCTTGGTGATGGGTGACTGTCCTGCTCCCTCCCCATCTGCTCCTGTCCCGTGCCCAGCCACTGGTGGTGCTGGGAGGACGGGGAGAGGGACCAGCCACCCGGCTACCCGACAGCTCTGGTTGTTGCCCCGTGCCTGGCCATGGCACACTGTGTACACGGAGCCGCTTTCTGGGCAAGAAACCCTGCTCCTGGGCATTTCTATTTATACCCAGCGGGTGGCTGGTGGGGTGGTTAATTTTAGCTGGGTGGCAGGGCTGCAGTGGCGGCAGCGCAGGAGAGCCGGAGCGGGGGTGGCTGGGCAGGGGACGCTTCACGGCTGTTATTGTCACAGCTCAACGTGGGACAGGCGGCAGGGACTGGGTGCCAGCCTGGGCTGCCCATCCTGGCACGGGGCAGCGTTACAGGGCCTGCTGCTGCCCTGCCAAGTGCCGAGCCGTGACTGCGTGCCGGGGTCACTTTGCCACTCCGTCCTGCGTCCCCTGTGGGTGCTCAGAGCAGCTGGTCTTGGGGGAGAGAGAAGGGAAAGGGGGGATGGACAAGGATGCCCGGGTCCCGTGCCACGGCTGGGGTGATGCTGTGCTCCTCACCTGGCTGGCCACGTCCCCTGGCTGTAGCTGCAGGAGTGGGGATGGGATGCCTTGAAGGCAAAGAGGTGTCAAGGTGAAAGAGTTGGCACCAGCATCTCCCACGGGGTGGCCAAGGAGGCCGAGCACGGTGTGGGGGCCAGGGGTGTCTCAGGCATGGGTGCAGCTAATCCCCTGGGGCTTGGGGTCTGCCAGCGAGTGTGCCCCAACTCACAGTGACACTGCACAAGCGCCCCTGCTGTTGCGGAGCAGGAGCTCTGGCTGGCTCTGGCTCCAAGCTGAGAAAAGGGGAGGCTGGTCCTGGGCATCCCCAGGGAGGTGCTTTGCTGGGGCACAGGGGACGAGATGCCAGCACCTCTCTGCCAGACCCAGCTCTCTGGGCAGCAGGGCTGCAGAGATGCCTTTCTTCGAGGCCCGGTGTCTGGAGCAAGGACGGGTGCAGGCATCCCAGTGGAGATCCTGGCTTTTACCAGTCCTGGGCTGCAGCATCGCTCCTTGGAGAGCCCGGTTTCCAGGACTCACAGCTCCTCCTGCGAGGTGGCAGAAAGAGCTGAGCCCTGAGGATCCTGGGGTCACCGCTGAGCTCAGAGCGGCCATCAGGCTGCGGCGATGCCCTGCTGGCCTCACGGCAGGGAGATTCAGCCACATGTGTAGCGAGCCTCATCTGTGCTCTGCCCCCTGCTTCCTTCTCCTGGCTGACGGTGCCACTCTCCCTTCGGGCCAGGAGGGTTATTTTTAACTGTTTGCCATGTGCTGCCTGAGCACAATTAAGGTAATTGGTTTGGGAGCCTGGCTCTCACACACCGCTCCCAATTACCTGCCTGCCTGCCCGTGCGGCCCCCCGCCTCCCTGCCCGCGGTGGCCGGCTCCTCCGGAGGGGGACTGCCGGGACAGGGCTGCCCCAGATAGTGCAGCGGGGCTGGGTGAGGGGCGCGAGCGGGCACAGGGGATGGAGCCATGGAGAGGACAGCCCTGCACAACGACAGCCTGCTCTATGCCTCCCTGATTGCCATCCTCCTCCTCATCTCCTATTGGTTCACTACTCGCTGCTTCAAAATCATCAGCGGCATCGAAGGTATGGGGTTGGGGACAGAGGGGGACAGGGTGACTCTGGCCCATCCTGTACCCTTCCACAAGCCAGGTGGCGAGGTGAGCCGGGCGCTTGGTGTGGGAGAGGGGAATTGGGGACCCCCCCCTGTCTGCCTGTCTGGGGCACCTCCATCTCCTCCTCAATGACTTTATTTGTTCCTCCTGGCCCTGGTCCTGCTCCGCTGTGTGTGAGAGCAGCCGGTGGCAACCACAGCCGAGCCGTAGCAGTGCCCAGGGATGCTCTGGGGGCATCTGGCTCCGCCGTGCTGCTGGCGTCTGGGTACCGCTGTCCCTTGCTGTGGGACGGGGTTGCAGACAGGCTCCCCGGTGCTTCCCACTCTGTGGGGAGTGCCCAGTGCTGATGCTGGGACCTCAACCTGCATTTTGGGGCTCTTGGTTCCCTTTGGGCGTGACCTACATCTTTGCTCCTCAGCTGGTGTGTTGGGCAGCTCTGGGATGTGGTGGGCGTACTGGTTTCCCCAGTTAAAGGTTTCTCTAAGCCCCACTACAGTGGGATGTGTGTGCTGGGGACTCTGCCAGAGACCCCACCAAGGCAAGGGGCAGGGTAGAAGAGGTGGCACTGGTGTCGCTTGTCTGGGGACGTGCCGGGCCTCTCCTGCCTGGCGTGTGCATTTCTCCATCCATCGGTGTGACCTCTCCCTGCACGGCTCAGCCAGGGCCTCATGGCTCTTCCCATGGCATGGCCAAATGTTGGCTGGCTGCAGGGGTGAGAAGCCACACCTGGGAGTGATACCTCTTGGTGGGATGGGTGGCAAAGCCCTGTCCCATTTCTGTCTGGGTGCATATGTTTTGGATGGCCTTTCAAGCATCCCTTGCAAGGCAACTGCGGGTCTGGCTCCATGGGCGAAGCCTCACGTGTGGTCCCATGTGTCTCCTCCATCCTGGGGGCAGCTCCAGGTGGAGGAGCATCCCTGGGGATGTGGGTGAGCAGAGGGGGTGGTGCTCTGACACCCTCAGCCCACCTGGACCTGCCTTCGGTGGGAGGGGATGTGCTCTGGGCAAGCAGCCCTGGTGAATTTGGGGGGGTGGGAGCTGGCATGGTGTGTGGCACCGTGACACGGGACTGGCACCGGGTGCCTATGCTGGTCCTAGTGGGATCCTGCATCGTGCTGGCAGCGAACAGCAGGGAGGGCTTTTATTAACAGTAATGAGTAGTCCTGACGTGGTGGCCGGCAGTGATTTATCGCTGCTCTGCTGGGGAGGCCGGCTGGCACGGGACGGGCACAAGGGCAGTTGGGGAAGATGTCACTGAGGGGCTTACCTGCCCCTGCACCCTCTGGCTCCAGCGTCCTGAGGTGCCAGCAGAGATGCACGAGGGGCCGACAACGCTCCGCTCCCATGGGCTGAGCAGGTTCGCTTTGCAGAGGAGCCGCCCCCGACCCTCTTTGCTGGGACCAGGCTGGAAGGACTCCTCCACCGCTCCGTCTGGCCAAAATTAGGTTGCATAAACAGCCTCATGGCATGTGGGACAGGCATCGGCCCTGGGAGCGGGTGGAGGCTTGAGGAGATGGTGGGTTACATCTGGGGCTCAGCAAGAAAAGAAAGCTTTAAAAATGCGGTTGGCATCAGTGGGAAACTTCCTCTGAGAGTGCAACAGGTCTGCGCCGCCCCGTCCCCAAAGGGACAGGCTTGGGGCAGGGGCAAAGCTGGGAGCCAGCTGGGTGAAATCCAGGCTCAGCGCCTGGAAACTCACCTCTTTTCAAGAAAAGGAAATGTCAGGTCTGAAAACTTCCAGCCTGAGGGATGCTTCCCCGGGGAGGACTTTCATCTCTCTCCCCAAGCTGCTTCTGATGCATCGCTGGCATCTTCTGCTGGTGTCAGAGCCTTGGGAGCATGCCCTGGGCAGGCAGGAGATGCTGAGCCGGGTGGCACAGAGCTGCTAAATAGCCTGGCCATGCCGTGACCTGGGACTGAACCACCAGCCTTCTCCGTCCCCTGCCAGGGGACAAACTTGCAGCCTCCTGGGCTGGGAATGGGGGGCTTGGTTGGGGGGTCCTGGCCTGGGGGGTTGGTGTGGAGCAGCCCTGCTGGGAGCTCTTGCCAGCATCAGCCAGCACCTCCGACATCCTCTTCCTCCCACAGGTGTCCCAGGGTGATGTTTCTTCCCCTGGTGACATATTTCCCCCAGCAAAAAGACAACAAGGAGGAAAATTCTACGATTCCATGTAAAACAGCTTTCTGCCTGTGTCCTGTCTGCAGGGCACTTTGTGGGGGCAGTCGGGCCCTAGAGCTGGGCAGTGGGTCTGCCCCATAGCCTGGACATGGCTACCCCACCTGTACCTGGGGCATCTGGTCTTGGTCCTGGGGCAGGGGGGAACAAAGCAGGGTGGGGAGCAGTGGTGGCATGGGGACAGCCCTGCTCCCTGCCTGCCGCACCGGTGCTGGACTTGGGACTGGTCTTGCATCGTGCCCCACGCGGGACTCGTCCACCCAGAATGACACCCAGTGCCGGTGGTGTCCCCAGGTGCAGCCACGCACCCCAAGGGGTGCTGAGCCCTGGTGATGGAGGCAGGGACTGGCTCCCCCGTGGTGCCTGTGGCCTGTGATCGAGCAGCCAGGCAAGGGCTGGGATGCTGTTAAAAAAAAAAAAAAAGCATAGGAGCTAAATATAGCCCCGTTGGCTGTGTATGGATGTGTGCTCGAGGCACATGGACGCCTGGGTTCGCCCTCTGCCTCCAGCTGCTGCGTGACCTTGGCCGGGTCCCTTGGTCCCCCTGGGTCCCCAGTCCCTGCGTCCCCTCCTCTCCTGCCTGTTGCTGCGCTGCCTGCGGATCTGGCAGCGTCTCGGGCATCCTACACCACCGCCCCCGCTCCCAGCCGCTCCCCCAGCCCCGCTCCCTGTCTCCTCTTGGCTCTCCCAGTGAGATGGCCGGACTCATCTGCCAGTTTGGAAATGGGGCAGCTGGACCTGTTGCCCCAGACCCTCCCCAGGAGAGAATGAGGGGGACCTTGGGATGTTCAGCCATGGTCAGCCCCAGGGGACAGGCATGCGTGTGGGGCACAGAGGACAAGTCTGAGTCATCCCCGTCCTGGATGTTTAGCCAGTGCCCAGCGTCCTGTCCCCTCCCCGTGTCGTGTCCCCCCCCACCAGGGAACTGAGTGCCTTTTAATATCTGTGGCCCGTTTCCTTAGCAACTGCATTAAGCAAATCGATAGAGGTGGTGTCATTGGAATGGGAGGGCATGTCTCCTACCCCCCCATCCCCGCC
>JAOXNO010000002.1:24759581-24773351 GCA_028565335.1 Limnodromus scolopaceus
CCGCCACCACCCCCCCCAAACGCCTCCCTCCGCTTGGCCTCTCTCTCCTCTCTTACTTGCAGGCACGGCCCTGCTCCGCCTGGGCTCTTGGCCACCGGCTCCTGGAGCTGCCTGCTACAGCCCCACACTGACGCCTTGCTCGCCCGTGGCTGATGGCAGGTGCCCCTGAGCAGAGGGGTGACAGCTGATCCCCCCCTTGGGGACCGCAGCAGGGGTCCCTGGGGATGTGTGGTCCAGCAGTCACGGCGCTGGGGTGAGGGAGGCTCCAGGACGGCGGTGGGGAGGGGGGTGGGGAGGTTGTTGGGCCATGAGACACCCCCACCATGAACCTGGAAGGCCTTGAGATGATCGCGGTGCTGGTGGTCTTGGTCCTCTTCGTCAAGGTGCTGGAGCAATTTGGCCTCTTCGAGCCAGTGTCCTTGGAAGGTAACGGGCGCGGGCGGTGCTGGCTCCTCTGGGAACACGGGAGGCAGCCGGTGGGTGTCCAGAGCTGCCCCCCAAGGATGCCCTGAGGGTGCTGCATCCACGGGAGATAGTCCTGGGACACGGTGTCCATCTGCTGCTCGTAGGGGCGAGCAGGGAGGTCCTGGTGCAAGGAGCGGGGTGTCTGTCCTGTCTGCTCCTCGCAAGGTCCCGGTGACTGGGGACATGGGGAGGGGACAGGGCTGGCAGGGTGCCTGCTGCACGGTGGTGATTTTGGCGTGTGCTGGCGTGCCATGGACCGGGACTGCGTGTGAGCGTGGAAGTGGGCACCGGGGTGTTTTCCAGCACCTTTACAGGAACAAGGTGTCCCCGGGGCCCGTGGTCACCTCACCCTAAACAGCACAAACACGCGCTGTCAGACACAGCACCAGCCTGCAGAGCACCCCGGGCCTGGGCAGGATGGGTGCCTGCTGCGCTCCTTGCTCTTGGCTCTTCTCAGAGCCCCCCCAGGGCCCTTGGGCCGGGTGGGGGGACACATGAGGTTCTGCCCAGCTGGGCAGGGACCATGCAAGGTTCTGAGTGGTGTGTGTGGGGCGTGCTTGGTGGAGCCCAGATATGCTCAGGGGACTCTGTGCGTGGTGGGATGGAGGTCAGGACCACTTGGCCAGGTGCTCCCTGGACTCCCAGGGGTGATGGTTGTGTGCGAGGTGCCCCCAGCCCTGCCCAGCCCCTGCCGTTGCCTGCAGACACCCATCTGAAGGGTGCTACAGCCTGCCTGGCCCTGGGTGTTGGGGCACACAAAGGGCGAGGAGGTGACAGGCAGTTTTCCTGGTCCAGTAGTGCCCCGGGATGCTCTGCTTTCATTCTGCAGCGCTGTCTCTCGCACCCCTGGGCTGCACCCGTGGGACAGCTCTGCCTGGGAGCGGGCAGGAAGGGGACAGACGGGGGGGATCCCCCCCCCCCGGCCCTGCGAACCTGCTTGCAGGACAGGAAAGCATGGTGAGTGGAAGCTTTTGTCGCTGCTTAACTGCTTGCTTTGTCCCTGTGCTCCAGCAGCGGAGCTCCTAGGTGGATGATGCCAGGAGGGAAACTGAGGCAGGAGCCGAGCTAAGTGCCAGGCATCCTGCCTGTGAGCCACGGGGGTGGCCGTGCTGTCTGTGCCCAGATTGCACCTCCCCTTCCCAGTTCTGCTGGTGATTTTTGGGGGGTGCCTCCCCCAGAGCCTGCTTTCCCCTCTTCCCTTTGCTTTTGCTTCCCCTTGCAGCTGCTCAAAGCTTTGGACCAAAGTCTGTGGCACAGATTGTGGGTGCTCTGCAGCACGCTGGCTCCCAGTGGCAGTGGAGAGGGGAGAGGCAGAGACACCCCCCAGCCCCTGCAGCAACCCTGCCGAGGGGCGCAGGACAAGGCAGGGGCCACCCCTTGGCCTGTGTGGCTGCTCCTTCCCTGGGGCACACTCCTTGTCCCCCCTGCAAGTGACTTTGTTCTGGCCTGGGCCAGGGCATGAGGTTGGAGATGGGGTGTCCTGCGTTCAGCCTTGTACCCAGCAGCCAGCAGGGACTGGGACGGATGGTGGCATGCCTGTCTCCCACAAAGGGCCAGCCTTGCCACTGGTCCTCTCTCATCCCCAGGAGGACGTGGTGTCACCGTGTCCCCGTCTACCCATATCCTTGCTCTGGGGAGCTGTGGGTCACCCTGGCCTGGCTGGAGATTCGCCCCAGCTGTGGTGGTGGGAGAGGGACCCAGGTGCCCTGGATTGGCAGCAACTGCTCCCATCACCAAAAGGTGCCTGGAAGTGGGGGAAAGATGTTGCTCAAGGGGCAGAAATCAGCTGAGGTTGAGCGGAGCCCTGGGCACTGTACAGGGAGTCCTGCGGGTAAGTGGTTGCAAGTTGGGATGGGGGTGAGATGCTGTTGCGTGGGGTCACCTCCCTCCCCTCTTTGTCTCGGGAGGCAGCAGGTAGGAGACTTTGCTCTCCAAGGAAGGTCCCAGGCAGCGTCTGGGGCTGGGAAATGCTGAGTCCCCTCCGGGGCTTGTTTACCAGGCGTGCCTGGGCCAGCAGTGGCAGCCCAGGGGACCACAAAGAGCCTGAAACCGTACACTAATGGCTCAGGTCCGCTAATGGACATGAGGCCCCACCACCCGCTCTGGAGACATCGATACCGCCTGCGGCGCTTCCCCTGCCCCAGCTGCCACCCCACACTCTCCCTGCCCCATCCCTGATGGTCTCCTGCCTGTGGCTGTCTCTCTGCCCAAGCTGTGCTGGTGGTGTCCTGGGGATGGTCTGTGCCCGGAGGTGTTGTGCCTCCGCAGTGATGGTCTGGTGATTAAGCATCTCCAGAGGAGACCAGAAAAATGCCCTAGCCCTGGGGAAGGGTTCAGTGGGAGCCTCTTGCAGCAGGACCCCGTCTGCCCCTGGCCTGTGGAGGGGAGGGGGTTGACATGGGGCAAGTCCAGGCTTGGTGGGTTCCCAAACTCAGCTGGACGAGGCCCCGAGCAACCCGTCCTCCATTTGGAGCTGGCCCTCCTCTGAGCGAGGGCTTGGATGGGAGCGCTGGTTGTCTGCACCCCCTTGCCATGTCCCCTTGGCACTGTCTCCCCTTGGATCCCGTGCAGCCTTGGTGGCATGGCCAGAGCTGCTGTCTGGCAGCAGCGTCAGAGCATCTCCCGTGGGTGCTCTGCGCTCCGGGGCGATCGATACCGGAGCCGGTGTTGTTTACCAGCTGGTTAATCACTGACGGGCCCTGTCACCCCCACCACTGCCTTGTGCCACCGTGCCTCTCCCCAGCCCTGAACATCTCCTGGCAGAGCCGCACACACGCTGCCGAGCTGCCTGGGGGGGCTCCCAGCCCCCTGCCAAGAGCCCTCTTTGGCCAAGTGCTCGGGAGGGGGGCAGGCAAAGAGGAACGCTATCGATTTTGGCTCTTGAAGTGCAGCATCAATAATTCAGCACGGAGCGATGGGTCCCTGGCTGGGAGGAGGGGTGGGCAGGAGGTAAAAGACGGGAGAGCCGCCTCAGATGAATATTAGATGAAGCTGCAGATTGCTATCGGCATGGTAATTGGTGCCTGCCTGGGGCTGGCAGGGCTGTCCCTGCCTCGTCCGGGTCAGAGCCCTTTCGCGGGGCAGACAGGATTGGGGGTGTCTTGGAGAGTCCTTGCCATGGGTTGCGTTGGCCCCTGCCTTTCCCAGGAGGCTGCTGCTGTTGCCCCAGAGCTGAGGATGTGGAGGGGGTGCCAAAGCCCTCCAGAGTCTAGGGAGAAACAGGAGGAGGCAGCAGCCGGCCTGAGTGCCCCCGGCACCCCAAAGGATGCCAAGCAGGAGGGTGGTGGCAGCAAGCAGCATGGCCACCTCCTGGTGCCTGGCTCAGGGTGACGATCCCTCCGGAGAGGGGAGAAAATGAGCATCCCTGCGGCGCTGGCAAGAGTGAAGCCCAGTGCCAAGTCCTGCTTTCCTCCTGCTTTCCAGGAACCCCTTTGGCAGGAGCACATTGTCTCGGCTGCAGGAGGGATCAGCCCTTCGGGGCGCGATGCCAGGGTTCCCCAGGGTCAGGGCATCATCCAGCCTGGTGGGTTTGACAGACCCAAGAGGTCAAGGCGAGATGGCTGCGGGTGGGGTAGGTCTTGGAGCATTGACATCCAGCCTGGGACAGCTGCAGCTGCTCCAGGTTGAGGTTTGGGGTTCCCTGGGCTGGGGTGTACCAGGGATTTCGCCATGCACAGTGGGTTTAACCCTTGCCTTTCCTTTCTCAAGCTGGCTGTAGGGCTGGGCAGAGTCTGGTGGCTGAATCGGAAGAGAGCTGCTGGCTTATGGTGAGGGCTCGCAAAGCGGGAGGGGAAGGGGCAGAGGTGTATGGTAGTCATGGCCAGGGTCTGGATTTGGATCCCGGCATAGCCTTACACACTGAGGGAGCTGGGCCAGTGCTGGAACCTTAGAGAAGGAGGTCTCCTGTGGACTCTACGCTCCCCTCTGTGGAGCATCTTCTACATGTTCCGCACCCAGGGACATCAGCCCTGGTGGGCACAGGATGGGCTGTGCTATCTCACCCTGCCTCAAGAAGGTGAAGCTGGGGGAGAAGGGGACTTGGCCCTGGGTCCTTGGCCCTTGGCTGTGACCCCCATGGCTGGGGCCAGAGCAGGGCATCTCTCCCAGCACTGAGCTCCCTGAGGACTGCAATGCCCGTGGCACGCACCCCGCCGACTCTGCCACTGCGTGGTGTCACGTCCCGCTCATACCCAGCCAGACTAATTAGCTTGTTGAATCTTTTCTGCCTCTGGCCTCATGTTAATCACTTTTCACATTGCTTCCCTCCCAGTTCCCTCTGGCCTGGCTTGTTCTTTCTGTTGCTGATGTGCCTGGAGAGGGGAGCAAGGGGATCTGGCTCGACCCTGCTTGACCCCACTCTACCCAATCCTGCCCCAGAGGTGGGCTCTGAGCCAGTGGATGGAGGGGCAGGGAGATTGCTCAGCCACAGGGAGGTGAGAAAATCGCAGGCTGGAGAAAAAGCAATATAGCCAGGGAGTAAGGGAACCTGTTGGGACAGCCTTTCTTTGCAGCCCTGCTCTGCTGCTGGGGGATGAAACCTTGGAATCCCCTGGGAGAGTCCGGCTCGAAGCCAGCCTGGGGTTGTCTAGCATAGGGTTGTGTTGGGCTGCAGGTGCTGTGAGAGCTCAACAGGGTCTCCTTCACCTCTCCCCTGCGAGGGGCAGGATTAGACCCCAGGACTGGGCACAGGAGGGAACAGAGGTGCCCTGGCCAGGGCTCTGAGGGGTTGTTGGTCCCCGGAGCGCAGGCAGCAGGAGGTCCCATGCTCTGTCTGTGCTTGGCTGCAGCATCCCCTCCCAGGGGTGCAGGAAAATGTCTCATTCCCCGTGGGCGAGTGCCCTGGGGCTTCCTGTGTCGCTGGAGCAGGGGGTGGCCAAATCAGAAGCAGCCCTTAGGTGAGAGATGCACAGGAAACCGACTCAAAGAGACTTTCTAATTACCCCTGTTGCCCACGAGGCAGCACGTTGGGTGGATTGCTGGGAGCCCCCCCCTCCCCACTGGCCACCCTGCCGTGCTGGCCACCCCTCCCTGCTGGCCACCCTCCCTCCAGGCAGCACCCTGGAGTGGAATGAAGCACGTTTCCCTCCATCAGCAAGCGAGGTAGCCAGGGCTGGCAGCCCCCACCTGTGGCTCGTCCACATGCCACGGATCTTGCAGGTGGCTGTGACTTTCTTGCTGCTGCGGGGGGGTGGAGGTGTTCCCCCAGGAGGTGAGGAGGGAGGAGGTGAGGGTGGCAGGTCTCTGTGGAGGTGATCGGCAGAAAAGGGTGAGCTCTGCGGCTGGGAGCGAGTCCTGCCATGCTGTGGGTACGTGCAGGATGGGGCACTGCTCAGGGTGGGGTTTGGTGGTCTGGGATGGGGCAGAGGTGCTGTCCTGGGCAGGGCTGGTCCCTGGATGGGACTGGGTGGCAGCAGTGTCCTGGGGGACAGTGAGCGATTGAGCTCCAGGGTCAGTGCCACTACCCGGTGCTGTTGGGGTGGGAGCTGAGGGCATCTGAGCCCCCTCCACGCACACACTGGTGCCAGCTCTGCACCCCTCCAAAGCTTTCCAGGGCTGCGGGGTGCCTGTGCCAGGCTGTGTGGGTGCAAGTGACAACAATGGGGGGTGCCCCAGGGGAATGGGGGTGAGAGCTGGCCCCTAAGACCCTTGGGCACATGCATGGGTTCTCTGTTCCCCTGCAGCCTGTGTGCCCCGAGGGACCCCAGAGGGTGCCGGGGCGGGAAGAGGGAGGGCCAAGGGAGGTCTCTCCTCCCCTGCCCTCCCCTCTCCTCCCTTGCTGGGTCTGTTGCTGCCAGACCAGCTGCCTGCTGGGGCTGCACGACTGGGGGATGTCGGTTGCTGGGGTACCCTGGGACCTGCAGGGGCTGCAAACGGTGGGCATCATCCTGCTGCTCTGCTCCAGCCTCAAGCTGCTCCATGCCCTGGGCATCATCGACCTGGCCAAGGGAGGTGGGACGGGGAAAGGGATGGGGTTGCAATGGGGTGGGGATGTTGTGGTGGGGGTGCTCCTCACCTCCTGTCCCAGAGGCTGCAGGGTGCTTGGGGGAGGTCTGGAAGGATTAGTGTGTTTTGGGGCATTTTAGGGGGTCATTAGGGTGTGGGAGGGTGTCTGGTGGCATTAAGGTGTAGGGAGCAGGGGGAGTGTGTCTGGAAATTGGGGTCTGGGAGTGTTGGGGTGCTTGGGGAGCACTGGGGGGCAGGGGTATGAGGGATGTTGGGATGGGAATATCTGGGGGCACTGGGATGTAGGGTGTTGGGGTGCAGGATGCTAGAAAGTTAGGGTGTCCAGGAGCATCAGGGTGGGAGCTATCTGGGTCTGGATGTGCATTGGGGTGCAGAGCTGTGTGGGGTGCTGGGAGCCTGGGACTATCTGGGGTGTTGGAGTCTGGGGGCACTGGAATGCAGAGAGCTGGGCTTCGTCAGATGATGAGGAAAAGAACTGCAGGTGACTGGGTCTGGGGAGCGGGGTGGGAGCTGGGGCAGGGAGGGATGGATGCAGGGTGCAGCATCATGCAGGAGAAAGCTTTCCCTGCTGCCACAGGAATCAATGGCTACGGGGGGAGCGTGGCTAAAAGCGCTGGAGCCCCCAGACCCTTTACCCTCCCTGTGGGGTTGTGCCATGGTTGGGGAGGGAAGGGGCTGCCGTGGGTGCTGAGCTCCCTGGGTTGGCAGGTGGGTGCTGAGGACAAGGCTGGATGTGGCCAGGCAAGAGGACCCAGAACGTGTCAGAGTGAGGGGTGCAGGACCTGTTGGCTGTGCCTGGTGAGGGCGGGAGCGCAGGGAGCTGCAGGGTACAGCTCATTTGGCTGCTTTGGCTGCCTTCCTCGGCTCTGCCACGGACAGTCCCACCTCAGACAAGGGCTGCCAACAGACTTTGCATGAGCGCGATTTAGGGTTTGGGTTTTTTTGTCCCCATGCCCTTGCCTTTTGGCTGGCACTAGGGATGCTGCCAGATGAAGGGGCTGCAGATCGCATCCCCTCGGACAGCCAGATCTGGGGCTGGGAGCTGTGATGGGAGGATGTGCGGGTAGGAGTGATCAGAGGAGCAATTAGTGGCTGAGCAGCGGGAGGAGAGGAGGCCACTGAGCCCAGGAGATGTTTTAAACCCCCTTGTGATGGAGGATCTCCCTGAGCTGCCTGGGATCTGGCTGGGCTGTGGCTAAGGCATATCCAGGCTTCATACATGTGCCTTACTGGGGAGGGTGTGGATGATATCTGGGTAACAGGTATGCAGAGCCCCAGCTCTCTTGTGGGACACATTGCCTGCAGCCAAGAGGAGCTGTTGCTCTGCTCTGGCATTTCTTGGGTAGCTGCTCTGGCACCTTGGATGCACCAATTCCTGCTGCGAGAGATGTCCCTGCCATGGAGGTGGTGATGGGGACAGGGTAGGATGTGTCCCTGCAAGTGAGTTTTTGTGGCACATGGCTGTCCCGGTCCTGCAGTCTTACCTGCTACTTTTGGGGAGCCCCTGAGCTCCACTGTCCCTTGGTACCTGTATCCCATCCCGTTCCTTTCTCGCAACATTTCATATGTGGTGTGGCCTGAGAAATTATTATTCTGCCAGGATCTTCCCTGGGCACAGCCAGGCTGCCTGGAAGCGCTGTCACAGGCTGGGAATGGGGACAGCACCACTGTTAGCCCCGCTTTGCTTTACTGCCCCTTCTGGCCCATGTCCCCATCTCCCTTTGGGTCCTGCTCAGCATCCCGGCCCTAAGTCCCTACTGTCCTGTGAACAGCAGGTCTTCCACGGCAGCTTTGCTGCTCCCAGCTCCTTCAGCCCCACTGGCTCCGGGTGTCTGGGCTGAGGCTACCCCTGTGCCACCCCCAGGACAGGGAGTCTCTCTCCGTCCCCTGCCCTGGAGATGCCAGCTCTGATTTCATTCCCCTAATAGATGACTGTCTGGCCCCAGCGGCTGCTGCAGGCACCTTGGCCCTGGCTATGCTCAGCTCTGTCACTGCTGACTGATGAGGGTCATTTGCAAAGCTGCTGCTGGTGGGACCCATCCTGACCCTCCCCGGGGCGGCTGAGGGAGCTCGCTCTCTCTTCCTCCTGCTGGCCTTCATTGCAGATCCTGGAAAGCTGTGGTCTCCCTGAGCAGGAGGTGGCACTGGCTGAGGCTGGGTACTGCAGAGGGGGAGCAGAGCAGTGGACCACGCTCAGAGCTGAGCCCTGCACAGGGATGATCGTGAGCCGTAGGTTGTAGGGGCAGCTGGGCTCAGCATCGCTGCCTGGATGGACTCAGAACCGTGGCCTGGCAGAGGGAGCTTGGGGATGTGCCCCTGGCCTCCCAGGAAAAGGTGATGCTCTGGAAGGGGATGGAGGCTCTTCTACTGAAAAGATGATGTTCTGGAAACTGCTGACCCCTTCCCCATGCTCCCCTGGGCCTGCCCTGCCCCTTCCTCTGGCTTGTCTCCTTACCCTGGCTGGGAAGCAGAAGGGCAAACCCCAACCAGGGTATCTTAAAAGGCAGAGAGTCCTCTTGCCCAGCTGCCTTTGGCCACCCCAGCCCTGCTCCTCGCGCAGGGTGCTAGGGCAGATCATCCCTGGAGCACCAGCTCCTCCTGACCTCCCAACTGACCTGCTGTTGCCCCATGGGGCCAAGCAGGGGCTGTGGGAGCTGCACCCCGTGCCTGCTGGTGCTCTGCTCCTGTCCTGGATTGGTGCTGTGCCCAGATGCTGAGCTAGGGACACTCGGGGCAGGGGGGAAGGTGTGTGTCTCACCGTCGTAGGATGCACATCTTCCACTCATCGTGATGATGCATTTATCGACAGGTTTCTGAGAGTGCGGGGGTAGCTTTGGCACTGCCTGTTGGTTTGTTGTTGTAGGATCTCCTCTAGCAGGAGGGTGCTGTGGAAGGGGTGGCTTGGTCTCTGCAGCCAGCTGTCACTGGGAAGGCACTGGTGGTTCTGGCTCCGTGGGGAGGGCAGGGATATGGTTATGCATTGAGCTGAGCCTGGCTCTTGGTTTCTCTCTGGGGAAACCAGGGAGCAGCCCAGGCTTAGGTCCTCCCTGGGTAGAGAAGAGTCAGCCCAGCACCATGAAACCTCCCGACATGGCAGGACTGGCTGGATCCAGCCCCCAAGGACACATCAGCTGCTGGTGGCTCAATACAAAGTTGTCCATGACCATCCCGGTGGTGGCCACTGTTGGTGCCTGGGATCTGCCTGCTGTGGGTCCCTTCAGAGCCAGTGTTCAGCAATCTCCGGGATTCATTTCAACGGCGTGTGGAGGTGGGGATGGGAAATCCCTTCCCCGTTTGGTACTGCCTGAGGATGGAGGCTCTGTTTGTGTGCGTGTTTTGAAGTCGCTGGGCTGTGGCGTGACGCATGGGAAGCGACAAGCCATTTAACCCAGCAAGCCTCCTGCCGCAGCTAAAACGCTGCCAGCCCTTTCTGTTGGCTTGTTTTGTGCCAGCCACTTGATGGCTCTGGCAGAGGGGTGGAGGGCAGAGTGACATCTGGAAAAAGAGCTGTCACTGGCAGGGAGAGGGCTTTGTGCTGCAGGTGTCCCGTGTGGCCAGGCTCTGCTTCCCTGTCTTTGAGCAGAGCTGCTTCCCAGTGAGGGGGAGTCCCCAGACTCGCTCACAGTATGGATGCTGGGGGACAGGAGGGGGACAGCGTGTCCTCCCCAGCAGAACCTTCAGGCGCACCAAAGCCAGGACAGCAAAACCCTAGCCCTGGTCACCCCCCTCCTGTTGTTAAGCTGCATGTGCTGAACGTGCTCCCTCCCCTGCCCCGGGGCCCCTGGAATTGGGCCCTCTTCAGTTTCCTCCTTAAGAAAACGCCCATGTTCTTTATTTTTTTTTTCTTTTTCCTTCTTTATAACAAACTAAAGTGTAACTTGCACCTGACCTGACCTACTGCACGTGCCTATACCTGCTGCCCCTGTGAGTCCAACCACAGTTTACTCTCTGTTGCATCTCTCTCGCTGTGTGGTTTCCCTCCTGCCCTGCTCCCTCCCCTGGTCCATCACTCTGGCGCTGGCTCTTGCTCTGCCTGCCCCGTCCCTTTCCCCTGGGTGAAGGGGCTGCTCCAGCCTCCCGGGTCTGTTCCCATAGTTTCCCAGAGGGACCTGGCCCCAGGGCATCCTTGGAAGGCTGAAAGGTGCAATTTCCCTTTCCTTCTGCAAATGAAAGCCCTGGAGAAGTAGCTGGGCCAAAATCATGTTTTATGCACAACTGATGCCCCTTCTAGAAAGGAAAAAGCCTCTTTCCTCACCTGCCCACAAACCCCAGAGCAGACAGGGGCCAGCTGTGCTGCCAGCACCAAGATCCTGGCCATACCCTTACCTCTGTTGCCCTGTGACAAATGCCAGGGGTTGCATTCTTGCATCCCTACTCGTTTGCATCTCACTGGCACCCTGCTGTGGATGCCACTTCCCAGGGGACAAGTTTGCCCTCTCCCAGTGGCTTTGTGTGATGTCCTGCTGGGACAATGACCTCCTGGAGCTGTTCTCCATCGCCCCAGAGTGACGGAGCTGCCTGCAGACCCAGGTCCCCCTCTGGGCACTGGAGCTGGGTAGGACACAGCACTGTGTCCTCAGCACCCTGGGCTCGGCTCAGCCCCACAAGGCTGAGAAAGCTGCCAGAAGAGCCCCATCTTCTATCCCCCTAGAGAAACAACCCCAAAACCAGGGCTCAGGACGTGCAGGCATTGTGACCTGCTGCCTGCAGATGTCTAGGGGGCTTGGAGCAAACAGCGGGACAGCAGATCCCCAAAGGGACTTTGCACCTTTCATCCCATCGGTGCCCCGTGCCGTTGTCTGCCTCCCTTTTGGGGGCTGGAGCCCGGCATGGCCTTCATCCCCTCCCCGCCTGCAGCATTCATCCTGCGCTGAGTTTGCTGGCTTGAGGCTGCTGTGGGAAGGGAGGGAGAGGGTCTGCAGCCATGGGGCAGCGCCAGCAGGGAGAGATGGGGCTGAGCAAAGCCATTGGAGTCCGGATGGGGAAACAGTTTTTTTGGGGGGGGGGGGCGGGTCTGTGCAGCGAGGGGACTTGCTGTTTATGCAGGGGCCACTTGAAGCGATGGCTACAGGCCGGGCTGACGTGGGGAGCCCCTCACCCTGCCCCATAGCCTGGCCCGAGGCAAAGCCCTGAGCCCCGTTCCCCTTCTGGCTGTCTCAAAGTAGGGCCCTGGGCGCCGATCCCAGTGCCGCGCTGGGGTGGGGGTGCATGCTGCAGGCCGGGCTGCATGGCTGGGGTCGGTGCATGCTTCGCCTTCAGCCCTCGGGTGCCAACAGGATCAAACCCGGCCCCGAGCTCCTGCGGGAGGATACAATGCCCTGGCAATGCCCTGGCCCAGCCGCAGGCTGTTTCTTGGGCTCCATCCTGCCCTGCCTCCCTGCACAGCCCCTCGGGGAGGGGATGGTCCCCAGAGAGCAGGTATTTGGCCTTAGGGCTGAAGGGCAGGGTCCAGCCCTGCCACCTCCTGGGTCTCTGGGCTGCTGGGTGTCTCCAGTGCACCCCGGCGTGCTCTGACGGGGGGGGTGCAGAGGCGCTGGGTGCGGGTAGCCCAGCAGAGTTGCCCCATTGTCACCCCCATCCTTCCCGAGGAGGAAAACTCCAGTGCCGGGTTTGTCCTGTGAGGAAGCAGAAAGGCAAAGCCCAGCCTGGGCTCTGCTCAGCCTTCCTGCTCCTCCTGCCTCCCGCTGCATGTGCTGCCCCCCCGGCCCCACTCGCCCTGTGCCGGGTGCCCACCCCTGCTGCCCGCCGGGTCCGGGGGGCCGCTGCTCTGTTAACTCTTCTTCTGCTTGGTGACTCCTTCTTTCTTCCAGGCAACCCGCCGGGCCAAACTAAAAAAGCGCTGAAGCAGCGATTCCTCAAACTGCTGCCCTGCTGCCGGCCCAAATCCATCCCCTCGCTCAGCGAAAGCAAGTGCTTCTTCTTGCCTTTGTGTGTGTGTGTGTGTGTATCTCTGTGTGTGTGTATCTGTGTGTGTCCCCGGCGGTGCTGCTGCCTGCCCTCCGTCCTGGCCCTGCCTGCAGGACAAGGGACGCCTCTGCCACCCCCTGCGCTGGGGCTCGGGCTGTCAGGATCAGTCCTGTCCCAGAGGGGTCCGAATCCCATGGGGCTCTACACCTACCTCTGTCCTCGCCTGCTTCCAGGCTGGTTTTCCCCCTCTCCAGCTCCCCGGAGCGGCTCCCACAAGGATGCACAGCGGCGAGACCCGCTTCGGAGCTGGGTTGGGGCAGCGGGAGCCTCCTGGTGCTGGTTTAAGGGCTGGGGGGGTTGTTGCTCAAAGCTCGGTTCCAGTTTGGAGATGGAGGTGTGATGACGGGGGGGGGGCGGGTGTGAAAAGGGCTGAGCAGAGCTGCCCAGACAGGGGAGTGAGCACAGAGCTGCCCGGAGCCCCCAACCCTCCCTGCACCGGGTACCCCCTGGCTGGGGTCTCCCCCTGCCCCCTGGGAGAAGAGGTGAGTATGGAGGGGAAGGGGCTGAGCTGCCCCATGGAGGGGGGGTAGGAGGTACCTGCTGCGGGGCTACAGCCCCCTTTTGGTTGCAGTGGGGTCTGGGGTGCTGGCTCCTGCGGGCTGGGGTTGGGCAGCTTGCCAGATGGCGGGGAGAAGCCATAGATTAAGGGGGGGTACAAGGGGCAGGACAGGGTCTAGACAAGGCTGGGGGGGGTATTTGGGGCTGTGGGTTCTGGGGGGCAGCTCTCCTGCTGGACACGAGTGGAGCACAGACCTGTGGGATGTCCAGGGTCTTGGCTCCACAGGGGCAGATGCCTGTGCCAGGGGGAGGAGAAGGGCAGGCAGGGGGTCTCTTGGCACTGGGGGGAGTTTCACCCCCCGGCTTTCTGCTCGGCCTGAGCTGTATCAGAGGCTGGGGGGACTGTTGCCCAGTGTTGGCCGGTGGTCTGCCCCCAGGATGTCTCTGAGTGTCCCCTGCTGGTGTAGGTCCAAATCTGGCTAAACAGGGCACCCCGAAAACGTGTCACCCTGGATGGGGTGCCCTGTGCAAGGTGCCTCTCCTGCCCCCTGGCACAGCAGGGCCGGCAGGACGGTGCTGGCCTCAGCCGCCCTCTCTTCCCCTGGGTTCCTTGCAGACAGCGTTGAGGATGAGTTTGAGCTCTCCACCGTCTGCCACCGCCCCGAGGGGCTGGAGCAGCTCCAGGAGCAGACCAAGTTCACCCGCAAAGAGCTGCAGGTCCTGTACCGAGGCTTCAAGAATGTGAGTACCCCTTGACCAGCTTTGCTAGCCCTGCTTTCGCTGCAACATCCAGCTTGGAGGATGCTTTGCACGCAGTGGTGCCTGGGGTTTGCAAAGGTTTTCGGGACCTTGGGGTTGAAGTTCCTATCAGGCTAC